>CM076584.1:124846707-125256491 GCA_034641835.2 Pinus albicaulis | reverse complement strand
TCGCAGGATCCTGGTCTATTACTACGGGTGATGTTTCTCTTATCATATTGTTTTATTACATTTTCATGCTGTTCATTGGTCTTCTGGGCATGCATCAGAAATCTGGCATAGGATTTACCCTTGTTAGGTACCCTATGTTTCTGCTCTCCCTGCCTTCGATGTTTTCTACCGATTGTGAATCTAAGAGTAAATTTAGCTAATTTAACCAGTGTAGCGGTTCCATATGCTGCTAGCTGATGTATGCATTCGGGGTTTGCTGCTTGGATGTTCTTGCTGGTGTCAAATCAGGGAAGGTTAAAAGTCTTTCTCCGATATATAGACCCTAGCTCTGTATTACACCTTATCTCTGTTTTTCCCTTGGAGCATGCTAAAGTAGACCTGGAGTTAAATGACCTCTGCTCTGATCTATAAGCTGCCGCTTTGTCCCTCCATTGAAAGCTACCTTTGAGTATGTCCAAGTAGGTCTGGAGTTAAATGACCTCTGACCTGATCTATAGACAGAAATTGGGTGCCTTTCCTTCTTTCACCTTCTTTCCTTAATATTTCATTCCATCATCTATCTAAAAAGATCCTTTAGTGTAGATGACTTGCCCTGGAAGCCTTGCTTAGTTATTTGCAAGTAATCCCCTTTCATGACTCCATAGCCCAATGGATGGCACAACCTTAACCTATTCTCTTTTGCTGAAACGTCCTACTGCTCTGCTCCTTTTTCCCATTACCTTCTCAGTCTATGATCTCGTGACTCAACCCACAAACCAACCAACCAAATCATATTAAACCCCCTTTGTGCTTCATAACTAGCCTAACATCTCATTTGAGCTCCGAAGATATACCCTTCTTTGTCTTATTGGAGAGATCCCTCTCCGGGTCCAGGAGGGCTAGATCCTAGGGCCCCAAAGTGGTTCTGATGTTGTCTCATCTTTTGGTCTTTCCAATCTGGCCAAAACATGGGAACCCCAACAGGGTCCACAATGAAGATTTTTTACCTCAACCTCAATTTTGAATTTTTTGAGGAGACCCCACGAACCAAAAACATTTTCTTCAATTGACCACACCTGATTGTGCGAACCCAATGAGGTTGAATGGAGGAATTCCAATGTTGCATTAGCAAGATTTTCCTCTTCCCTAGTTCGATGCATAGGAGGATTTAAAGGATATTTTCCCTTGTAAGTCGATCTTGGTGCCATGGAGTTCGAAGTCCAAATGTAAAATAAATCCACAAACCAATTTTGAAAATAAAATAGAAAAATTGGTTGAGTAGTAAGGATATTAAGAGGTGACTTAGGAAAATTACCCCAATAAGCTCCATAAATCTCATGAATTTTTCATTAATGGACAACATTATCACATAGGGTGGATGTAATGTCATGCTAATATTCCACACATTGCACCATATCCCACTAGATTGCACCATTGTTTCCAATAACTGAGTTAGTTGTTTGTGCCTATTGTTGCCATGAATGCGCCAATACTTTAGCTTTGCACAATGAAGGGATCATATTACACTCAAGTGGATAGGAAATACAATAGTGAGTGCATTGCATGGGAACAATTCTCGAGAGCCCATACTCCTTTATGTCATCACAACAATTTCCCCATACCACCCTATGTGGGGAGAAAACTCTTTTATCTTTATATTGAGGATATTTTTTATTTTTATATTATCATAGTAATATATTTAAAATGAGTTCATCATGACACTTGTGGGAATCAACTTTGGTGGGAAGGATATCAGTGATTCCTTCCAACCACCCAAGATAAATCTAATTCACATAAAAGGGTTGAGAGTGGGAGTCACCTTGGAGTTGAACCCAACCTACTTGTTTTAGCTAGAAGGTGATCCAAAAAAATGCTATATAAAATCGATTGTGCAACTTATTTATCTCAAGCCAATAAGCCATGCACCCTAAAAATATCCCATGAATAACAATGTTTGTTCACATGCTCATTCTCCAAATAGCCCCCTTAGCATGGCTACACACCCAAGGTAACCTACTCGCCTATATGCCTCATGTGATGTTTTTTTGCAAATCCCTTGAGCTTGGCCATGGATTGGCTATTTCCACATGTTGTAACCTAGGGTGTGAAGTGATGATGTGGTGATTGTGCCTCTGCACACGTCTTCATTCCATGCCCAACTCGAGTGTCTTACAAGGGGGATCCCATCTGTGAGGGGAACTAGTCTCAATTTTCTTCATATGTGGAAAGAGGGAATTTTGAAAATTTTAAAAATAATTTGAAATTATATTATTTATATAAATGAAGTTAGATTTAAAATTATTCAAAATTAAAATAGTATTATTTCTAAATATGAAATTAGATTAAGAAATTATTCAGAGTTCAAAAACACAATCACAATAGTAATGATTTTGAAAAATAAAAATATTAAACAAATAAAATAAAATAAAATAAATAATCTCTTATTTCTTTTAAAATCCAATAAACCAATTCTAATTTCAATAAATAAAAAAATCACAATAATAATGATTTTGAAAAACAAAAATATTAAAAAATAAAATAAAATAAAAAAACCCTTATTTCTTTTAAAATCCAATAAACCAATTCTAATTTCAAGAAATATTATTTATTATACTCTTTGTGTTTCACCCAATCCCCCAAATTAAATTTTCAAACCATTTTATAATTATTTTATTTTATCAAATCCCCCACCTTCAAATAGATTTTTAAAACCATTGTAAATAAACAATCTACAATTCTTGCAAAATATAAGTTCAACCAGCCTAGATTCATGTGAACTTCGGATCTACCAAGCGACAAGGGCAATCAAATCTCTTTTCACTCTTAAATAGGTTTGCATGTCAATAGGTTTGATCCCTCTCAAGGCTTGGTAATTTGGAGTTAACATGCATTTAGGCTAGTTTAATCCCCCCTTTAAATAAGCTATATTTCACATGAATACCATGGGTTCTCAATACCATGGGTCATTTTTATTTTGTTATTTTTATTTTATTTTGTGATCTAGGTGGCTTTGGAGAGGATCAAAAATCAAATTCTTTGGATTTCATCAAAACAAAGACTAGATCGAAGATATTGTCAGGTCTAATTCTAATGGCATAAATGACACTCAAATCTGAGTTCGTATGTGCAAGTTATTAATAGTAAAAGTTTCATGCCATAGGAGCAGGGCTTTTGTCTCCAACTAGATTTGGAGCATAGCTAATTTGGTAGCTCAATTAAGTCTGGTGGAACCCGCTAAAGTCAATGGCAACTAATTGGGCGATAAATTAGCACTACATAGTGCCCGGAACTGGTCAAAATTTCCAACGTTTAATTTTGCTAGTGACCCCTAAAAATATGGAGAATGATTTTGATATATATATTCGAGGTGGCGGGCCACCAGACTAGCTGACCCCCTGACACCTCCCAACATGTTTATATAATACATATATTAAATGCCCCAAGAGTTATGGACCAACTGGGTTTAAACTCGTGCCGGCTAGGTGGTCGACTCGCCAACCAACGGTCCAAACAATATAACACCATTTAAAATATAACAAACCACAATGACGCACTATTTCGAGGAGGCCACGAGGTTAGAACCCGGGCCGACCCCCACCTATTCTGGGCGCCCACCAATGGCCCAACAGGCCCGGAAATAATTAGAAATGCATAATTACATATATAATAACAGCATTCAGATTAGCACCTACTTACCCTACTAACGATGAAAGGATCCCTTAAAGCTACCCTTAAAAACCATGAGGATTGTGCCGTCGATGCTTAAATTTTATTGCTCCCAAGGCCATACCTTCCTTCCAGCCAACAACATCAGCAGAATAGTCCGTTATCTATTCGTGCCAAGTTGGTGGGTGAACCCATCTCCAACTACATAAAAGCTACCGGGAACCCTCAATCTCAACTAAGTGGGGTTAACCCTCCGGAAAGAAGAACTCACTGGCTATCGGTTGCCTAACTAACTATAGTTAAGGTAGGTTAAAGTTAGCCACCCTCAACTAATCTAGCTTCGGAATTCAACTAGTTTATTCGGAATTGAAGAATAGGTCCATAGGTGGGCAGGGCGGAACAAAAACACTTAAGTAAGGGAGGAGGAAAGGCAAAGGAAGGAAAGAGCGACAAGATAAGCAACACTTTCAATCGTTTTTCAAAATGAAATTGGTATTTATTGCTTGCTCGACCATTTTCTTCTCTTGAGTTCTTAGCTCCTATAGGGTTGGTTTTGTTCAATAGGCCAGGGGACAGGGGTGGGAAATTCTTCCATCATTTTAGAATCTTTTTCTTATTTCTTAGCTACTACTGTTTCTGCCCTGAGATAGATTTCTGGTTATGAGGTTCTTAGCGAAATCTGAAGAGGGGTCTTATTCTCGTTTCCAGGCGGTCTAATCAATTAATATAATGTGGTTCCTAAAAGTAACATGAAGTAGTTGCCATAGAAAAGATCCCAGAACCAACTATAGAAGCATACATGCTCATGCCAGTAGCAGCTTACCTTCGCCCTGTTCCATACCCATAACCATCAGCAGCAGGGGAGGTCGGAGTAGTTTCAGATCCTTAAATTTCAATTCTAGGTGCTCCACTGGTTGTAGAGAAAGCAACATCAGATTAATACGCAGATCCAACCATTGATCCAGCAGTCGATCTATCTTTTGATATTGGCAATTATATTGATGATGTTATTGAAGCACCACTACCACCATCAACAACAGTTGTTGAACCAATAGAAATTGTATGCTCTTCCCACAAAATATATAAAAATTGTGTTTTCATTCCCACGCCCGACAAAACAGAGCCGAGCGAAACCACGCAGCAGAGGAACTAGACTAACAATAGAGCCATGACACAGAGGCAGAACCTTGAACAGGTGAAACCCTGACCAGCAGACGCCTGACATAGAAAATATGTGAGGAATCGTTTATATTCCTTGGGGGGTGAATTTTTGTAGTGCCAGAAACATGTCAAGTTGATACTCATATGAACCAAAATTTAACCAGGAATTTGATGGTGTAAATAGTTTTATGTTCTGAGTAGCTGATTTTCCAGAGGCAGAACATTTAGAAGTGGAATCTTGTCATAAGAATCTGCAAGGAATCTTTTAGATTCTGTGGATGACCACATTGACAGTTTCAGAATAGGGTCAACTTTATACTCAAATTTCACGATTTTTTGTAAATGATGCCATGTGCAACCTGTTTTGACATTGGAGCAACCAATTTTTAGGCCATTGTCAGATTGAGAGGCATATTGATGTATTTTGTGCCATTGTATGTGAGAGGTCCATTTTTTCATGCCGCCTTGTGTAAGGGGACTATTTTATGCCACTTTTGTGAAAGATCATTCCTTTGTCTCTTTGGAGAGACATGCCACTAGAGATAAGAGTTTCATCCTTCTGTTGACAAGGATATTTCCATGTACTCATCATTCTTTTGCAGAGAATAAAGAAGCGACCTCCCCACTATTGACCCAGGGCCCAGAGACGTAGTCCACACTAGAAGAACTTCATTATCATATCATGTTTTATGATTTCTCCTTATTTTCTTCTTGTTTATGATGATGGTTTTTCTGAAGTGTTGTTTATAATATGCATTTTGTCATGTTTCACATGAAAATATAAGTTTCAGTAAAAGGTCCTGTATAAAGGAGGTACCTATTTCAGGGATCAACACAAGACTCCTTACCAATATGGGGTATAAAGGAGGAGGACTTGGTATTAATGGCCAAGGAATTACTCATACATTGGAGGTTTTATGAAGGCCTCGATTTTCAGGATTGGGGTACATTGAAGGAGAATGTTCGAAGTCAGTAGAAGCAATGGATTCCTTAAACAAAGAACCCAAGCCACTGCCAAAACCATCACAGAAAGAGAATGATGAGAGTACATCACAATCTTATTGTGATAGTGAGTATTGCAAAGGAAGAGCTATGTCAAGTTATTCTCGTCAGGCATGTAACAAAGACAACCAAGCAAGGTATAAAAAGGTCTCGATATTCTAAAGTTCCTTTTGATTACAAGAAAATTGATAATGATGAGAAATTTTTATGGCATAGAAAACCATGTACATTTTTTGGCTTGTATAACCATGTTGTTTCCAAGTGTTGGAAAATAATGGAAGTGGGGAAGAGGATAAAACATGAAAACCCTTCTCCACATTCGCGTAGAAGGAAGGTCAGGAAAATATGGAGGTAGAAGAACTTTTGCAGCCATTTTAACAAGGATGGACATCATAAATTCACATGTTGGGAACTCCATCTAGAGCTATGTCAAAAGGAGGAGAAGAAGCTTGGGAAAGCACCTGTAAAAGAACCAGCAGACGAAGAAACTAGTGAAGCAAGTCAGCTATGGAAAAAACTTGAAATGAGGAGAATGTTTTCCTTGATGATAGAAAGGATGAATAACCTACTTGAGAAATCAACATCATTGTAAATCACATGTTGCCTATTAAATACCCAATGGATGGGTAAAAAATTGTAAAAGTGGTGAAGTGTTTGCCATCACTTATGAATGCAACATGGTGATATTTATAGCCTTTTAGTTGATGGTTTGGGAAATGGTTTCCGATGTAATTTTAACCATGAGTGTATTATAAACTATTGGAAAGTATGGGGTTTACCTGGGTCATGTTTGGTCTCTTAATTGAACATGTATTTTCACTTACGAGGTTGCATATGATACAAGTGTTGGCTTCATCATTACAAGATCTGAAGCACAAAGGTGAAGGAAAGGGAAGGTGGCCTATCAGAGGAAACTATCATGCAGATCGAGAATGTAATTGTTAGGTGTGGAGCCTGATTTTCATCTTGATTCAGAGATCCTTTTTTCAGCCGGATGTATACCCCAAGAAAATTGTACACCCCTGCAGTGGGGGGGTGCGGGGGGGACTTGTCCCCCCCGCAGGATTCGAGGGGGCTGACCCCCCGGCTGGGGGGTCCGTGGGCCAACGGTCTCTTGGCGGGGGGTTTCGGGAGCAGCGCCCCCGAAGCTAAAAACAAATGTAAATGTAGAAATTTGAATAACTGATATATTATATGTCATGAAGATCATGTAGCAATCATAGTACAAATCTCCTCACAAGCTCTCAACACAACCTCAAATTGCTACACACTATCAAGCTAGATCTAGCAAAACACATGCTCCAATCTTTTGCCACTTGATAGTCAGCCTCTATTGCGTAATCAATGCTATGGGATGGTTCATTAAATAACATAAAACACCTGGCTTGTACTGCGCAATCCTCATGGGATCCTCCAATCACTGGTAGTTGCAAATATGCAATAGTATAGTCACAACTGATAGTTAACCTGCTCTTTCACCTATTTCTGCACTCGTTTCCACTGAAACTGTCCATGAACTGAAGTTAAATGATGCATTCTTTAGTTGATTAATGATTTTATAATTAGTGAATTAATTAATAATTAATTCACACCACTCTCACTAATTGTATCAATTAGTTAAACTCGGATAATAAATAGCTCAACTATGTTTAGATTAGTTAAACTCGAAATACAACTCCATTAATCTCCTCAATCACCTACCAAACTCTGTCACATGAGTTCTAACTGAAGTATCCATGCATTAGCTCTAGTAAACCCTCAGGAATAGCATAATTTCTTCTGTCAGCTACTGTGCCACATCCGTGCACTTAATTGAAGTGCTCTAAGAGAATAAGATAATGTTTAGAGTCCAAATATTATTAAGAGCTAATAATATTTGACATATCTATTTTTAGACTGGCGATCTAAAAATAGATTCTGCCTAATATGTCTAAAAATAGAAGTCCATCTATTTTTCCAACTTGACCAACCATCCACAAATAGCATCCTGTAACTCATAGGATATGATCCATAGTCTAAAAATAGACTTACACCTAAAAATAGCTCGCGGGCCCACTTAGTGAAGGTGACTGATTTTCACTAAGCTTCATCATCTTTTTTAATCTCAACACTCCCTCTCAACAAGATAGGGATTATCCTTCACCCTGATCCTACCTCTATGGCATTCGAATTTTCTCCCGGTGAGCGCCTTCGTCAGAATATCTACATCCTGATCTTCCGTAGGAATGTATGAAAGCAACATGATCTTCCGCTGCACACAATCTCTGATATGATGATATCGGATGTCAATGTGTTTAGATCTATCATGAAATACTGGATTAACCGAGAGTTTGATGCAACTTTGATTATCACAATAAATCACAGTAGGCTCTAAGTGTGAACCGAACAACCCGACCAGGATATTCCTCATCCATATAGCCTCACATGCAGCCAAAATCGCTGCCATATACTCGGCCTCTACTGAACTGAGTGCCACGGATCTCTGCTTCCTGTTGTACCAAGAAACTGCTGTCGACCCAATACTGAAAATCCCTCCAGATGTGCTCTTTCTGTCCGTTGGGCTCCCTGCCCAATCTACATCCGTGAAGCCACATAGCCTCACCTCATCTGACTGTCTGTACCATAATCGATATCCTGATGTGCCTCTGAGATATATCAATACATGCTTGCTTGCCTTCCAGTAGAGCTTGGTAGGCTTAACCATAGCTTGTGAAAGCTGGTTAACAGCATAGCATATGTCGGGTCGTGTATTGACAAGATACATAAGCGATCCCACCAACTGTCGATAAACAGTGGTATCCACTACCTTTGCCGAAGTAGCATCCTCCTTCCTCCATCCACCAGGAAGAGCAGTATCAACAGGCTTGCAGCCATGTATGTTGAACTTCTCCAGTATCTCCCGGGCATACTTGCCTTGAGAAACAAACAGTCCATCACTGCGCTGCCAAATTTCCAATCCCAGGAAATAATGAAGGAGGCCCAAGTCCTTCATCTCAAACTCTTTTGCAAGATCAGCCTTGCATGAGAGTATCAACAGCTCATCACTTGTCAAATTCAAATCATCTACATAAAGTACAATGATCAGCAACTTACCCTCCACCACAATCTTGTATAGGTTAGGATCTGCCTCACTCTTGGAGAATCGAAGTCCGGTGAAATAACTGTCTATCCGTGTGTACCAAGCACGAGGTGCTTGTTTCAACCCATACAACGCTCTCTTGAGCCTGCACACATGCGATTCGATGTTGAAGATATCGAAACCTTTGGGCTGGTCTATGTACACCTCCTCCTCAATGACTCCGTTGAGGAACGCAGTCTTCACATCCATCTGATGAATGTGCCACCCCATCTGCGCTGAGAGAACAAGAATCGTCTGTATGGAAGAATATCTTTCGACAGGTGTAAAGGTCTCCTCATAATCGATCCCCTCAATCTGTGAAAAGCCTCGGGCAACAAATCTTGCCTTGTACTTCTCAGCTGCCTGCTTCACTTTGTAGATCCATCTCGAACCCACCACTGATTATCACAATAAATCACAGTAGGATCTAAGTGTGAACCGAACAACCCGACCAGGATCTTCCTCATCCATATAGCCTCGCATGCAGCCAAACTTGCTGCCATATACGCGGCCTCTGCTGGACTGAGTGCCACGGATCTCTGCTTCCTGTTGTACCAAGAAATTGTTGTTGACCCGATACTGAAAATCCCTCCGAATGTGCTCTTTCTATCCGTTGGGCTTCCTGCCCAATCTGCATCCGTGAAGCCACACAGCTTCACCTCATCCGACTGTCTATACCATAATCCATATCCTGATGTGCCTCTGAGATATCTCAATACATGCTTGCCTTCCTTCCAGGAGAGCTTGGTAGGCTTAACCATAGCTTATGAAAGTTGGTTAATAGCATAGCATATGTCGGGTCGTGTATTGACCAGATACATAAGCGACCCCACCAACTGTCGATAAACATGGCATCCACTACCTCCGCTGAAGTAGCATCCTCTTTCCTCCAACCACCAGGAAGAGGAGTATCAACAGGCTTGCAGCCATGCATGTTGAACTTCTCCAGCATCTCTTGGGCATACTTACCCTGAGAAACAAACAGTCCACCACTGCGCTGCCAAATTTCCAATCCCAAGAAATAATGAAGGAGGCCCAAGTCCTTCATCTCAAACTCTTTTGCAAGATCCTCCTTGCATGAGAGTATCAGCTCATCACTCCGTCAAAATCAAATCATCTACATAAAGTACAATGATCAGCAACTTACCCTCCACCACAATCTGGTATAGGTTCGGATCCGCCTCACTCTTGGAGAATCCAAGTCCGGTGAAATAACTGTCTATCTGTGTGTAACAAGCACGATGTGCTTGTTTCAACCCATACAGTGCTCTTTTGAGCATGAACACATGCGACTCGCTGCTGAAGATCTCTAAACCTTCGGGCTGCTCTATGTACACCTACTCCTCAATGACCCCATTGAGGAACACAGTCTTCACATCCATCTGATGAATGTGCCACCCCATCTGTGCTGAGAGAGCAATAATCGTCCGTATGGAAGAATACTTTGCGACAGGTGCAAAGGTTTCCTCATAATCGATCCCCTCAATCTGTGAGAAGCCTCGGGCAACAAATCTTACCTTGTACTTCTCCACACTCCCGTCAACTGCTTGCTTCACTTTGTAGATCCATCTCGAACCCACCACTAATTTCCCTTCCGGCCTTGGGACAATCTCCCATGCACTATTTCTGACAATCGAATCATACTCTTCCACCATGGCATCTACCCATGCGGGATCCTCCACAGCTTCCTCGAAAGAGGATGGCTCTGTCATGATACACTTTCTCATAAGAGCCACGTATCCAGTGTACCGATCAAGTGACTGTCTTTGTCTACGCTGTGATGTAGGTGCTCCTACAACCTTCTCTGCATCTTGAGCCAGTCGCTCAGCTTCTATAGTGCGCTTCCGCCCTCTGATGGTTGGCGCTACATGAGTGGTCTCTTCCACTCCATGAACCTCCTCTTATGGTTGATCCACATCCAGAACTCATCCTTAGGAACTAATAGCTCCTCATCTTCATGCAAGTGTGGCTTCCTCTCAAGCGAACACTTCATGGCTTTCTCCTCATGAAATTTGATATCCCGTCGCACAACAGTCTTGCGACTGTCTGGCAAATACACACGATAGTTGTGGGGCGTATCAGTGTACCCCACAAATATCCCAACCTCTACGGTTGGCTCCAGCTTCTTCCTGGCATCCTTAGTCACATGAATGTAAACAAAGTGAAACAAAAATCCTCAAATGGGAAATATCGTGCCTCTTACTATCAGGCCTCTTACCGTAAAACGCCTCCTCGGGTAAAACGCCTCCTCGGGTGTACTCATGCCAAGTATCCTGTGAGGACAACGATTCTGCACATATACTTCAGTATTGCATGCCTTAGCCCACAAGTGTATGGGAAGGCCCTGATCATGCAACATCACCCGTGCAACACCCAC
The DNA here is from genome assembly GCA_034641835.2 of Pinus albicaulis. Classification (NCBI taxonomy): domain Eukaryota; kingdom Viridiplantae; phylum Streptophyta; class Pinopsida; order Pinales; family Pinaceae; genus Pinus; species Pinus albicaulis. The sequence goes on along the minus strand of CM076584.1, from coordinate 125,245,188 downwards.
GATCGTTCTGTTCTTCCGCTCAACAACCCCGTTCTGTTGTGGGTTATGAGGTGCTATGAGCTCTCTTCGAATTCCTTTTGCGCTGCAAAAGTACTTGAATTCGCCAGAGATGAATTCACCACCATTGTCGCTCCTAAGAGCCTTCACCTGCTTCCCCGATTCTTTCTCAACCAGTGCCTTGAACTCACAAAACTTTGAGTATGTCTCGTTCTTCTTCTGCATGAAGAAGATCCAACACTTACGAGAAAAATCATCAACAAATATCACATAATACATGTGCTTTGTCACAAGAAGCCACGGAGAAAGGTCCACACACGTCCGTGTGAATTCCTTCAAGGATCGTCGTGGCGCGACTATCCTTCTTGTGAAAGGCGGCCACAAATTTTCCCAAGGTACATCCCTTGCAATCGGGACCGGGATTGCGCAAGAGTACCCTTAGGAAGCCTAGTAGAAATCTGCTGCAGTATCTTCAAAGCTCCATGGTGAAGGTGGCCCAATCTTCGGTGCCACAGCTCGCCATCATCCTGGCTCACCACTCCTTCTTCCTTGCTTGCCATTGCTTCATAGCCATCTACCTGCAATTGATAAAGTTTCTTAACTCGAACTCCTATCCTCCGGGTCTCACTAGTTTCCTTACTGCGAAGGAAAGCCTTTCCCTCGCTAAAGACAACATCATATCCGTTGTCTTCTAACATTGCCACAGAGATAAGATTCTTCTTCAGTCTTGGAACATGCATCACTTCCTTCAATACGAAGGGTTTACCAAACTCCCTCTCAAAGGAAATGGTACCGATACCGGTCGAACCGTATCTACCATCATCGCCCATCTCGATGTGCACTCCAAGATCTTTCTCATCCATATCAGTAAACAAATATTTGTCTCCGGTCATATGAAAAGATGCACCAATCGTCAAGAAACCACACCGAACCCATCACACTTCTGGAGACCAAGCATGAGATCAGCAAAAAACCCAAATTTCTCAAACTACGAGGCTATGCCTCTCCGCCTGCAGATCCAACAAATTGCTTATTTTCTTATTTTGTGGACAATTAGTGGCATAATGTCCGTGTTGGTGATGTTGAAAGCACTTCACCTTGGACATGTCCTGCTTCTTGCCTTTTGCACCGGATTGAGAAGCATGCTTCTTGCTCTTCCCCTTCTTTGCTTTGGCAGCCAAAGCGAAATTTTCTTCATCAGATTTCTTTGATGAAGATCCGTCCCTGGTACTTCGCCTTATCTCCTCTTGCACAAGATCCAACCAAAGTCGCTCTCATCCTAGCAATTTCTCCCGACCATTAACAGAGTCCTGATAGGAATTCCAACTCTTCGGAAGCCCAAGGAGAGCCAAGCTCACCAAATCCTCGTCATCAACAGTAACCCCCACACTTCCCAACTCATCCCTACATTGGATGAACTTCGTGAGGTACTTGGGCATACTGTCGCCTTTCTCCATTTTTATGTTCCCGAGTTTATCCTTGAGTGCCAACTTCCTCTGGTCGCTCTTTCTTTGGAATAAATCTGTCAAAGCTTTCCACATCAAGAATGGAGAAGCCTTACCATGAAGGCTAGACACTATGTGATCCTTCACTGCTTCCAACAGAATCCTTCGACACTTTGTTGTCTTCTTTTGCCATGCGTCAAGTATGGCAGCATCACTAGAAGTAGGTTTTGGAATTTGTGCATCTATGAACTCCTTCGACCCATTGTCATCCAGCATCGCCTCCATCCTATCCTTCCATGCAATATAATTCGAGTTGCCCTCAAGGGCATACTCCAATCGCAATCCTTTGAAAGACATCTCAACTTTGACACCAAGAAAACACTACTGCAAATTCGAATTCCACTTGCACAAAACTCAACCGCTTCAATGTTTTTCAATTGCTCCAATGATCAATATCGCTTTGATACCATGTAGAAATTTGAATAACTGATATGTTATATGTCATGGAGATCATGTAACAATCATAGTACAAAGCTCCTCACAAGCTCTCAACACTACCTCGAATTGCTACACACTATCAAGCTAGATCTAGCAAAACACATGCTCCAATATTTTGCCACTTGATAGTCAGCCTCTATTGCATAATCAATGCTATGTGATGGCTCATTAAATAACATAAACCACCTGGATTATACTGCAAAATCCTCATGGGCTTCTCCAATCACTGGTAGTTGCAAATATGCAATAGTATAGTCACAATTGATAGTTAACCTGCTCTTTCCCCTATTTCTACACTGGTCTCCACTGAAACTGTCCATGCACTGAAGTTAACTGGTGCATTCTTTAGTTGATTAATGAGTTTATAATTAGTGAATTAATTAATAATTAATTCACACCACTCTCACTAATTGTATCAATCAGTTAAACTAGATACAAATAGCTCAACTATGTTTAGATTAGTTAAACTGAACACAATTCCATTAACTTCCTCAATCAACTCCACCAAACTCTGTCACATGAGTTCTAACTGAAGTATCCATGCAATAGCTCCACTTAACCCTCAGGAATAGCATAATTCCTTCTGTAAGCTCCTGTGCCACATCTGTGCACTTAATTGAAGTGCTCCAAGAGAATAAGATAATGTTTAGAGTCTAAATATCATTAAGAGCTAATAATATTTGACATATCTATTTTTAGACTGGAAATCTAAAAATAGATTTCGCCTAATATGTCTAAAAATAGAAGTCCATCTATTTTTTCCGACTTGACCAACCATCCACAAATAGCATCCTGCAACTCATAAAACATGATCCATATGCCTAAAAATAGACATAGTCTAAAAATAGACTTTGCGCCAAAAATAGCCTGCGGGCCCACTTAGTGAAGGCGACTTCTTTCCACTAAGCTCATCATCTTGTTGCAATCTCAATAGTAAAATTGCCTTGTAAAAGTATAGTGATTTCTAGTCAATCTGGGCCATTCATTAGCGGATGATCTGACCGTAGAAGTTATGTTTAGCTTAGGGTTTTTTCCCTAGAAGGCAACCCCTCGCTTTGCATGAGGGTATTGTATTGCGACTGTGTATTGTATGTGTATTCTCAGAGTGAGAAACAGATAGGGAGACTGTGAGAGAGAATAGAGGATATTACGGTAGATCTACTGTAGGTTGTGTCTCTTAATTTTGCTGGATAATAGAAAGGAAGGGCTGGCTGTTCGGGGTGGACGTAGCCCAAACTGGGTGAATCACGTATATCTGTGTCTCTCTGGTTATATGTGTTTTATGTGCTTTTATTTTCCGCATATTTTATGTGTTGCATTGCTCTGTAATATATAATTTTCTAACAGTAGTCATGTTTATGCTTTTGGAGGACCAAAATCTCCTCAATGGGGAGGAATGATCTAGGTGGTTATGGAGAAGCTAAAAAAACGAATTCTTTGGATTTCATCAAAACCAAGACCAAATCGAAGAGCTCATCATTCTGATTCCAACAACATAAATGACACTCAAATCCGACTTCGTATGTAAAAGTTATTAGCAATCAAAGTTTCAAGTCAAAGGAGCATGACTTTTGCTTCCAACTAAATTTGGAGCATAGCTAAATTTGGCAGCTTGGCTAATATATGGCGGAACCTGCTAAATTCGGTCGCAGATAATTGAGCTACAATTTAACACTCATAGGGCTGGAACTGTTCAAAATGTTGAATGTTTAATTTTGCGGGTGACCCCTCAAAATATGGTAGACGGTTTTGATTGTATTACTATAATATTTTAAAAAAAGTATATATATGGGGTGGTAGGCTACCAGACCGGTGAACTCGGTGACCCCTGCCAACTTGTTATATATAATACATTTATTATATGGCCCACGATTATGGATCAACGATGTTTTAACCCGCGCCGGCTAGGTGGTCGGCCCGCCAACCAGTGGTCTAGACAATATAACATCATTTAAAATATAACAATCCACAGTGACACGCTATTCTGGGGAGTACGCGGGGTTGGAACCTGGGCCAACCCCCACCTAATTTGGGCGCCCACCAACGACCCAACAAGCGCAGCATTATATGCTCTACCCAAAAAATATATAAAAACAATGTTTTCATTCCAATGCCTGATGGAACAGAGCTAAGAGGAACCACATAGGTGAGGAACCAGGCCAGAAATGGAACCATGACGCACCGATGGAACCTTGAATGGGTGAAACCCTTTCACAGGGAATAAGTGAGGAATCTTTTAGATTCCATGGGGGCCTAATTTTGTCAGTGTCAGAAATACGTCAAGTTTATACTCATCTGAACTAAAATTTCATCAGGAATCTGTTGGTGTAAATGAATTTCTAATATGAGTAGCTGATTTTCCAGAGGTAAAATGTTTAACAGTGGAACCTTGACACAAGAATCTGCAAGGAATCTTTTAGATTCCCGTAGAGTCCCATATTTGACAATTTCAGAACAGGGTTAACTTTATACACAAATTTCATGATTTTTTGCAAGGAACGCAATGGCATGACTCGTTTTGACATTTAAGTAGGCAAGTTTTAGGCCATTGGAATATTAGGAGGTATATTGATGCATTTTGTGCCATTGTATGTGAGAGGTCCATTTTTTTATGCCACCTTGTCTAAGAGGACTATTTTATGTCACTTTTGTGAGAGATCATTCCATTGTCATGTTGAAGGAGAACGTTTTATGAGTGAGATTTATTTGTAGGAGAACGTATCTTTGGAGAGACATGCCACTCGAGATAAGGGTTTCATCCTTGTGTTGACAAATATCTTTCCATTTACTCATCATTATTTTGTAGAGACTAATTAAGTGACCTCCCCACTATTGACCCAGGGCCTGGAGACGTAGTCCACACTAGACGAAATTCGTTATCATATCGTTTTTTATGATTGCTCCTTATTTGGTTCTTGTTTATGATGATGGTTTGGCTGAATTTTTGTTTATAATATTCATTTTCGCACGTTTCTCATGCAAATATAAGTGTCAGTATACGATCTTGTATCGTGGATATTTTTGTTTGAAAGTGGTCACAAAACATTTCTGGATCATTTTGACTGAGTTAATTTTTTTACATTACATTAAATTATGTTACAACATCTATATCATAATAGGATTGACAACGACTCTCAATGGAACAATTCATATAACTAGCGTAGATCCATCTTAACTTCGCATCTACCAAGTACCGATAGGAATCAAATCTGTTGACATTCAAACCTCTTTTAGAGTGAATAGAGATTTGATCTTTCTCGAAGATTGGTAGATATAGAGATAAGATGGATATAGGTTATTTTGATATCCCCCCTTTAAATAGGATATATTCCACGTGAATACCATGGGTTCTCAATAACATGGGTCATTTTTATTTTTATTTTTATATTATTTTTATAGGGTTATTTTTATAGTGTTAATTTTTTTGTTATTTTATTTTGACCAAGTTAAAATGTTTACATTACATTACATTACGTTACAGCATATCTACCATACTAGACTAGAGAGTGCCTCTCGACACAATTAGTGCAAGAAATAATGAGTTTTTACAATGGTTCAAGTTTCTACATAGTATACAAGTGTAAAGTATACCTAGACAATAAAACAAACAAATAAATAAAAAACTAAATATATTAATAAAATAATTTTATAAAAAGTTATATTTTAAATTGTTAATTATAATATTATAAAATATATATTAAATTTAATTTGATTTTTTTAAGTTTTTAAATTGTTTTAAAATATTGGTATAAAATAGGTAATAATCATTGTCTATTATAATTGTCAATTTCAAAAAAATGGTTTAGTATGCTTGATAAATGAGATGAAAATAAAATTAGAACATAAAGTTCACATATGTAAACTTGGATAAATATCCTAAAAACTTATCGAGGAAGGGAACCATGTTTGGAAAAAATAACAATTAGACCTGCATAGAGAGGGAAATTGGGCCATAAAGTGCGAAAGAAATATTAACATAAAGGTTAAGGACCTTCCATATAGGAAACTAATCCTAAGAGGTACATAAGTTTGTAAACAGTCATGACTCTGTTGACGGTGCTGGAAATCGCCAACATATACGGGGTCTCCCCGATATAAAATCCCAACTAGACCTCATTTTGTTTGGAGTAGGAGCCCCATCCAGGAAATATGCCCGACTGCCATAATATTAATGATTTGCCTTAGCTGCAATAAACAAAATAAGGTAGTACACATATACTTTCGACATAAGCAAGTAAGTAAGCCATGCGAAGTGATCAATTGGAATGCGTATAAAGGTTCTTTCATAGATGAAAATGAGAAAGTGAGTCTTTAGGAGAAAAGTAATAGTACTATATTAATAAATACACACACATATATCTAAAAGAATTGTTAATTATCATGTGAAATAGTTCACAAAGAAACAACGATCATGAAAACAGGAGACGCACAGTTCAAAGATGCATACTAAAGCCAACAAAATAGTTCACTTTCATTAGTATGTGTAAACACAAACATACATCACAAAAAATGAAATAATAGTCTTACAAAATTCAAGATATATGCATGAAAGTGCGCCATATCTGAGAGCGTCAAACCATTAAGAGAAATTTCCGAGATACATCATTACAATGATATATCTCTAGCTCAAATAATGGAACGTTAAGCCACGACTTTCTCCTCAAGAGGATGATATTATCTCCTATGCCCAGGTTGAGAAGCGGACGTGAAAAGTAATTTTCTTGAGATATGATGGTGTATTTATAACAAATGAGGTGACCCTCCACCTCCCATGTGATTCTTGACCTCCCTCATGACTCTTGAGTTCCTATGTAACTTTTGAACTTCTATGTGACCTTTGAGCTTCTACAGTACTCTATGACTTTCTAGCGATTTTTCACATTCCTTGTATGACCCTTGGGATTCCACACATTTTACATTTTCTCATTTATTGTAAATACAAAATTACATTCCACAAATATTGGAAAAATACATGGACAACATAAGAATTTTGTGCTGAAAATTTGAGAAGCCATAATTTGGCAACTATGACATAAGACTTCATTATAGTGTATAAATGCCAGGTTCTTCTCTTTGGTTCTACGTCTTCAAATATTAATGATAGGTCTTGATTGTAATCCATCTGCATCCTTCAAAAGGGTTTGGTTATAGTATCAGAGTCTTCCAAGTCTTCTTGAGTTTTCATCTATCTGTCGTAGATCAAAGTTCCTTTATTTATTTGTATGATGACCTCTCTATGCTTTGTCTCCACAAGTGTCTTCTTGTATCATCTCCTTGATGTCCTCCTTGAGCATGATATTTCCATGTTAGGATGATAACACCTACAGATGAAGTTCACTCATGACAAGACAATATCAGTCCCAAAATCACATACTCTACCTTGTTTCTCATGCATCATGCTGACTGTGATGGGACAATGTGCAAGGGTTGAGGAGAGAGGCCTTCTCGGGTGCAGTGCGCAGTGTCAGGAGGTAGGAAGTGATGGCATTTTTTGGGCACTGTGAATGTGCAGTGTGAAATGGAAAGGGAGAAGGAAAAATCAAGGATTGCGCATTGGGGAAATGTAACTAGTAAGGCTAAGTGATTGAGCTATGAAGTTTCCCAATGTGTAGTTGAAGGAGGTTGAAATCTAGGATTGCGTAGTGTGCAGTTACAGAAGATAAGGACTGCATCAATGTGGCTTAGGAATGCGCAATGCACTGTAGTTGGAGGGTGAAAGTTGATAATTGATTGCGCAGGTTGTGAGGACAAGGAAAAATCCAAAATTTTACTAAGTGTGAGATAAGTGAGATAAGAGAGTAAGATTAAAAGAATATAACAAGTCTTGAACGTTATCACACACACACACACATAAACACACACATATGATCGACTACATGACAAGAAGATACACAGTACCCAAAATCGACATGTATTCATTGAAACAAAAACATAGTGACACTCATCTCCAAGTGCGACACTTAGGATAAAATCCTTTACGACACAAGTTTCAACTGCAAATTTAAAGTGCACAATGGCCCTGGGAATGTGTCCAATGCATGTCTCTATGATAGATAGGATCCAGTAATTTTGAATAATGTGTTGGAGCTGCCTCTTAAAGGTGTGCTGGAACTTCCTTTCACAAGAGACGACACTTCCCTTAGCAAAACACGACATTTTGGAGTTCTTTAGAAAGGAACTTGAAAACTTGAAGAACAAGTATAAGATCACTATGAAAAATCGAAAAGACAGTTCATATTATCAATGGGAGGCTCCAAAATTATAATGTAGGAAAAATTTGGAGGATGTTGTAGCAGCGATAACACTTGGCGATTGACTGGAAGAATTCAAACTTCTCTGTTCATGTCTATCTTTGTGCAAAAAGTCTAGTCTTTAAGGAAGTATTTATTCACTGTATGGATGACCTCATCTTCCCACATATGCCAGTTATAGGTGTATTTTATCATATTCCATTTCTCAGATTAAACACATTTACAAGGCTTGCCATATCTCAATTGTTTCGATTGGGGAGAAGGATAGTATGTATTTGCAAGTTTAGGATGATCAGAGTTTTAGTTCCATATCCGGTGTTACTCCGCTACCGGCAGGCCTGTTCAGTACCCCGAGATAGTCACTTTTAGGAAACAAAAGCATTTCTTCACAGCCAACGAGCCTATCCAGTACCCCGACGAAGTTGCTTGTTTCACCTCTCCACGTAGGAAGCCTTTCTCTTCTTTCACCCCTTATTTATTTTCAATACACTCATTAGAAATTTATCGAATTTTATATTGCTAGGGTGGAAGAGGGATCCTAAATTATTTATAAGCAAGAGGGGTTGTTCCTTTTGCAGAGGCTATTATATACCTCCGAAATTTATGTGCTCACTTTTAGTTTCATCCTTTTTCTTCTCTACTCGATTGGATTGACAACTGAAGACACCATTTAATTTCAATGCTGAGTCAAGGAATGCAGATCCTAAAATAGATACGAGCATCATGGATCTACTTAAAGCTTTCCATTTAGAATGCATTTTATTTTCCATTCAGAAATTATTGACCTTAAAGATATTATACCCAAGCAAAGAAGGGGGAGAGAACGTTAGCCAAGCATTGTTCAATGTCACAATTCCCTTTAAAACTTTTTTCACATTTGTTAGAACAAAATGAGACCCTTCCACACACACTCTTTTTTGTGTACATTGACATGAAGAGAACAAAGAAATAAATGACAAGACATGCGATGAACAAAAAAACAATGACAGATAGACAAGGAAAGAAGTGTTTACATAAGCAGAAACGTAACCCAAGGATACTATTGGAAGTAACAATTGAGATATTAGCCATTAAAGAGAAGAGGGTACGTTACAGGACATTTTGAAACATCTAATTAATATGCCCACAAACCATATCAATCAACATCCTTGAACATTTTGTCATCATCCCTTGACAAAGCCCTAAGCATCACTTCTCAAAAAATTCTGAGTTTCTGGGAGAAATTGCTCAAAAACACTGTTTTTAGCCCCAGTGCACATTTCCTTCTTGGCCACCAGTGTTCAACGTATGTTGAATTCTTGTTCACTAGTGTTGGTCAACACATGTTTCTCACTTCTGCAGGTGCACCGATTCTAGAAATTCGGGAAAATAAAAATATCTCTGAAGATTTCTCTTCCTGAAGCTTCCAAGGTAGTTATAACTATTTACCATGAATAAAGATCTCAAATTCCTATCTGATCCTATCTTGGAGACCTTATCTATTATCCCTTGAGTTCATCCTCCCATCATATGTGGATCTCACCACTAAAATGGTAAATTCTAAACTACCACTCTTACCCTCTATATTACCTACCTTCCATAACATCAGGGTTGGATTTTGGAGATTGATAGTGCCCTTATGATGTTGTCCTGAACCTAAAGGAGTCATCATATTCGTGCATTAGGGTTGATATTGAGGTGTTCTTTGTGACAAGGAAGGACACGTCAACTTCGGGAGACATATACAAAGTCAACTACTATTTATGGTTGTAAACTCTCTCCTATATTTGTTAATACAAAGAGTATCGTGTTTTCCTATATTTGTTCTGTTATGTTTGCACTCGTGTATTTCAATGCCATGCTGAATCATTTAATAGAGATATTAGATTATGCTACATGAATGTTCACGATCCTTTGCTTGTTTTAGTCGTGTGTGCAGGTTCTAATTATAGAAATTGGAGCTAGAATTGGAGCTTACAAACGAGGAGGAAAGAAAGGCTTGCTACAGATTCAAAATAGGATTCTTTCCCATACTCTAATTTCTCTAAGGAAAACTTCATGCTTTTTTTCTTGTGTTTAGATCAGACCCCTAGATCTAGGGAATTCACCTTTGTCCGCAATCATGAAAATTCCGCAAAAAAAATTAGCGACCATACTGGGGAACGATTCTTCCCTTAGTGGTTTCCTTGAACTTTGCATATTTTTTACCTCTTAAAGTGATCTTTATTGACTCACTTAAACATTAATTGAACTTAGGAAAACAACTTTTGGAGCATGCTTTGGTTTTTTTTGGTCGTGCTTTGGCCGAAATAGCACCAATGCATCCCTTGATCTGGAGACAAAGTGCTTCAGTGCACTTTATCTTTATATGTACATGTGTCGCAGAGAATTGATGTATATTCTGCACATGCACTGTAGAGCATTGGTGTCTATTCTTCACCTGCGTTGCAAAGCACTGGTGTCTATTCTACACCTGCACTGATTCTTGTAAGATGCAAAAAATTTTCATTCCTTTGCCTTCCTCTTTGACATGCTTTGGTCAAAAAAAATTTCCTTGTCACTCTGAGTTTGTAATTCTCTTTGTAAAGCCAATACGTCGTGTGAAATTGCATGTTTTTTCTAACTGTATATGAGTGTTAATCACCTTTGAGAGTCATCTCTTTTGATCTTTGGAATTCTCATCCAATTTCATTTTGAGTCCTATGTTAATGAAATCTCATATTAAATTTGATTTCATTAGAAATTTAGTTTACACTTGATTGGTTCTTTAATTTCATTAGTGAATGAAGGTAATGCTTTCATAATTAGTCTTTTTATATTTTTCTTTTGCTGATTTGGAAACATATTGTGTTTTCTTTGAATAATTCTCTTGCATAGATTACATTTGCATTGTTAGAATTCTCATTTTCACAAAAGTAAAGGGAATTGTGCATAGATTACATTTGCACAGTTTTCAAGAGAATTGTGCATAGATTACATTACATGGTTTGGCATCATTTAGGGATTTGAATTGAATTAGAATAGTGAATTTGAGGAGATTGATTGTTTCATCCCTTCTTTGTTTCATTGTTGATTGATATCTTATTCCCCTACTTAGTTACGACTTTCATTGTTAAAAGGAAAATGATAAGAGTTAATTTTTTCATATTGGTTGCATCATATTCAAAGATAAATTATAAAATTTACTAAATCAACCTAAGGAGCATTTGTAACATTAACACAAGTATCTATAGGTCTAGGCTAGAAACATGTTCCGACGTCTTTAAGCGTAGGAGTTGTCATTTTTTGTCAGTGTTACATTCTCGGGGTGATATCCCGTTCCATGTGTGTAAGTGTATAGGATCGTCTCCACATACCTTCAGGTATATAGGATGTTGCTCCACGCATGATAAGTATATGGGAATTCTCTCATCAAAAAATTACACATTAGACATCACTACTACGGACTACGCTTCCACGTACCTCCACGTATATTTTGGAAGTCCCCACTAGGTTTCTATCCTTCCATAGGTAACCGAGTCAACCGCCTTGAACATTGTGATACATTGAAAAAAAATTCAGGGATATTACTTTCACATACGTAAATCCTTGGTTTACCAAGATGGTATATCACAGTTCATAGTGACTTGGTATTCCTTATCTACCTAGTTACCCCTTTGATTTATTTTGTGTCTTTAATTTCTAAAATCAATTAATTGACCGCGGAACAACATCCTCACCATGGAACAACTCCTTAGTGCGTTTTAGGTTGAGACTAATGGAAACAATTCTTTAGTCTGCTAGTCAAGGAAAGCCCTCTAATGGGAAACCTAGTCCCTTTCCTTCTTTTGGAAATGTTGGTTCTCCTTATATGGCAACGTTGTCCCTTCTCGAATTTACCATTGGTTTTCCAATTTGGTTTTTTTTGACCCCTATGGTTCCAAATGTCCAAACTACTCCTCAACCAAGTTATCCCCCACCTGACCAACTTCAATCTCAAGTTGATCCTAAAGTTGACCCTTTGCCTTCTTCACTTGTTGTTTCTTCATCCATTTATTCCTCCTCACTTAGTGAAAGTCTTGATTCTAGTAACCAGGAAGTTAAGAAGAATTTTAAAAGGACGAAGAAGTAAAATGAGTGGGAGGGAAATCAAGAAACCATCTCTACCAATGAAACTAGTTGGAGAAACCTTCCAATCATCCCTGAAAAGTTAAATTTCCTTGGAAGTTATGTAAGGGTGATCACCTTCATAGATATTTTCCTGGTATTCCCAAGGGATTAGAAGTGTGGTCCATAGACTCACATCAACCCCTGGAGATCATGCTGGTGATAAACCTTCAACTAGTGATAGTAAGATCCACTGGAAAAAGAGTAAAGTTAAGTTACCTGTAATTCATGTGAAGGGAATCATCCAATTCACCTTTGACATTATATGGATGAAGAATCCAAATTGTTGGGAAATTTTACTATTTCTCAACCACAACTTCCAGCTGGCTACTAGAAGCTTTCCCCTAATCCTCCATTAGTTGATGAAGTGATTGATCAAAATTAATCTCTAGTTAATCCCACTCTCTCTAAACGTGAATCCCATGAGTTTGTTCCTGACCAACCATTGGTTGAGAAAATGGTTGAATCGATTCCACCTTCAGTTGATCATACCTTTCCTGTAGAGAGTGAAGTTCATACGGCTCAGGTTCTTCTCGTTTCTTCGGGTTCAAATGAACTAGGGGGATATATTCTTGTTTCAACGACACAGGGGGACAATCCTCCTATTCGAATGACACAAGGGGACAATCCTTCTGTTCCAATGACACAGGGGGACAATCCTCCCATTCCAATGAAACAGGGGGAAAATCCTCCCATTCCAACGACACATGGAGCACTTTTTCCATTCCCATGTTACAATGGGGCAATTCTCCCATTCCCACGACACTCCCTCTGAGTAGTATGGTCACTTCATTTGATTGGATTCGACTAGTAGGATATCGTATTCCTCCTTATGTTCCCTTCCAAATCACAGTACATTCTTATTATATTGTCTTGCTTAACACAATCATATACGAAGGCACATATATTAGTATTTTGTCCTCAACTGCTTGGAAAGCTTTAGTTTCTCTACAACTTGTGCCTATTACCTAGAATACATAAGATTTTAACAAAGGAACAAATCAACCATTAAGGAACCTTCCTCAATTTCCTATTAATTTGGGAGAAAAGAATGGCTATATAATTGTGATGGCATTTCAAGGCCCTTTGTATTTTAATTTACTCCTTAGGTGTGACTATGTTTATGACGTGGGAGCTCTTGTCTCTTCACTATTTCGGGTGATGTGTTTCCTCCATGAAGGGAGAATCATGTCCATTGACAAAATTTCGTTCGTTGGTCCTAATTTAACTCTAAATCAACCAAATTCCCTCAATGGTCCTTATGTGCAAGTGGTATATCCCCCACCATAGGTTAATTATGTGGTAACATGTTCCATGCTTGCATCCACTAATGATCTAGTAGGTGATGTAGTGCATCCTGTACTGGGAGCACTACCGTCTAATCTTTCCATTGGATCCTTTGATATGTATCCCTTCCAGAGCATTGTTCTCCCATCGAATGAGAGGTTCTTAGAATCCATGGTCATTGGGGAGCCATGGTTTATATAACCAGAGACTCAGGAGCATAGTTCCTTGTCTTGTGTTAAGCTCGTTAAAAAATGAAACAAGGTTCCATGAGAAGAGTTCCTTTTCTTGTGTCAAGCTCATTAAAAAATGAAACAAGCTCTCATGATCAGATTTCCTTGTCTTGTTTCAAGCTCTTTAAAAAATGAAACAAGGCCCTTTGAGCATAGTTATTTTCCTGTGTCAAGCTCATTAAAAAATGAAACAAACCCCCTTCCAATTCGAGTCTTTGATTAGATCTCGTAAATTCTTAGTCAAGTCTTTCACTTATTCTCATAAATGAACCTTCACTCCATCCACTTTTTAGTAACCAATAGTCTACTTAGGTGACTGGAATGAAGCTTGGGGGGCATGTGCCTAGAATTGAATCGTTATGTTGGGGCCATGCAAACTTATTTCAAGCATAGTTTCCCATGTTTCAATCTTGTGTAAAAATGAAACCAATCACTTTCAAGCATAATTTTCCTTTGTTTCAAGCTTATTTGATAATGAAACTACTCTCAAGCATAGTTTTTCCTTGTTTCGAGCTTATGTAAAAATGAAACTAACATGAAGCATAGTTTTTCGTTTGTTTCAAGCTTGTATAAAAATGAAACCTGTTCTCGTGATTTCCATTTTTATCAATATATTTATGCCAGATGAGCCTTGGTTTTTTCTTTCCATCATGATCATCTTCTTGGTAGATCATACATTTTCACTTGGATTTTATCCTTTCCTGGAGAATCATTGCGATGAGTGGTATTATTAGCCTGCCTCTTTACCTCTACATGTTTTTGGTAGTTCCATCATGACCGGAACCAATTTATACCCTTTATACCACTCGTTCCTCGAGGAGGAGTTATCTTTCAGCTCTTTTCAACCACCCTAAACATGAAATGATTGTTGAGCACTTGTATTTTCGAACTCATTAAAGTAAATGAAAATATGTTTACAACCCTTTTATGGACTGGGATAGACTATTTATGAAAAAGGAATACCTTTGTCGAACATGGCTAAGAGGTTCTCCTGAGTATAATTTTCTACCTTTTCGGAATCAAGAGACAATTTTATGAAAATGAACCTTTGATGTTTTATTTTTCACCTCTTTTTAAAACTCTATAAATATGAAAAATAAGCCGAGTTACACCTTCGCTGGACTCGTAAAAGAATTAAACAATGTTGGACTCGTCAAACATTTTGAGTCTGAATGACTCCTTCTGAGGGATTCATCCAAAGTATGAGCATATAAGCCAAGCATATGTTATCCTCCTCAAGCTTGTAAAAAATAAATAGGTACTGAACAGAAATGGTCGGGGAAATTGGGAAAAAGAGATAATTGACATATTATTGGTAGTGAGTCGCTCTTGAAAATGGAACTCTTTCACTTCATCTCCATGAATTTTGGGTTGGGAAATTTGCTTGCCTCTTTTGTTAATCACACCATATTAAAAAACCTCCATAATTGGTTTTGATTCAATGCTTCCAACTCCATAAATTGTCACCGATATGTTCAAGAGAAGTCCCTTAGTTGATATCTGCTACAATACTCCTAAGTCTCTATTCATGTCTGTTTTTCCTAAAACAACTCTTCATCAACATAATTATGTCTGAAATCTTGATAATCATTTCGTGTTGTTGATGGGGGATACATCAAGGCCCTCCTGCGATGGGTCACTTCTTGTTGAAACCATCTCATTATCCAGGAAGTTGATGTAGAAACTCCCTTTCATACCTTGGAGCTTGCATACATAAATGGAAAGTTTCCTTTCTCTCGGTGACATGTTCGCTTCATTGGCCTTCGACCGAAGTATTCTGTGTGGTGTTTGACTTCAACTCATATATTCTCACCACATATATTGTACTATGGTACCTTGAGATCCATTAACATCATTAGTGGTTTCTATTGCGTCTATTAACATCTTACATCATTAGCCGGTAATCATATGTTGTTTACCATGTTCGACATTGAATCATTTATTCACATGGTTAAACTCACACATTAAGAAATAGAGTGAATGAGATAAAAGACCTCGGATCTAGTTTCATCCATCCGGGCTACGATTTCAAGATTAATACAATATTACAAAGTATGATGTCTATGATCATTGAGACAATCATCCAAGCATAGGTCCACACTCTGTCATCAATGGAAGATAGTTCTTGATTGTTGTACATGTAATATTATCTTATATGCTGAGAATGGTATGCCTCTATTAACAATGATATCATGATGAAAATGTATTGTAACAAATAATGATATTGACTAGTTGTTATTGATTGTGACTTGTCACAAGGTAAAGTACTGCAGTCCATAGTCATTGCTTCTGAATTTATAATTTAGAGGAAATATGTTACATTCCATTTTTTCACATCTAGTCAACAGGCCTGAAAACCCGATCAATCAACATCCTTAAACATTTTTTTATCATCCCTTCACAAATCCCTAAGCATCACTTCTATAAAAAGTCCACATTTTCTGGGAAAAATTACTCAAAAACACTGTTTTTACCCCCAACGGACATTTCCTTCTTGGCCAATTGTGTTTAGCATATGTTTCTTGCTTGTTCACCAGCGCTGTTCAACACATGTTTCTCCCTCCTGCAGGTGTCCTGATTCTAGAAATTCAAGAAAATAAAAAATATCTCTGAAGCTTCCTCTTCTAGAAGCTTCCAGGGTAGTTTTAACTATTTACCACAGATAGAGATCTCAAATTCCTATCTGATCCTATCTTGGAGAACTTATTTCTTATCCCTTGATCTCATCCTCCCATCATATGTGGATATCAAGGCTAAAATGGTAAATTATAAACTACCACCCTTACCCTATATATTTTATACCTTCCATAGCATCAGGGTTGGATTTTGGAGATTGATAGTTCCCTTATGTTGCTATATTGAACCTAAAGGAGTCATCATATTCATGCATTAGGGTTAATATTGAGGTGTGCTTTGTGATAAGGAAGGACAAGTCAACTTGGGGAGACATCTACAAATTCAACTACAATCTATGGTGTTAAACTCTCTCCTATATTTGTTAATACAAAGTATTTTGTTTTCCTATATTTGTCGTGTTATGTTTGCACTCCTCTATTTGAATTCCATGCTGATTCATTGAATAGAGATATTAGATTATGCTACGTGAATGTTGTGGATCATTTGCTTGTTTTAGTCATGTGTGCAAGTTTTGATTATAATACTTGGAGCTAGAATTTAAGCTTACAAGAAAGGAGGAAATAAAGGCTTGCTACAGATTCCAGGTAAGCTTCTTTCCCATACTCTAATTTATGTAAGGAAAACTTCATGATTTTTGTCTTTTGTTGTTCTAGATTAGACCACTAGATCTAGGGAATTCACCTTTATCCGTAATAGTGAAAATTCTCCATAACAGGGTCAATCCTCCTATCTAAAGATTGGAGTCAGTAAGTATGATGGCGTATCTTTACCTTTCTCTTCATGGGCCTTATCCCATTTGAATACTAGGTCTCCCACACCAAACTCCTTGTTCTCTGCAAATTTCTTTTCAAACCAACATTTAATGCGACTCTGGTGCATAATAATTTTTTTTTTTTGTCTTATGCCTTTCTTCATCTAATTTAAGAAGGGTCCTAATATTCCTATGGAAAAAAAGACATGGTTTACCTCAAGATTCTTGAGAAATATTTAAGACTAGGAGGTAAAATTTTGGAGGAAGGATAACTTATTTTCCATATACAAGGAATTATGGTGAGGTCTTTAGAGGGGGTTTTGGGGTAACACGGTCAGCCCACAAGGCACTCACCAATGCATTATGCTAGTTCATTTACTCAGAGTAAATTTTTTTCTTGATGATGTGAGTTGAGTTCTTATTTGTAGATTCAACTAATCCATTTCCCTGAGGGTAATAGTTAGACAAGTGCATTAAAACAATACCATTTTCCAATGTAAAGGCATAAAGTTTTAGTGGCGAAAATTAAGTTGCATTGTCAAAGACGAGTGACGTGGAATGCCAAACCTAGTAATGATATTCTATTTTATAAAGTGAATTAATTCTTTCTCGTTAACTTGTCTTAAGAGAACTACTTCATCCCATTGAGTAAATTAATCTGTGGTAGTTAAGATATGTCAGCATTGTTTTGATGAATGAGGAAAAATATTTCCAATAACATCTATCCCCCTTTGTTGAAATGGATCTTTAACGAAAATGAGATACAATGGGGTGGTTGACTTCTTATCGTGACCATCACATATTTGACATACATGAGACTTACAGGCGTAGGTGTATGCATCCTTAATTAGTGTGGGATATTGAGAAATGTAGGGCATCAAGTATTAGGTGATTTCTCTAAGAGATAACTTCTTGTGGATGCTTTTTACTTCTTATATTAGATTCTTCTCTTTATATTATTATTGTGTTCTTCTTTCATTAAACAATTACCAATGCATAAACAATAAAGAGACAAGCGACACAGGATGTAGGCTATTCGCTAGGGCCAAAACCTCTCCACCTGATAGGAAAACCCCCACAAATTATTCTTCTTATAGAGACTCCAATTGACAAATACCAAGACCAAGGCTCTTGACCTATTCAACCTCTCCAATACCAAGATACCAAGCTTCTTGTTTTGACCTTTATTTAAAAGTAAAAGATAATCAACTACCTGCTCCTTCTACTTCTGCCTCGACTTCCTTATAGATCTAAGATTCCTTGTCTTTGCTTCAGAACTGTAGCTACTCGGCCCTAATTCAAAGGAATTAATACATGTATATGACCTTCTTTTGAACCTTAATTTCCTTCACTTAGGGTAGAGAACTTTCCTCGCTTAACTCGCCTTATAGACTTGCTGTACCTCACACTTCAGACTTGCTGTACCTCGCACTTTAGACTTCATATTGCATAATTTATATTCCTCATGCTTCAGATTGTGATTATCAAAAATATACTTCTGAAATGATGCCGAGCACTCCTATTTATAGTTGTTTCCTGTCAAAATAAGCTGACTTGACCTGGGTGTGAGACGACATGTCACTGGAGGATATAATTTAATTCATCTTGAAGACAAATTGCTAGGAGTTTCTTGTGCTTGTCTTGGAGGGTCTTTCGACTCTTTTAATGACTCATACAAAAATGTAACATACCCAATAAGGGTCCTTTATAGATGAAATTTACTCAATTTTGACTTTATGACCAATCATAAGGACTCACAATGGGAGTCACACTAAAAATAAATTCCTTTCTCATGAAAACCAGGAGACAAGCATTACAATAATGATTTTATTTTTCTTCTTTACATAAATTACATAAAATCATAATTACACATGTCATTATGAAGACTGAACCTAGTTATTTTTCAACACATCCTCTTAAATAGGGAGATATTCATAATGGTACTTGGCCATTCTAAATCTGAAGAATTTCTCATCAGAAGAATTAGATTGGTAACCCATTTGTTTAACATCATATCAACCAAAATTGTCACATATGAAGGACTTGAATAACAACTCTATCTCTCCACGAGATCTGAGCACAATGTTGGTGAGACCAATGATGTATAAAAACCCTCATCATTGTCTCTCTTGGAAGATACCCCACCTAGGTTCTCAGGGTGTGTTCTACGAGGACTATTCTTATCTTGGATTCCAAGCCGTCAAAGAATATCAGTCCTCTATGAATACTCTTATCTTGGATGCCCTAATACAACCTTAAAGATCATTGGATTCTATATGTTTACACAATCCTCCATTTTGTCTTCCCAAGTGAAAACAAGAATGATGTATCTATATCTCCCTCTTAATTAGGGAGGACATATCTATTCCAATAAAGGAATGTACTCATTCATACGGAAGGAATGTACCTAAGATCCCTCTTGGCTTAGGAATTTTCAAGTTTCTTCCAAGTAAGAAACTTTTTTCTACGCTCCCTATTAAATAGGGACCTACAACAACTCCTCAGGTGGAGATGGCAGGACAACCAACTGTTTGAAGAAATCCTTCTCACGATGTCATGAACTTATTTTTCGTTTTCTAGGAGTCTTCATGTTTAATACTTCTTCATAGGGCACTGACAATCTATCACTTTCATTCATGAGTCAGCCATTTCATCATCAGAGAGTGATCCATCAGTCCATATCTGGCCTTCCTTTATGCCATGTTGCTTTCTTCATGCCATGTTTACTTAAGGATATTTCATCATACTACATGTGCATTGGTGGTGGAATACATCCATAAATATTCCCTTAGTAGCCATGCATTAACCCATCCAGATATTTGTTCAAAAATAAATGAATGAAAATTAAAATCAACATTACCTTTGTGCTGGTCTTTCATCATGACATCTTTTGGTTTACATCAATATCCTACATACATGTCGACACATCTCCCGAAGATATATATTGTCAAGAGTCTCTTTCTTTTTTCAGACTCCATTAGAGTCTTCACATCTTCCATGGAGATATCCTTGTCAAATATTCTTGGTCTTTCAGATGTTGAGTGCATTTAGCATGGTTGCATATTCCATGATCTAGTCCTTCCTTTCTTCACACATTTCATTCCCAGGAGCTTCCAATAGAAGTTCCTCAATTGTAGTTTACCACCTCATACTTCATATGAGGATATATTATGTTGATTTCATCTAGTGAATGTGTGAACTATGCATTTCTACATCCATTTGAGGGAGGAGATACTTTCTTTTGATCATGATCTTAAGATAGATCATTGCTTCATGATACCTTCAACCATATGACACGACTTCCGCAATATCAAATGTAAGCATACATACCTCATTTTTCCTTTGGGTCATCCAAAATTCTTGCAACATATTACTTGATTGAAAGAGCTTCAATCCCTTGATTTTCTTCACTTTTATGTCATCATACCATCACCCCATGAATTCCACAAGATTGCAATTCTTGATGAAAAACTTGCTTTTCCTCATGAACGGTGAACCTTTCAATGAAGATTCCATTAGATAATTTTGAGGATTTAAAGTATCCCCATCAACAGATGTTTCCTTTTGACAGATGTATGATTAACCTTGTACTAGATGATATTTCAACTTATGTTCCGAATGAGAATACAAGAAATATATCCTTGACTTCCAAACCCTATTTCATGATTTTCTATGATGATGTCCTGGTCTCCTTCTTTCAATGATTATATGATGCCTTGATATAGCCCATTTAGTGAATTGTGATACCGATATCTTACAAAAAAAAACTTTGGAACTTGAAAAGAAATTATGTGAGGAAGGCTATCTCAATAGTGGATATCAATTAATTCCTCCTTCTTGTGCTTCTTATTTTCAACTTCCTCCACTTCCTCGGTGATATGAGCTTCTTCTATTTTTTATCTTAGGAAAATATCTCCTATAGTTCCCATATTCTTGACACCCATAGAATTTTATTTTAGCCATGGTATTCTTCTTTTTATGAGGAACAAACCTTCCAAATTGTCCCTTTATCTTTGTCATAGCAGCATATGTTTGATTCTGCTCACCTGATCCCACATCAAATTTTTCCTTTAACCTGGATTCTTCAACCTTGCATAGGCAACATAGATCTTGTAATGAAGTATCTTCTTTATTTCCACAAATACTTGAATCAAAGTTACCCCACTCCTTCGGTAGTGCATTTAATACAACTATATTCATTTCAATATCAGACATGACTTATCTAAGATCTTGTAGTTGATCACGGATCTCAGATATCCTCATAAAGTATGAGGCTATTCCATCTTCCCTAGACATATTTAGTTTGTAGAGTTCATGCCTTAATGAGATGACTTCTCCAATAGTTCTTACAGAATAAAACTCTACCGATTTGTCATATATTTCTTTAAAAGTTACGAGTTTAGATACATATGGGATGAGGGGATCTTTAATGGATTCAATGAGAATCCTTTGAGCCCTAATTTCCCCCTTCATATACTTTGCAAGTTCTTGAGCATATTCTTATTTTGTTTTTGTGATAGATCGTTTGACATGATCCATGACCTCATTTTCAATGAGATTTAGATCTGTCCTTTTCTTCCATGCAAGGTAGTTTGAAGCCCAACCAATTTTATTTCCTTGCAAAAATACATTTTGATAGATTCAGATAAGGTCATATACTTTCTTGATAGGATGCCCCTTTCTCCTTGTTACTTCCTTGATGTTGATGATGATATAGAGAATATAAAAATTCTCTTTGTTGAAGATATTTTTCTTCAATAATGATCCTTTATCTCACAAAGAGGGAGATCCCTTTTTCTGGTGAAGTGTTGTTGATGAGGTTAAATGATGAATTATTGATGATGTTTTCAATGGTAAGGAACTTGCTTCAATAAGAGAGAGAGTCTTGATGACACCACTTTTTTGATCTAGCTTCCTTAGACTTCAAGAAGATCTTCACTTTGATGCCTTCCTTGAGATTTGATCCTTGAGTGTCCCTTGATAATATGCCCTTCCTTGTCTTAGTCACCTTAGCTCTGATGCCATGTTGAGAAATATAGGGCATCGAGTATTAAGTGATTTATCTGAGACATAACTGATTATGAATGTTTTTAATTCTTAGATTATATTATTCTCTTTCGATTATTATTGTGTTCTTCTTTCATCAAACAATTACCAATGGATAAACAATAAAGAGACAAGAGACAGAGGATGTAGGCTATTGTCCAGGGCCAAAACCTCTCCACTTGAGAGGAAAACCCACACAAATTATTCTTCTTATAGAGACTCCAATTGAAGAATACCAAGACTAATACCCTTGACCTATTCAACCTCTCTAAGGCTAAGACACCAAGCTTCTTGTTTTGACCTCTATTTAAAGTCAAAGATAATCACCTTCCTGCTCCTTCTACTTCTGCCTTGGCTTCCTTATAGATCTTGGCTTCCTTGTATTTTATTCAAACCTGCAAATACTCTAACCTAATTCATAGGCCTTATTACATGTAGATGGCCTTATTTTTCACCTTAATTTTTTTCTCTTAGGGTAAAGACCTTTCCTTGCTTAACTCGGCTTGTAGACTTGTTGTACATCGCACTTTAGACTTGCTATACCTCACAATTCAGATTTGTTGTACCTCGCACTTAAAACTTCCTATTGCAGACTTGATGTACCTTGCACTTCAGACTGTGATTACCAAAAATCTACTTCTGAAATGATGCTGAGCACTCCTATTTATAGTTGTTTCCTATCAAAATAATCCGACTTGACTTGGGTGTGAGCCAACATGTCACTTAAGGAGATAATTTAATTAAGCTTGAAGCCAACTTGCTAGGAGTTTCTTGTGCTTGTCTTGGAGGGTATTTTGACTCTTTGAATTAATCATACAAAAATGTAACATACCTAAGAAGGGTCATTCATACATGAAATTGACTCAATTTTGAATTTATGACCAATTCTAAGGACTCAGAATGGGAGTCACACTAAAAATAAATTCCTTTCTCATGAAACCCATGAGAAAAACATTACAATAATGATTTTATTTTTCTTCTTTACATCAATTACATAAAATAATAATTACACATGTCATTATGAAGACCGAACCTGGTTATTTTTCAACATGGGCCAATAGTGTCCAACCTGCATTACTTTTTGAGCTGTAGTATTGCTTGTGTAGTACCCACTAGTTGGTCCATCATGAAGGTCTTTTAACACCCTTTTTGAATCCATTGCTTCCAAGCATCTGAGTAGAACACCATTGTGGTGCTTCCAGAAAAGTACACCATGAACAAGATGATAAGATAAAGCTTTGAAACAAATCACCCTCTTCTTTTTTGTTGATAAGTGTGAAGGTAAGGTGAATTTTTGTAGATACTTCCATAGATCCATGTACTAATACAATTTTTCTCTTGTAGGGGTAAATTTATTGATGCTGTACATTTAAATTTATTTTTCCCATCCAGAAGAATCCTTTCCTGGAGAATTTATTGCTTCTGTTGCAAGTTGATAGAGACCGTGGCCTTTAATTATATGAATTGGATTAAATTCTAGATCATATTCTTGCAAACTTGTCATCTAGTTCGCCCTCCTCTCACCAAACTCTTGTTGCACAAAGAATGATCTAAATGTTGGATGAGGTATAAATATGATAAAATGAATTTTCAAGAGGTAAGCCCTAAAGTTCTTCCCGACCTTGTAAGTTTCATAGCATTTATTTTCTATGGTAGGATAATTCAATTTGAATCCCTATAGGGAAACACTCATAAATAATATTGGCCGCTCATTTCCTCGACTGTCCTTCTATGTACGAACGACTGCAATAGATGTGTCATAAGAAAAAGTATACAACAATAAACCTTTATTAAAGTTTGGATTATATAGTGCTAGGGCATCAACAATAACTTGTTTAATCCAGGAAAAAAAATATTTATTCCCATGGTCCCATTTTTGTATCACATCCTTCTTGATCATCTCTTTCAAAATCTTAACAATTTGTGGATAATCAAAGAAAAAATTATGGAGAAAATTTATATTCCCCAAGAAGGATTGCATAACTTTCTTGTTCACAGGAAAGAGAATTTGAGAAATAGCCTTGATGCCCTCCAGTCCCACTTTAATCCCACTCTTGGCTATAATGTGTCCCAAGAGGTTTCCCTTGGACACTATGAAGATGATTTTCTTATTATTTAATGATATGCCATATTTACGACATCGCTCGAAGATTTGATTTAGATGAAGAAAATGGTAACATATTTTCTTTGAAAAAATCATAATGTCATTCAAGTAAACGACCATACTCTGGTCAATTAGTCCTCCGAACGTGATGTCCATAGCTCATTTAAAGGTATCACTTGCATTTATAAGTCTAAACGACATATGCCTAAATTAGAATGTATCCCATTTGTCCTGAATGTTGTTTTTAATCTGTCGGGTTCTGCTACTAGAACTTGGTTGTATCTTGAAAATACATCCAATAGCGAGAACATATCTGAACTATATACCATCTGGAGTATCTGCTCCATAGATGGCATAAGCTAACTATCCTTATTAGAAGCCTAGTTCAAGTTTCTTAAATATACACATAAGTGTATTTCTCCAGACTTCTTCCTGATTGGAAGCATATTAGAAACCTAGGTAGAATGATGAACTTTAAATATGATCCGAGCATCCAAAAACTTCCTTAGTTCTTTCTGAATCATGGGTTTACGCGTAGGATGAAATTTTCTCAACTTTTGTTGGAATGGATTTACCCCTTCCTTTATAGGTATCACATGCTGGATGATTCACGTATCATAGGTTTTCAAATCATCATAGATCCATGCGAACACATTGTTGTACTGTTTGAAAAGATGAATAAAACCTTGTCTCTCTTGGGCAGAGCAACATGTACCGTGGTTCACATACTTTGGATTTTCCTTTGTACCTAAGTTAACTTTTTTGTGCAACAATGTGGAAGTGTAGGTCTTGAATCTTTTTGTTGATTGGTCCCATAAAACGGTTCTTCAGGTCGTAAAGCTTCTATAAATATAACATACCCTTCGACATGGCGTTTCCTTTACGTTCTTGAGTTGTTTCCTACAAATACCTTTCTGAATCATCTTCATAGATTGCTGCATCGTTGTGACACATCAACATTAGCCATGAAATATAGTATCTTTTTGTCATCATTGAATACACGTAAATTAGTAATGTTGTCAGGAATGGATGACTTATAAATAGTCTCAATAGAAAAACCATCTTTAAGTTGTGATAACCTAGCAGCTGCATTAGCTAAAATGTCAGCGACTGCATTGTGAATCCTAGGAACATAATTAATATTATATACTTGAAAGAAAAATATAAGACTCCATACCTCTTGCTGGTAGTTTTTAAGATTAGGTGACACACAATGAATAGTTTTTCATACATGACATTTAACAATCTATGAGTCACCTATTACCTTTAACGCTTCCACTTTGAGGTCTATGGCTTTATTTAGTCACAATATGAGTGATTAATATTCAGCAATGTTGTTCGTGCACTCAAACTCCAATCGACATGATATCAAATACGGGTTCTTCTTAGGGTCAATTAGAATGAAAAAAGCTCCAAAACCCTCCTGTGTTTTCAAACCATCAAAATACAAAGTCCAAACGTTAGTAGAAACTGGGTTAGTTTCTATGCTAGTACTATATATATATGTGTGTGTGTGTGTGTGTGTGTGTGTGTGTGTTATAAAGGCCATTTTCACCATTCAGATTGCAAGGAAGGAGTTCCAACTATGTATATGGCGGTATAGGGTATGGCTGCGCAAGATAACATCCATGATCAAATTCTAAAAAATAATTTACGAATATTACTTGCACAAATATAATTAGCTCATTATGTGCCTCAAGTGTCGTAATGATATGATTCATAAAAGGTTCACTTTCAACTTGAATTTGATTATTATTGCCCTTATAAGGAAGCCACAAATGTGACGAGTTAGTAGCAAAGTATCCTTGCAACTTGATAGACTAATCTCTACTTAGAAGCAATCCATAAGCTTATGGAATTTCCACAATAACAATATCAATACATTGGTGAACTCTATGATCAAAAGATAAACTAATTATAAAATTGTTTAATTCACCAATTGTCTGCACAAGTGATCAATCTAATTGTATGATTTTGGTGTCACCCTTTTCCCATTTTGAATTGATTTTCTTTGCAATAAATAAAAGAATAACATTCACATACGCACTATAATCCACAAGGAACTTATGGACATTATAATTGAAAATTTCAAAAGTTAAGAGAAAAGGGGGGCAAGTAGATCTTGAATTTACATTAGCAACATTAATTACTGATTCAAGAATAATGTTTGACTTATCGAACGAAGCTTGGGAAGCAGAAACTAACCTGAAAAAGGTTGAGATGTAAAGGCCTGGATGATCAACTCATGTTGGCCTACCAATTTTACTAGATCATAGATGGATATATCAACATGAGCTTTCTTCATATTCCCAATGATGTTATACTCGATGTCTTCATCATTAGTAGGGTGTGCTAAAGCGATAGGTGCCAAAAATTTGTTTGATACCTCAAGAGTGACATAATTATTCTTATTATTCCAGGAGGTAATATTTAAAGGTTGAGCGCTTTTGGATTTGGTCTGTGATCTATGAGGAAGATTGCTTGGTGGTAAAATTTTCCTCAACAATTGCTTACATGTTTTTCAGACACTAGTCCTTTGCTTGTCATATTAGATTGCTTAGTATGTTGTTGCGTAGGAGCTTTATTCATTGGGGGCTCACTAGCACCTTGTCGATTGTTAGTAAGAATAATATCAAAAGTGAAAATTGAATCACCAACATTTGTATTTACCTTTGTCGAGGTTGGTTCATTAGTCTCTTGAGTCCATTATAAATTCTCTTAGGTTGAGAGAATTTATATGAAATTTGCAACCACAAAACTCATGTTATGTTTCCATTGTGGGCATGTTTTATCAGAATGAGCTTCTTAATGGAATGTAGAATAATTCTCCATTCCCAGGTTCTCAACATTAAATACAAAATTAGAGCTTTGTGAAAAATTTTCTTATTGATTGGTGTTCTTCTTAAAGTACGACTTAAAGGTATTATTACCTATATATTCCTCACTTGAATTTCTTTTAAGCTTATATACTTTGTTGGTAAACAACTTCAAGGACTTAGTCAATATTTCCATGTCAAAATGACCCTTCTCTTTAGTTTTAGCGGAATAGGCTTGAGACTTTTTCCCAATGTCCCTTGAGTCCTTTGAATCTTGACTTGATTAAAATTGACCCCAATAGATCTTAAGTCCTTTTCTACATCAATTGCTTCTGCGAATTTAAGAGCCAAAGTTCCTTCACAACTCTTTTCACAAAACATAAATGTTAGTGGGAAAAGAAAAATTTTAATAATCCTTAGTGATTAAATCACGAGGTTTAACATCAGTGGGGAACTTGTTCAAAATGAAAGTAGATACCTGATTAAAGTCCTTAACCTTTTATTTATCCCCCATCTTAATGTTGTTGAGTTATTTAAGCAACATAAAAAGAGTTTTATCATCAACAAATTTCTCTAAGAAAAACTTCTTTAACTCCCTCCAATTACATATTGAATTTGGTGGAAGGATATGGTACCATATTGATGCTCTACCCTCAAGAGTTTACAGAAATAATTTGCAAGAAACCTCATCATAATGTACCTCTAACATCCTTATATGAAACTAGAAGTAATCGATGTGATCCTCAACCTTCGCTTTCTTTTATGGATCATACTTTGTAAGCATCTTTTCCGGGTGTTTAGATAAGCGATGAAGGATTCCCAAAAGAGAAAGAGGCCCATGGGCTGTCCTATCCAATTGGTCATCAATCATGTCTTGTTTTCCTCCTCCTCTTCACTCTCCAATTCTAAATGCTCTTCTTCATTATTCATATTTTCATTATCATTCACTTGTTTTTTATACCTCTGTTGTTTTTCATATGAAAAATTAAAGTTATCCCCCTCTCCTTCCATATTTTCTGCAACATGTGGAGTAATGTCCCCTTGATTAAGAGATTATTCAAATAAGTTAGCTAAATCTTCAAGAGTTGCGGTAGCCAATTCTTCGACTGAAGAAACTAAAACACCACGACCGGTTGTCTCTTTATTTGAATGCTTACGAGGAAGAATGGATGTGACAGGGAGTAATCCAAGAGCTCTACTAAACTGACGAGTGATAGGCTATATCCTCTAGAGTTTATCGTAAGTGACTTTGTAAGCATGCTATGGACCTTGGTGAGATGACTCTTCTTTATCATATATATGATTTGGAGTTGGTATTTGACAACTAATACCTTGAACTAAAGGCTCTTTATGTGAATGTGTTGATTTATCAATCATAAACATGATGCCCTCCTTCTAGTGCTAGAATGTTGATAGTGTTGAAACCTTCTAAAATACACGGGGTATCCTCGATATGAAATACCAACTATAACTCACACCGTTTGGAGTAAGATCCCCATATGGGAAAAAGGCCCAACTTCCATAATATTAATGATTTTCCTTAGCTGCAATAAACAACATAAGAGGCTACACATATTATTTCAAGATGAGAAAGTAAGCAAGCCTTGTGAAGTGCTCAACTACAATATGTATAAAGGTTCTTTCACATATTGAAAAGAGAAAGTGAGTCTTTAGGTGAAAAGTAATAGTACTATCCTAATAAAGACACACATATATCTAAAAGGATCATTAATCATCTTGTGAAATAGTTCCCAAAGAAAAAACGATAATGAAATCGGGAGACACATAATTCAAAGAAGCATAATAAAGCCAACGAAATAGTTCATTTTCATTAGTATGTGTAAATACAAACATATATCGCAAAAAATGAAAGAATAATGTTACAACATTCATTATATATGCATGAAAGTGTTGGGTGTGGAGCCTGATTATCTTGTTTATTTTGTATCACAACGTTGGACCCTTGTACCTTAATGGGGGCAGCAATGCTGCCCATAATTAAACACTGCATGGGGGGTCTAAGGGGGGCGGCTACGAATTTATGGAGCCCTTCCCTGGTGGGGGGTTTTGGGGGCAAAGCCCCCGAAGCTAAAAACAGATGTAAAATTGCCTTGTAAAAGTATAGTAATTTCTAGTCAATTCGGGCCGTTCATTGGGCGGATGATCTGACGGTAGAAGTTATGTTTAGTTTAGGGTTTTTTGCCCTAGAAGGCAACCCCTCACTTGTATGAAGGTATTGTATTGCGGTACATATTATCGAAGCGAGAAACATATAGGGGGGGGCGTGGGGAGAGAACGGAAGGATACAGGTGGATACATTGTAGGTTGTGTCTCTTCATTTTTTCCCGGATAATAGAAAGGAAGGACTGGCTGTTGGGGGTGGACATAGCCCAAACTGGGTGAACCACGTATATCTGTGTCTCTCTGGTTTTATGTATTTTGTGTGCTTGTATTTTCTGCATATTTTATGTGTTTCATTGCTCTGTAATATTTAATTTTCTAACAACTGGTATCAGAGCCGAAGGTATATTTGGCTGATAAACTCGCAGGAAAAAAGGGTTCCTGGTTCGAGTGGGAGCAATGGCGGACGATGGTAAGTTTAGGGTTGAGAAATTTAACGGCCAAAACTTTGCGCTGTGGAAGATGCAGATGGAAGATTATCTGTATCAGAAAGATCTGTACCTACCATTGAGCGGAAAAACAAAGAAGCCGGCGACCATGACAGACGCGGAATGGAACATTCTCGATAGAAAGGCACTCGAAACAGTACGGTTGTGTCTTGCGGCGTCAGTCGCCTTCAATATTTCGAAGGAAACAACAACAGAGGGTTTGATGCAGACGTTGACGAAACTATATGAAAAACCCTCGACCTCAAACAAGGTATTTCTTATGAAACGACTATTTAATATGAAGATGTCGGAAGGTGGATCTGTTGCAGACCATTTAAATGAATTTAATACAGTTACCAGTCAGTTAAGTTCTGTAGGGGTAAACTTTGATGATGAAGTTAGGGCTCTTTTATTTATGTGCTCATTGCCAGAAAGCTGGAATGGTTTAGTTATGGCCATTAGTAACTCTGTCTCTGGATCTAGTACTTTAAAGTTTGATGATGTTGTCGGTGCTATCCTTAGCGAGGAAATGCGACGGAAAAGCTCTGGTGAGACATCGAGTAACGCTTTGAGTGTAGAGTCTAGGAGAAGAAGAATGGAAAGAGGAAAGAGCTCAGGATATCGTAGTAAATTAAGGAAATACAGATCCAAGTCCAAATCGGGGATAGTGTGCTGGAAATGCGGAAAGAAATGACACCTAAAGAAAGACTATAGATCTCGGAAGGGAAAAGAAGGAGACGCACAACAAGAAAACAATCATGAAGCAAATGTGACAGGTGATGTGTTACAAGATGCTTTGATTCTTTCTTTCAAAAATGTTACTGATTCTTGGGTTGTAGATTTAGGGGCTTCATTCCATGCCACACCTGATAAGAAATATTTTCATGACTATGTTCAAGGAGATTTTGGACAAGTTCGTTTGGGTGATGATAAACCCTGTAAAATTGTTGGAATGGGTAAAGTTCTTGTAAAACAACATAATGGAAACCAATGGCTACTAAAGGAGGTAAGGCATGTTCCAGATCTGAAGAAAAATCTGATTTCAACAGGGCAGTTAGGCGGTGAAGGTTGTGTGACAACTTTCACGGATAAAAATTGGAAGGTCACCAAAGGAGCCCTGGTAATAGCAAAAGGCGAAAAGGTTGGTACATTGTATTTATGCAATGGTATTTCTAACTCTGTTAATGCTTTAACTTCAAAAGGAGCAGATGCAGCATTATGGCATCATAGGCTCGGACACATGAGTGAGAAGGGAATGAAGATTCTCCACTCAAGAAATTTGTTGCCAGGTTTGAAGAATGTTGATTTGGATTTCTGTGAGAATTGCATTTATGGAAAACAGAAGAGAGTCAGATTTCTCAGAGTTGGGAAAGGAAAGAAGAGCGAAAAATTGGAGCTTGTGCATACAGATGTATGGGGACCTGCTCAGGTATCATCTCTCAGTGGCTCTCGTTATTATGTTACTTTTATTGATGATGCAACTAGAAAAACATGGATTTATTGTATTCAAAATAAATATGATGTATTTGATACTTTCAAGAAATGGAAAGCTTTGGTTGAGATTGAGACAGGAAAGAAGTTGAAGTGTCTCAGATCAGACAATGGAGGTGAATATTGCGGCAAAGAGTTTGATAGGTACTGTTCAGAGCATGGAATTCGTAGAGAGAAGACAGTTCCAAGAACACCACAAGAAAATGGTGTGTCAGAAAGGATGAATAGAAAAATCATGGAGCGTGCAAGGTGCATGAGATTGCATGCAGGATTGCCTTTACAATTTTGGGCAGATGCTGTAGATACTGTTGTTTATCTAATAAACAGAGGGCCTTCAAGTTCCTTGGATGGTGGTATTCTAGAGGAAGCATGGACAGGTAAAAAGGTAAAATACTCTTTTTTAAAGCCTTTCGGTTGTGAGGCCTTTGTCCATATTAATAAAGAAAATAGAACAAAGCTTGAGGCAAAATCAAAGAAATGTACCTTTATTGGATATGGTGTTAATGATTTTGGTTATCGCTTATATGATTATGAAAATCACAAAATCACTAGGAGCAGAGATGTAATATTCAATGAAAAGGTATTGTATAAGAATCAGTTGCAGGAAAAGAAACAGGAAAAAGAAAACAAAGAATACACAGTTCTTGATGAGATCACAGAAAAGGTAAAGGTGCCTGAAAATAATAATAATCAAGAGCCACAACAACAAAAACCACCACAACATCAACAGGCACCTCAAACACCTAAAAGTGGTGTTAGAAGATCTACCAAGATAAGTAGACCCCCTAAACGATACTCTCCTTCATTATATTATTTATTGTTGACTGATTTTGGTGAACCCGAATGTTATGAAGAAGCAATGCAAGTTGAAAGAAGGAATAAGAGGGAGATAGCCATGGAAGAAGAGATGGACTCCTTAATGCATAACCAGACTTGGGATTTAGTCAGGTTGCCTGCAGGAAAACTACATTGCAGAATAAATGGGTTTACAGGTTGAAGGAAGAAGATGGAGGAAAACATAGGTACAAAGCTAGAATTGTGGTGAAGGGGTTTGCACAGAAGAAAGGTATTGATTTTGATGAAATATTTTCTCCTTTTGTTAAGATGAATTCAATCAGAACTATTTTAAGTCTTGTAGTAGCAGAAGATTTACATCTTGAACAGTTAGATGTAAAGACAACATTTCTCCATGGCAATTTGGAGGAAGAGATCTATAGGGAGAAACCAGAAGGATATGAGGTCAAAGGGAAGGAAAAATTAGTGTGCAGGTTAAAGAAGAGCTTGTATGGCTTAAAACAGGCTCCAAGGAAGTGGTATCTAAAATTTGACAGGTTTATGTCTGAACAAGGTCATACTAGATGTCACTCTGATCATTGTGTTTATATGAAAAAGAAAAATGATGGCAGCTATATTATATTGTTATTTTATGTAGATGACATGCTTGTTGTAGGGTCTAACATGCGGGAAATAAATGTGCTCAAAATAAAATTGGCAAATTCATTTGCAATGAAGGATTTGGGAGCTCCAAAACAAATCCTTGGTATGAGAATAAGTAGAGATAGGAAAAAATGCAAATTAACACTGTCTCAGAATGAGTACATACAAAAGGTGTTGAAAAGATTTAATATGCAGAATGAAAAACCAGTTAGTACACATTTTGCTAGCCATTTCAAACTTAGTAAGGAGATGTGCCCCAAGACCCAAGAAGAAATGGACTATATGTCTAAAGTTCCATATGCATCAGCAATTGGAAGCTTAATGTATGCAATGGTCTGCACAAGGCCTGCTATTGCACATGTAGTGGGAGTTGTAAGCAGGTACATGAATAATCTAGGAAAAGAACATTGGATGACAGTGAAATGGATTCTCAGATATTTCAGAGGTACCACCATACGGCCAGTATTGGAAGATGGACAATTGAAGCTGGAAAAGATACGTACTAGCCAGAATCCTGCAGATATGTTAACAAAAGTTGTAACCAGGGAGAAACTGAGAATATTCTCAATTTAAATTGGTCTTCAAGGATGACGATGAAGATGAGAAATAGCCAGGTCAAAAGAGGAGTCATTGTCCAGCAAATGAAGCATCGGTGGAGTTGCTACAATCAGTCTCCAAGTGGGAGATTGTTGGGTGTGGAGCCTGATTATCTTGTTTATTTTGTATCATAGTGTTGGACCCCTGTACCTTAATGGGGCGGCAACGCCGCTCGTATTTAAACATTGATTGGGGGGTCCAGGGGGGGCGGCTGCGAATTTATGGAACCCCCCTGGCGGGGGGTTTCGGGGGCAGCGCCCCCGAAGCTAAAAACAGATGTAAAATTGCCTTGTAAAAGTATAGTAATTTCTAGTCAATCTGGGCCGTTCATTAGGCGGATGATCTGACGGTAGAAGTTATGTTTAGTTTAGGGTTTTTTGCCCTAGAAGGCAACCCCTCACTTGTATGAGGGTATTGTATTGCGGCTGTGTATCGTATGTGTATTCTCAGAGCGAGAAACATAATAGGAGACTGTGAGAGAGAACAAAGGATATTACAGTGGATCTGCTGTAGGTTGTGTCTCTTCATTTTGCTGGATAATAGAAAGGAAGGACTAGCTGTTCGGGGTGGATGTAGCCCAAATTGGGTGAACCACATATATCTGTGTCTCTCTGGTTTTATGTGTTTTGTGTGCTTGTGTTTTCTGCATATTTTATGTGTTGCATTGCTCTGTAATATATAATTTTTTAACAGAAAGTTTGTTGAATATGAGGGCTTCAAATCATTAAGTGAAATTTCCAAGATACACCATTACAATGATACATTACTAGCTCCAATAGTGGAACATTAAGCCACCACTTTCTCTTCAAAAGGGTGATCTTCTCTCCTATGCCTCATCTTAATGTTGTTGATTTTTTAAAGCAACATAGCAAGAGTTTTATCATCAACAAATTTCTCTAAGAACAACTGCTTGAATTTGGTGGAAGAATATGGTACCATACTGATGCTCTACCCTCAAGAGTTTACAGAAATAATCTACAAGCAACATCATCATAACGTACCTCTAACATCCTTAGATGCAACTAGAATTCATCAATGTGATCCTCGACCTTCACTTTCTTGTATGGATCATACTTTGTAAGAAGGTTTTCCGGGTGTTTAGATAAGCGATGAAGGCTTCCCTGAAGAGAAAGAGGCCCATTGGCCGTGCAATCCAATTGGTCATCAATCATGTCTTCATTTTCCTCCTCCTCTTCACTCTCCGATTCTAAAGACTCTTCTTCACTATTCATATTTTCATTATCATTCTCTCGTTTTTTATACCTTTGTTGTTTGTCGTATGAAAAATGAAATTTCTCCCCCTCTCCTTCCATATTTTGTGCAAAAGGTGGTGTAATGTCCCCTTGATGAAGAGATTCTTCAAAGGAGTCAGCTAAATCTTCAAGAGTTTCGGTAGCCAATTCTTTGACTAAAGAAACTAAAACACCACGATCGGTTGTCTTTTTCTTTGACTGCTTAAGAGAAAGAATGGATGTGACAGGGAGTAATCCAAGAGCTCTACTAAATTGACGAGTGATAGGATGTATCCTCCATAATTGCTCGTAAGTGACTTTGTAAGCACACTCTAGACCTTGGTGAGATGACTCTTCTTTATCATATATATGACTTGGAGTTGGGATTTGGCAATTAATACCTTGAACTGAAGGCTCATTATGTGAATGCATTGAATTATCAATCATAAACATGCTGCCCTCCTTCTAGCGCTAGAATGTTGATAGTGCTGGAAACTTCCAACATACAGGAGGTCTCCCCAATATGAAATACCAACTAGAACTCACACCATTTGGAGTAGGATCCCCATCTGGGAAATAGGCCCAACTACTATAATCTTAATGATTTTCCTTAGCTGCAATAAACAACATAAGAGGGTACGCATATACTTTCGAGATGAGAAAGTAAGAAAGCCTTGTGAAGTGCTCAACTGCAATGTGTATAAAAATTCTTTCACATATAGAAAAGAGAAAGTGAGCCTTTAGGTGAAAAGTAATAGTACTATCCTGATAAAGACACACACATGTATCTAAAAGAATCATTAATTATCTTATGAAATAGTTCACAAAGAAAAAACGATCATGAAATCAGGAGACACACAATTCAAAGAAGCATAATAAAGCCAACAAAATAGTTCATTTTCATTAGTACGCGTAAATACAAACATACATTGCAAAAAATGAAAGAATAGTGTTACAACATTCATTATATATGCATGAAAGTGCATCCGATCTGAGAGCTTCAAATAATTAAGTGAAATTTCCAAGATACACCATTACAATGATACATTATTAGCTCCAATAGTGGAACGTTAAGCCACAAATTTCTCTTCAAAAGGATAATCTTCTCTCCTATGCCTAACTTTATAATCCAAGGTGAAAATTCCTCTGCTTGAGCTATGAGGGTGTATTTATAAAAACTGAGGTGACTCTCCACCTCCCATGTGACTCTTGACCTCCCTCATGACTTTTGAATTCCTATGTGACTTTTGAACCTCTATGTGACCTTTTAGCTTCTACAAGACTCTAGGACTTTCCAGTCAATTTTCACATTCCATGTGTGACCCTTGGGCTTTGTGACACATTTTGAATTTTCTCATTTATTGAAAATTCAAAATTACATTCCAAAAATTGTGGAAAAACAGATGGAAAACATAAGACTTTTGTGGTGACACTTTGAGAAGCCATAATTTCGTGGTTGTGACATAAGACTTCATTGTAGTGTATCAATGCCAAGTTATTCTCTTTGCTACTATGTCTTCAAATATTCATGATAGGTCTTGCTTGTAATTCATCTTCATCCTCCAAAAGGTTTTGGTTATAATATCAAAGTCTTCCAAGTCTTATTGAGTTGTCATCTATCTGTCATAGTTAAAAGTTCCTTTATCTCTTTATATGGTGACTTCTTTGTGATTTGTATCCACAAGTGTATTCTTGCATCCTCTCCTTGATGTCCTCCTTGAGAATCATATTTACATGTTACAATGATAACACCTGTAGATGAAGTTCACTCATGATAAGACAATATCATTCCCGAAATCACCTAGTCTACCTTGTTTCTCATGCATCATGCTGACTATAATGGGACAATGCGCAAGGGTTGAGGAAAGGGGCCTTCTTGGGTGTAATTCACAATGTCAGGAGGTAGGGAGTGATGTTCTAGGTGCTATGATTTCCCAGTGTGCAATGGAAAGGGATAAGGAAAATCAAGGATTTCACATTGGGCTTGCCCAAGAGGGATGGAAGCATGCTTGGGCACTATGATTGTGTAGTGTGTAGTGGTTGAGGGAGAGGCTCAAAGACTGAAAATTTGAGCACTGCAAGGATCTAGAAGAGGATCCAATATCCACTAAGAGTTCCCAATGCGCAATGCAAGGAAGGACTGATCAACATTGTGCATTGGGAAAGTGTAACCAACAAGGCCAAGTGACTGAGCTTTGAAGTTGCTCAATGCACAATTGAAGGAGGCAAAAATCTAGGATTGTGCAATGAACACTTCCAAGAAATAAGGACTTCATTATTATGGCTTAGGAATGTGCAGTAGATGGAGGTTGAAAATTGACTATTGATTGTGAAGGTTGCGAAGACAAATAAAACCCCAAAACTGACTAAGTGTGATTAGTAAGACAAGAGGGTAAGAGTAAAATAATATAACAAGCCTTAAACGTGATCGCACACACACACACACATACGATCAATCACAATAAAAGAAGATACACAGTACCAAAAATCAACATGTATTCATTGAAACAACAACAAAGCAACACTCATATCCAAGTGCAACACTTAGGATGCAACCCTTTACGAAACAAGTGTCGACTGCAAAGAGAAAGTTTACAATGCCCTTGGGAATGTGTTCAGAAAATGTTATTATGATGGATATGATCCACTAATGCCAGAGAATGCATTAGAGATGCCTCTTAAAGGTGTCCCAGAACTTCCTTTCACAAAAGACGACACTTCCCATAGAAAAATACAAAACTTTGGATTTCTTTAGAAAGGGACTTGAACACTTAGATAACAATTGTAAGATCATTAAATATAAGTTTATTATTTTAGAATTAAATATATATATTAATTCATATTCTTTCTAATTATATTATTAAAATTAATTTTACAATATTATTAAAAATTGAAAATTATCAATAATATTATAATTAATATTAATAATATGTATATTAATAAGAAAATAACATAAAAATTCAAAAGTTAAAGAGAAGTGTTGTGACCTACGTCCTCTGAGGAAAAATGAAGCACTTTGGGGTTCCCCTAGATGAACTTGGAGTGTCCATTAAAATATTACTGCTATTCTTTTGACCAACCATGAAACCAGGGTGCTTAGGAAATGATTTTACATCTCAATCAACTCGAGATGTTCAAAAATACTCTACGAGTCTTGATCCTTTAACATTAAAGCTTGGCCCAGAAAGGTTTTTGTGTGCTATTATAAATTCTAGCATACGATGATACTTGATCTCCCTAGTTTAGTTAGATCATGGGTCCACAATGAAGAATCATTACCTCAACCTAGATTTGGTATTTTTCAGGAGATCCCACGAACCACAAACCTTTCCTTCAATTGACTGCACCCGAATATGATAACCCAATGAGGTAGAGTGGAGTGTGAAAATTTCTAAATAAAAAATTAAAGAAACACTTCTGTAGTATCTTGATTTACTTCTCCTACTTGTGATTTAATTATACAAGTTATTTTCAGAAATATTCAAAAAATAGGGAAGTAAACACAACTTGTAGACTACACATATTCAGATCATTTACTGAAACATAGCACACATATGACAACAGACACACATGATTTTTTAGACAAATTTCCCTGGAAAAACCCAATGCGGGAAAACTAGTGCAACAATTCCTTGAGGGTTTTATTATTAAGCAGAATCTGAATACATCATGGGCACCAGTAATGGTTTTCCCTATAGATAATTTCATGGAAGTTGTACCTTATCACTCAGAGACAAAATATGGCTGATTCAAACCTTCAGGAATCACTGAATACGAGCCCTTTCTGGCCCACTAGAACCCTCAATGCAGCTCAACGCAGCTCTTCCAGCCTTTGCATCAGCCTCTCCTGCCCAGCGCAACCTCTGTGCAGCACAGGCTGCCCCTACGTCACCTTGAAGGCCTCTACGTCACCTAGAAAGTTTTGCGTCCCTCTCCGCGTGGTCTCTGCGTCAGCCTGGCTGGGCTACGTCCCTCCTGCTGGCCTTTGCGCTACCTGGTACGGATATGCCTCTCTGATGTATGTATTCTCTGCCTCAGATCAGAACATTCTGTGCTGATATTCCCTTCACTAGCACTGCAAGCTCACGCGAAAATTCTCAGCAAATCGTGCCCCAAAATTTCGACTTAGCTCAAGTGCTACGACAATGTGTGTCTCCTCCAACTGAACCCAAGCCTTCCTTTAATAATTTTCTCATTAAGAAATCAATAGCCATGATATAATCACATATCAACGACTAATATTAGAGAGAGTTTGATCCGCGTCACTTAGAACATTCTCACCACATGTGTAAATTAATTCACTTTAATTTTTCAATTTCCCTAAGTTAGACTTAAGGTCCACATTAAAAAAATCAATTATTTGAATAACTTTTACACCAGGTGGAATTTCTCCAAACGATTTCTGGTTATTGGAGATCTCATGTGTTCTATCCCCTCCACAATTTTTCAGAGCTAGAGCACATTCGATGCTACCCAATATCTCAACACTCCCTCTTAGCGAGGAATGTTCTTTAGCAACACCTCACCATTGAAGCATCACCCTGATCTTTGGCATTGGTCTCCACGCTGCTGATGCTTGGCCTGTTGCCCTCCATCCAATGCGATGCTTCTTTCTGTACTGCTCCCCATGACTTTTCCATAGTCACTGCCTCATCTGTACTGCCGCTCCCTCTCAAATTGAGGCATCATGCTACCTATAGCACTGCCACTGCTAACTACTGCACTACAACTCAGTTGCTAAGAAGTAAGAAACTGAAGGACAATCACCCAACAACTGACGGACAAGTCAGTCTGGTTACATCTAATCACTAAATCACCCTCTGCTACTTCTTTGCACTAACCCTATGAAGTTCTATGTTGTCTGCTGCTCTGCATTGCCCCTCTGCGCTACTGAAGTCCCATCAGCCTCTGCGCTATTGATGCCTCTGCACTGCGTTGCTCCAATATTCAACGTTCAAGCACTTCCTTGTGCCTTTCCATGATCCTCTGTATCCATTGACTCCACTCATCCAGCTACTGTCTTTAACGACTCCTGTAGCTCGTATGTGATCCAAGAGTTTGGGCACCTCAAGGATCTTGCCATCCACCATCTGTAGCTTACTCTACAGATCTATGTCGCCCCAGCTTTTCTCTCAAGGTACATGAGCACTCATCGCCACATCATCTTCACTGCCATCGTTCCCTTTATCTACTGTTGCCTTGGAATCCGAAGCTTCCTTGTCCTTGCTCTTAGGACAAGTGTTGGCGAAGTATCCCAATTCGCCACATATGAAGCACTAGACCTTGGATAGGTCCTTCCCTTATCATCATTGTCCCTTAGATGCTAGGGCTGCATCATCCTCCTCCTCCTTATTTATCTTGACTCCTCCACTGCTGAATTCCCTCTTGGTTACCCTCCGGATCTCCTCCTGTCGAAGGATTTCCCACATGTCTCCACTATTTGGGAGTTGTGCTCTGCCCAAGATTCTTTGGACAAAGGTCACTCACTCATCAGTGACTGCATTAAGGGAAATCCTCACCATGAGTCCATCATTCAGAGTTTCCCTCGTGGCAATCAAATGGTATCAGATGGTTTGAAATCTAAAGAGGAAGGGATCAATCTCCTCTCCCTTGTGCATCTAGAACATCCACATCTAATTATACAGAAGCATCTTCCTCCGGACGGAGCTACCTTGATACAACATGGTAAATGTTGTCCACACCTCGTTTGCCGTCTTCTTCTCAGAAATGTGCGCGACCACGTGATCTTTCACTCGATCCATTATCAAGCGCTTAACCCGCGCCTGATTTTCCTTGAACTTCTTCAAAGCATCAACATCATTTTGCAAAACCAAGACATTTTTTGCGTGGTATTTGATACTGCACTCCTCTAAGAAAGTCGGGATTTTGGCTTTCCAGATAGAAAAGTTAGACAAAACGTCTAACCTATATTTATCTCTCAGTCCGTATGAGGCCATCTCTTCTCAAAAAATTCGAAGCACATACTCTTCTCCCTTCTCTACTGTTACACTCAGCACAAGACCAGATTGGTGATAGAAACCCTCTAGAGAATTTGCTACCTCTGATAACTGATTTCCCTCAGGGAAATACTCTGCCAATTCTGTCGAATTAGCCCTCTACAATCACCCTCCTGATCGAATCTCATATTTCTTGGCAAGAAAATATGGTGAGGGACCATTTCCCCTTACTTTGTCAACTTTTCTAGGCACTGTTATGCACTGATAGAATCAATGCCCCACCAGAAAATTTCAAGATCAAAAACTGCCCTTCGAGCCATGACAACTGGCACATCGTCACTCTCTCTTGGATTGTGTCACCCTCCCGATGTTGCGTCAGCCTCTGCGTGAGCAGACTTGATCTGCGTCACCTTCCTAGTGCTACGCCAGCCTCCGTGTGAGCAGGATGGCTTTGCGTCACCAACCTGGTGCTATGTCAGCCTCTGCATGAGCAAACTAGCATTGCGTCACCCATGTTGGGTCTGCGTTGCCTCTTTCCGGATCTGTGCGGCTTCAACTACCCTTCCTACAACAAAAATATTCAGCCCCTTGCAGATGGCTTCAGCTTGATCTGCAATGCTTTGATACCATGTGAAAATGTTTGAATTCAAAATTACAATAACCCTACTGGAGTATCATGATATACTTCTCCTACTTGTTATTTAATTATACGAGTTATTTTTAGAAATATTCAGAAAATGGCGAAGTAAACACAACTTGCAGCCTACACATATACAGATCATTTACTGAAACATAGCGCACATATGACAAAGGACACAAATGATTTTTCAGACAAATGTCCCCGGAAAAACCCAATGCGGTAAAACCTGTGCATCAGCTCTTTGAGTGTTTTATTATTAAGAAGAATCTGAATACATCATGGGCACCAGTAGTGGTTTTCCCTACAAATAATTTCATGGTAGTTGTACCTTATCACTTGGAGAAAAAAATATGGTTGATTCAAAGCCTTCAGGAATTACTGAATACGAGCCCTTTCTGGCCCATTGGAACCCTCAGGGTAGCTCTTCCATCCTTTGCATCAGCCTCTGCTGCCCAGCGCAGCATCTGCGCAGCAGAGGCTACTCCTGCATCACCCTGAAGGCCTCTGCGCTACCTCTGCGTCACCTAGAAAGGTTTGCATCCCTCTCTGCGTGGTCTCTGCTTCAGCCTGCCTGGGTTGCGTCCCTCCCGTTGGCCTCCGCGCTGCCTAGTATGGATTTGCCTCTTTGATGTATGTATTCTCGGCCTCAGATCAGAACATCGCTTGCTGATTTTCCGCCCCTCACTAGAACTACAATCTCACTCAAAAAATCTCAACAAAACATGCCTCATAATTTCGACTTAGCTCAAGTGCTACTGCAAGGTGTGTCTCCTCCAACTGATCCCAAGCCTTCCTTTAAAACTTTTCTTGTTGAGAAATCAACGGTTGTGATCTAATCACTAATCAACGACTAAGATTAGAGAAAGCTTGATCCACGTCACTTAGAACATTCTCACCACATGTGTAAATTAATTCACTTTAATTTTTCAATTTCCCTAAGTTAGACTTAGGGTCCCCATTAAAAAATTAATTATTTGAATAAATTTCACACCAGTTGGAATTTATCCAAATGATTTCTGGGTCTTGGAGATCTCATGTGTTCTAACCCCTCCATAAAGTTTCAGAGCTAGAACACATATGATGCTACCCAAAATCTCAACACTCCCTCTTAGCGAGGAATGTGCTCAAGCAACACCTCACCACTTAAGCATCACCCTAATCTCTGGCCTCGGTCTCTGCACTGCTGATGCTTGGTCTGTTTCCCTCCATCCACTGCGCTGCTGCTTTCTGTACTGCTTCCTATGACTCTGCCATAGTCACTGCCTCATCTGAACCGTTGAGAAGTAAGAAACTGAAGGAAAATCATCCAACAACTGCCAGACAAGTCCATATGACTGCATCTCTTCACTGAAGCACCCTCTGCTACTGCTCTGCACTGACCCTCTGAAGTTCTCCGCTGTCTGCTGATCTGCACTGCATAAGCACTGCCCCTCTGCGTCGCTGAAGTCCCATCAGCCTCTCCGTTGTTGCTTCCACGCTACTGCTGCCTTTGCACTGCGTTGCTCCAATCTTCAACATTCAAGCACTACCTTGTGCATTTCCATGATCCTCTGGATCCACTAAATCCAGTCATCCTGCTACTGTCTTTAACGACCCCCGTAGCTCATATGTGATCCAAGAGTTTGGGCACCTCAAGGATCCTGCCGTCCACCATCTGTAGCTTACTCTACATATCTATGTTGCCCAACCTCTTCTCTCGAGGTACATGAGCACCCATGGCCACATCATCTTTGTTTCCATCGTCCCCTTTCACTACTGCTGCCTTGGAATCTGAAGCTTCCTTGTCCTTCCTCTTAGGACAAGTGCTGGAAAAGTGTCCCAATTCGCCACATTTGAAGCACCAGACCTTTGATAGGTCCTTCTTATTCTTCCCTTACTGCAACCTTCCTTTAGATGCTAGGGCTGCATCCTTCTCCTCCTCCTTCTTTATCTTAACTCCTCCCCTACTGAATTCCCTCTTGGTTACCCTCCGGATCTCCTCCTGTCGAAGGATTGCCCACATGTCTCCCCAATTTGGGAGTTGTGCTCTGCCCAAGATAATTTGGACAAAGGTCTCCCACTCATTAGTGACTGCATTAAGGGAAATCCTCACCATGAGTCCATCATTCGGAGTTTCCCCCATGACAATCAGATGGTATTAGATGGTCTGCAATATGAAGAGGAAGGGATCGATCTCCTCTCCCTTGTGCATCTGGAACATCCACATCTGATTCTCTAGAAGCATCTTCCTCCGGACGGAGCTACCTTGATACGGTGTGGTCAATGCTGTCCACACCTCGTTTGTCGTCTTCTTCTCGGAAATGTGCTGGGCCATGTGATCTCTCACTCCGTCCATTATCAAGTGCTTAGCTCGCGCCTAATTTTCATTGAACTTCTTAATATAACCAACATCGGTTGGCACGACCAAGACATTCTCTGCGCGGTCTTTGATATCATACTCCTCCAGGACCGTCAGGATTCTGGCTTTCCAGATAGAAAAGTTAGACACACCGTCTAACCTATATTGATCTCTCAGTCTGTACGGGGCCATCTCTACTCAAACAATTCAAAGCACATACTCTTCTCCCTTCTACTGCTGCTACACTCAGCACAAGACCGAATCTGGGTTTCTTGGTGATAGAAACCCTCTAGAGAATCTGCTACCTCTGAAAACTGATTTCCCTCAGGGAAATCCTCTGCCAATTCTATCGAATTAGCCCTCTACAATCACCCTCCTGATCGAATCTCATATTTATTGGGAAGAAAATCTGCTGAGGGACCGTTTCCCCTTACTTTGTCAACTTTTCTAGGCATTGTTATGCACTGATAGAACCGATGCCCCACCAACAACTTTCAAGATCAAAAGCTGCACTTATAGCCATGACAATTGACACATTGTCACTCTCTCTTGGATTGTGTCACCCTCCTGGTG
Source organism: Pinus albicaulis (assembly GCA_034641835.2). Taxonomy (NCBI): domain Eukaryota; kingdom Viridiplantae; phylum Streptophyta; class Pinopsida; order Pinales; family Pinaceae; genus Pinus; species Pinus albicaulis. The sequence goes on along the minus strand of CM076584.1, from coordinate 125,201,127 downwards.
CTGCGTTAGCCTCTACGTGAGCAGACTTGATCTGCGTCACCTTCCTGGTGCTACGTCAACCTCTGCGTGAGCAGGATGGATCTGTGTCAGCAACCTGGTGTTGTGTCAACCTCTGCGTGAGCAGACTAGCATTGCGTCACCCATGTTGGGTCTGCGTTGCCTCTTTCTGGATCTGTGTGGCTTCAACTGCCCTTCCTGCAACAAAAATATTCAGCCCCTTGCTGATGGCTTCAACTTGATCTGCAATTCTTTGATACCATGTGAAAATTTCTAAATTCAAAATTACAGAAACCCTACTGGAGTATCATGATATACTTCTCCTACTTGTGATTTAATTATACAAGTTATTTTCAGAAATATTCAGAAAATAGCGAAGTAAACAAAACTTGGAGCCTACACATATACAAATCATTTACTGAAACATAGTGCACATATGACAAAGGACATACATGATTTTTCAGACAAATGTCCCTGGAAAAACCCAATCGGGAAAACCGGTGCCACAAGTATTTGATGGTTTTATTATTAAGAAGAATTTGAATACATCATGGGCACCAGTAGTGGTTTTCCCTACAGAGATTTTCACGACAGTTGTACCTTATCACTCGGAGAAAAAAAAAATGGCTGATTCAAACCCTTTAGGAATTATTGAATACTAGCCCTTTCTAGCCCATTGGAACCCTCAGCATAGCTCTTCCAGCCTTTGCATTAGCCTCTCTTGCCCAGCGCAGCCTCTGCACAGCACAGGCTGCCAATGCATCACCCTGAATGCCTCTGCGCTACCTTTGCATGACTCAGATGGGTCTGCGTCCCTCTCTACATGGTCTGCGTCAGCGTGGCTGGGTTGTGTCCCTCCCGCTGGCCTCTGTGGTTCCTGGTACAGATCTTCCTCTCTGATGTATGTATTCTCGGCCTTGGATCAGAACATCCCTTGCTGATCTAACCCTCACTAGCTCTGCAAGCTCAGTCGAAAATTCTCAGCAAACCGCGCCCCACAATTTCGACTTAGCTTATGTGCTACTGCAATGTGTGTCTCCTCCAACTGACCCCAAGCCTTCCTTTAATAATTTTTTCGTTGAGAAATCAATGGTCGTGATCTAATCACTAATCAACGACTACGATTAGAGAAAGCTTGATCCACGTCACTTAGAACATTCTCACCACATGTGTAAATTAATTCACCTTAATTTTTCAATTTCCCTAAGTTAGACTTAGGGTCCCCATTAAAAAATTTAATTATTTGAATAACTTTTATACCGGGTGGAATTTCTCCAAACGATTTCTGGGTCTTGGAGATCTCATGTGTTCTAGCCCCTGCATAAAGTTTAGAGCTAGAGAACATCCGATGCTATCCAAAATCTCAACATGGAGGAATTCCAACGTTATGGTAGCAACATCTGCCTCTGCCATAGTTCAACGCAGGGGAGGATTGCAAAGATATTTTCCCTTGTAAGCTGAGTTTGGTGCCATGGAGTTGGAAGGCCAAATGTAAACTAGAGCCACAAACCAATTTTGAAAATAAAACTGAAAAATCCATTAAGCAATAAGGAGATTAATAGGTGAGTTAGGAAAATTACCCTAAGAAGCTCCATAAATATCGCGACTTTCTCATTAATTGCCAACACTATCACATAGGGTGTATGGAATTTCATGCTAATATTCCATAGGCCATATCATATTCCAGTAGACCACACCATCATTTCTAATAACCGAGTTAGTTTCTTGTGCCTGTTGTTGCCCTGAATGCTCCAGTACCTCAACGTTTCATGATAAAGGGATTGTATTACCCTCAAGTGGATAGATAATACTGTAGTGAGTGCATTGCATGGAAACAATGTTCGAGAGCCCATACTCCTTTGCCTCATCACAACGATGTCCCCATACCACCCTACGTGGGGCAAAACCTTATTTAACTTTATTTTGTGAATATATATATATATATATATATATATATATATATATATATATATATATATATATATGAGTTCATCATGACACTTGTGGGAATTGAACTTGGGTGGCAAGGATATCAATCATTATTTCCAACAACCCAAGATAAACCTAATTCACCTGAAAGGGTCGAGGGTGGGAGTCACCTTCGAGTTGAACCCAACCTACTTGTTTTAGCTGGAAAATAACCCAAACAAATGCTATATATATAATTTGATGTCCGAAGTTGGTAGGTCGAGTGGTTGGGAGCACAATTTGTTCTCATATCCACTCTGGTTGATTTCCTAAGGACATGTTTGGGTCATTGTGATAAGGTTTAAAGAGTAGACACCCCCACCCATGTTATATCTTGGCTCTTGCAAAGTCATAAATTATTGGTATATCTATCTTTCAAGCTATTGGATATACTCTTGGTGTTGATAGTTAGAAAAATTGATCTTGGGCCTCACCCAAATCACTAGAATGTATTATCGATTCACCATAATAATAATAATAAATAATTTGATTGATTTATTTATTTAATACATTTAATTAGTCTAAATAAAAAATATAAATATATTTACATAAATAAAAACAATATTTAAATATTTTATAATGATTCTGATAAATTGATTAACTATAACATTTATATATCAAAGACAATAACATTTATATATAAAAGAGTTTGGTAAACTAGAGTTTAATAAATAAATAAATCAGTAATTATTTCAGAGTGTTATCATATCATGGTGTACGCAAAAGTGGAAACATAAATCGTAATAAAATAGCTAGTACGATCAACTTGTGTAATACAAAAACTGAATATATAAACTTAGCCAAAATTAAAATGTTAATTGCACCAAAAACACTATTCAAATTTATCATCTTTAACATAATCGTGAACAAGTCTCCCTCCCTCCTCCCTTTAATGCTACACTCTCCTCTATTTATCAACGTTCCTTTGCACGGTAATGTGCAAATACTAGTTTTATATATGTTGAACAAATATCATTTTCCACTTTAGAGTTATGATTATCTCGTTTTTAGTTTATATACCACTTTTCATCACTTAGTTTATATTATCCTTATTCGTTTTTAGTTTATATACCACTTTTCATCACTTAGTTTATATTATCCTTATTCGTTTTTAGTTTATATACCACTTTTCATCACTTAGTTTATATTATCCTTATTTTAAATTAAAAGTTTTACCCTTCTTTCGAGGTCAACTCTTCATTTCCTGATTTTTAATTATGATTTAATCTTAAAAAATTATTTAAAGATACTGGCGTGTAAAAGAATATTTTCACTTCTCTATCACATTATACACCATCATAATGATCGTAATTGATATTTTTTTATGGGGGATTTTGATTGCTTTGGGAGGGAGTTTGTTTTTTCCCGATGTATAAAAAATATTTAAAATAGTATACGATTTACATATTGCTTAAAATAATGAGGGATAGTCGTTTGTACATCATATTATTCATGAAGTGTCTATTATAAAAGATTCAATTTCTAATAGTAATATGTCAAAAGATCTACGAATACATAAAACAATTCAGAGGGAAACGAAACATACTTCTAGTTAAAAGAGGGTTCAACAAGGATGTAGATAGAGTGGAAAATATTCGGGCTACATTATACAAAACAAAGGTGTATATTTTTTTTGATAGTAAGGGGACAAAATCATCTCCCTAGTTTTTCTTTAATTAAGTTTTAACCTAGAATCATGGCCTTAAATCTCACAAAGAATGTTGTCATAAGCATTAGATATGGAGCAATCCCCATCAAGTGGTCATGTTATTGGCATGGGTGGATAAGGGTATTAATGCCTCTACTTTTTCACCTCCACTCTACTCTTTATTTGGGCAATGGTCATTACAACCAACATACATTTGTTTGACCCATTAATGTGTGAACCTTTGCAACTTGGTTTGGGGCTAATGCATATCTCATTTAACATGGAGAATTGTTGGTGCATTGATTTTAAATTGAGAATCAAGGGAGATTGATATACATTCTTGTTTAGATTTGTAAAGCAATATTGTTGTTTGGGGTAGCCTAGATTGGTAGGAGGAAGTGCTGCCTAAATTTACTCACACTCTTTGGCATTAGTCTAGCAACTTTGGTGCCCTTCTCAAATTAGAAGGGATGGTAGATATGGAAGCAATGTCTTCTTGTTGTTATTTGTTCAAGGGAATGCGAACATTGAAGAAAGGTATCCATCAATGTGAAAGAAGGGACTATCGAGGCTATGGGCATGTTTGCCTCCTCGATTATGGAGTGGGAAGGGTGGGAGAAGACCACATAATGAAATAACTTAAAGGCCACAAAGCAAAATACAAACATCATCTAGAGGTTAGTAAGCACATTTTGATTTAAGGATTAAGAGAAGAAATCTTGAGCTATATTGCTTTTATAGAGGGAAAGACAATCAAAACTCTCAACCTCCTTACACACTTTCTTCAACTTGGTGGCACACATCTTGACTCATAACAAGATCCTTCACACACACATCCTACTCAATGTAGCTAAGGACCCAACCTAGAGACTTTATTGAACCTTCAAAAGGTTACGCTAGCAACTTAGGAACCTAGGTGGACTTTGTTCTTTATGTGCACTATGGGCCTTAATTTCTATTAATTTATCTATGTTTTACTAAGTAATTACACTCTTAAAACAAATTATTTGGGTACATACTGTTAGGGTCTTAGGGTCTAGGGATCAAAATGTCTTTGCCTCTTTTTATTCATTTTGGGATTTTGTATATCAGTTTAGCCTATGAATCACTGTTGTCATAGTCTAAAGGATCATTGTATAAGGTCATTGCAAGTTTTTCATGTCATAAAGGGTCCTTAAATAAAAAAATAAATTTGAGAGAGTCTAAGTCCATGAGAGGATCGTAAGGTCATATTTTCAAGTGGAGTCATTGAGGGTTCAAGGGGTCATTTCATGGGGTCTACTTTATCATTAGTCAAAACCATGAAAGTCAAGTTACATTAGTTAAAGGTTCTATGGGTCTGTTAGTGGTGTCTGCCATATCCCCATGTTACTATTCACATTTCGCCTTTCATAAATTCATGACTTACCTTTATATACTTATTCTATGCACCATTTACCATGATATGCACCATTTATCATCATATCCCACTCAAATCACCCCTCCTCATTATTTCCATTACAACCCTCTAAATCCACAACTCATTTCCATCATTCATAATTCATGATCATAATAACCCTTTACCCAAAATTACACCCATGACCAAAACAAAACATATGAGGCATACATTTTCAAAATTTTGTTCTCGTTTCCCTCATTCTCTCTCCAATCCATAGTTTGTGCTCTTCTCTGAGGAAGTTTGACAGTTTTCACAGCACAAGTATGAAATCATCTTAGTAGAGGTTTGAAGGTAATTTTTATGAGAAGGTTGTTGCGCAACAATTGCACAAAGTTCTGAGCTACACAGTCGCTGCGCAAAATGAGAACAAATTTTGGAGGTCTGCAAGCATGGAGGGAAGCACTTAGAGGGTGCTACATCATCGCCAGGTCATATCAAGCACATATATGCACTCATCCTTACACAGGACCATCTGCAACCATATCAAACATGGAGGTTTGATAGACTCTGCTATGAATTTGCTCAGAAATTAAACTGTTTTAGCCATCATTTTGAAAAAAGAAATTCTGATCAAATGTAGCCTAATTTCAAAAAAATGAAAGAATTTTTTCTCAAGCACATACCAAAGAAAAAAAACCTCCATTTTCTGCACATGTTTCATAGATTGGGAGATTCAAATGCATCTTCAAAGCCTATTTTTTAGACTGTGCAATTTACTGTTTTAGTCATGCTTTTGGGGAATAGATTTTGAGGATCTAGGGAAGAATGAGAGGAAACTGAGAGAGGTTTCTCTCAAAAACAAGTTCATATAAAAAATATATCTCAGTTTTTACACATGTGGTATAGCTTGGGAATTACAGGTGTCACTTGGAGACCCATTTTCAGAATTTCTTGCTGACATAATTCTGAAATTTTTGAAATTCGATTTGTAAATGTGAAAGTTTTGAGGCATGCTGAGAGTTATAAGGTGTTTCTGATGAATTTTTGGACATTGCATTGTTTTTGGCGTAGGAAAGGACAAGGAAACTCAGAATTTTAAATTTTGTTGTACAAGTGGTGACTAAGCGTTTCTTAGGTCTACACACATGGAAGAAAGCGTTCAGTGGGTCCTACTACAACAAAACAACAATGTCATTATGCCCATCAACTCGGTTTGATTCGGTATGGTATGTGACTATGCTGAGCTGGACTTCTACTGTGTAACTCATCACTCAAGATGTTTTGTATTTCAGTTATTTTTGGACCTTTCTATAGTTATGATAATGATTAGAATAGATGAAAGTGATCAAGATAAGGATGAATATGTAGATAAGGTTAATTTTATAAAATGGATGTTGCTTAGTTTTTATCCTAGCCTTAAGACATTATGTTTCTAATTCAAGTTTGTTTCGATCCTCTTAGTAGATAGAAGATACATTGTTAGATATAATTTTTGGGATTCAACTGCATTAAGTAAGTCATTCATCTATGACCATTTCCATGAGAGGTAGTCGTAACTGACTAATTTCTCATGATTTTTGAATAGTCAACTTAGCACTCATTGCATCGGGTGATGCTCACAGGGGTGAAGAAGTGGGGTTGAAACTAGTGAAATGAATCACATAGTGTCAATCATCACTTCTGGGGCTTGCAACCGGTAACCAGGACTTCTCGGAGGTCACCCATCCCAGAACTCCTCTGGCTCAAGCGCGCTTAATTGTGGAGTTTTCCCCACAATCAGGCCCACTTAGCTTGCTACCCCATTTTCAAAACCTTAGCAAGTATTGTACCTCATGAACCATTCAAGTAGAGATCCCTTTACTCTTTGTATGGTAAATTATATCTAATATAATGCACTGTGGAAACCCCTCATACTTAAGATACATTGTTTCTGATCTCCGATTTATCATGCAATAAAATCTTCCAAAATGTATTTAAGAAGAACGAGTTATGAAAAAAGGGGGATTATGGAGAAAAGGGGCACATGTCTGTGACTTTATTTTTTGGAATTAATCAAGCTGTTTGGATCAAAAGTACAGGACTTTGGCCTCAAATATTCTTGTGATGATGTTTTCGAGTCCGTTTTCTCTTTTGGTGTATGTGTTTCCTTCTCATGATTTAATTCATATGAATGTTTTGTTTTCTAATATTTGAATAAGAGTATATGACACAAAATCCATCCATGTTTTATGCTCTATTTCACATTTTCAAATATCTGTAACATGATTGCCTCTAAATATGTGTTAGGTCCCTATAGTACTAGTATAGTCCCTTATTGTTGTTAGTGTAACCCCCTTATTTTTATTGTTGTACCCTTGTAACCCCCATATTTTTATTATTGTGCCCTTACATTATTATTTTTAGGTTGGCTAGGATTACATTGTGGCCCCATGGACTCCTATATATAGAAAGGAGGTTTTGGTCATTTGTATCATCCAAGAATTGTTCATTTATGTAATGTATTGGAGGTTTCCCCCTCGAAGTGGCTTATTTATAAGGTGTTGATCTATCTTTTCTTCTATTTTTGTAGTTGGTTTCATAACATTTGGTATCAGAGCTTTGGATTCTAGGGTTTTGCTGCTCCAAACAGGTCATCATGGAATTTTCGCAATAACGTTTTTACTACGAAGGTTCAGAAGCTGAAATTTTTACAGCACGAAGCCGAAATCCCAAGGAACGGTGTGGAAAAATTTCAGATCTTGGTTCGCAATATTTTCGGAGATATGATATGTGGAAGGTAGGGCTTTTTGCAGGCTCCTGAATTTAACCTAAACAGGTCATTGTGGAATTTTCGCTATAAATTTTTTTCTACCAGCGTTCCAAAGATGAAATTTTTACAAAGCGAAGCCGAAATCTGGAGGAATGTCGTGGAAAAATTTCAGAGCTTTATTCACAATTTTTTCAGAGATAACGTCTGTGGAATTTAAGGATTTTTCAGGCTCCCGAATTTCATCTCAAAGAGGTGACCGTGGGAAAAGCATCATAACTCTCTCTCTGAGCATTGGATTGGAATTCTATCAAAAGTGGTCGCAAGTAGATGGAATGTAGTTTCCTTTGTATCAATTCCAGAGCTGAAGAAGGAAACAATGACATGTGGCACGCCGTACAAGTTCTCTCTAATGAACTAGTCCATAATTAGGTCATTGTGGGAGATTGGGCATAGCTTTGTCTTGAAGAATCCAAATCAGGTCAGACGTCTGGAATTTGAAATAAGATTCAGAGGGATAATACAGGGCCAAAGTTCAGATATTGAAGATTCGAAATCACAGAGATAATTAAGTTTCAATATCAAGCTCCTCAAAATCAAGAAAAAGGTGTGTATTTGTTTTTTCAAATTGCATAAGTCTTGTTTAAAAAATAATTTTTAAGTGATTCCAAATGCCTATTGAGAATATATATCAGTAGTGGGTTATAAAATGCCTCCTAAAAATAATTCAACACCCATTAAGCCCTCATATTACTCTACTGTGACTCATGAAGATGAATAATTGCAACATGATCTATCAAAATTACAAGAGCAAGTGCACCAAATTTTTCTCTCGTAAAGAGCAACAAAAAATGAAATGGAAGTCTTGAATAAAGGCATGGAAGCAAATATGGATGGTTTGAAGAATGATATGGATGGTTTGAAGAAAGGCGTGGAAGCTAATATGGATGAAATGGAAGAAAAAATGAAAGACAACATGGAAAACATGAAGAATGATCTAAAGGCAGACATGGAAGGTTTGACAAAGTTGATACAAGAAATGTTTCCTAATGCCGAAAATATAGTAGAGGAAACTCATGATGAGAAAAAAATAAATGTTAATCATGATTTCATAAACTCTAATGTTGGATTTAAGAACCACCATATTCCAAAGATGGATATGAGGAAGTTTGATGGCAAGGATCCCGTAACATGGATACTACAAATGGAGTAATATTTTGATCTCAATAATATGAAAAAAACACAAAAGGTACACATTGCAACTTTAAATTTAGAACAAAATACATTTCTCTGGAATCGATGGCTTTGCTCTTGTAAAAAAATTGTCACTTGGTCAATTTTTACAGAGGAAATGATAGCACATTATGAGGATAAAAAGAGCAACACCTTCTCTAGCCAATTGATAAATCTCAAACAAAAGTGTTCAGTGGTGGAGCAAATTGAGGAATTTGAAAAATTGAATATAAGGGTAAATAATATTCCAGAGGAACACAAAATTGATGTCTTCATAGGGAATTTAAAGGATAACATCCAACATGAAGTTCGCGTTTGGGAACCTGATTCATTGGAGAAGGCATTCAGGTTGGCAAGACAAACTGAATGTAAAATTATGGTGACAAGGAAGCCTACCACTCACATCTATAAAGATGGAAGTGTCACACTTAGACTTCCACAACCTACAAGGTTGACACCACAACAATTGGAAGAAAAGAGAAAAAGGGATTTGCTACAGCTTGTGATAGAAAATACACCAAAGGTCATAAGTGTGTCAGAATAAATTATTTTACATAGATTGTGAAGAGGAGGAAGAAAATGAACAAGAAGCTTCAAAAGAAGAGGATATACACCAGGAACCAACCCTAGAAGAAGAAGAAATGAGTCCCACCATATCGTGTAATGCATTGCTGTGAATTACCACTCCTCAAACTCTCAAGATAGAAGGACATATCAAGAAGAAAAAGGTAATAGTGTTGATTGATTCAAGTAGTACCCATAATTTTATTCATTGTAAGGTAGCCAAGGAATTGAATTGTTTCCTATACCCAGCACCAGAATGTCAAGTGATGGTTGCTTTAATATTCCAAAATGGGAAAAGCACTAATATAGTGCAAAATGCTGGAACAATAGTGTAAAACATCATATAAAAGCAAGAGGCCAATATGAATACCTTTCATTCATTATAACAAAAATAAAATGTACATAAGAAATGGGGCATAAGATGTACAATAAGAAAGAACAAGCCTTCAATGGAAAAAATCCCTCAAAAGAGGTGCTGCTACTATATATAAAGAGCTAGAAAGCTGCTACAATGCTGTTTTAAAGGAACTGCTACAACAAATGATTACAAAATAGATCTAGGGCTGATATATGCCACAAAAGATAGATCTAATATAGATCGAGGCACTATACAACCTCCTTTGAAGAACCCCTTAAGGATTTTCAGCAAAACACCATGTACAAGATGTGAATCTAAGCCCTAGGGCTGAAGATCCACTGAAAAATATAGATATGGAAAGTGTGGCTGATCTGCTATGATAAATAATGCAACCTCCTCCAATATAATCTCTAGTTCAAGGGCTGATCACTTCTCTAGAAAATCTCCTCTCCAAATGGTGTGCCAAAACCACCCTGCAACTCCTCCCACAAAATAACGCAGATCTGGAAATAAACTGCGCTGTAGGGAAAATAAATCAATGGCTTGAAGCCAAGATATGACAATAAGCACAAGGGCATTCCTTACTATCCTCCCAATGGAAAGGAAACCTTCTCCACTGAAAATAAGTACTAAAATGACCCAAAGATGGTCTCCACTGCTGCAACCTGCAAAACAACTCAACCCTCAATAGGATCTGCACTGTAAATGAAAGATGAAGCTTGGCCTTAAGCCTAAAAGTGGACAATGTAGTACAAGACTCCTCCAAGAGCTTTTCAATGGAAGAGGTGGGATTCCCGATCAGGAACACCCAGTGCTAAACAACACACAATCTCAGCTAAACCATTGAGAAAGATATATGTCTAAACAAACCATATATTCAGAAATAAAAAATACATAAACATAATCAATATGGATGCCATCCTCTTCCTTATGTCATTTGTGAGCTTCCAAACCCCAACCCCATCCAATAATGGCACTACTTTCATGCAAAGCATCTCCATCTAAAACTGCGCCGTCTTTCATTGATGGCCACTCCTCCATGACAACGCTGTTGATTTGGTCAAAGTTGACCCAGTCAAGGTGTTCCAACCCATTTTAACATTGGCATTGATTTATTCATTATTAAGGAGACTTATGGACCTTCATTGTCCTCTTATTCATAAAACAAAGCAACAAAACAAAATTTAATATTCCAACTAGCTCATGGCTAATTTGGAATATTACACTTGCAAATGGAGGAACTATAAATTGCTCTGGAAAATGCCATAGTATCAAGCTAGCCATGGGGGAATATTTATTGCATAGTCCAATGCTTTCCATTCCAATGGGAGGTGCTGATGTTGTACTAGGAGTACAATGGTTACAATCTTTGGGGACGATAGCTTCTAATTTTCAAGAACTTTTCTTGAATTTTTTTTCGGAAGGAAAGGAAATCGAATTACGGGGTATCCCAGGGAAGCGAGGAAATATAATAAGCTCTAATGTCATGAAAAATCTTCCGAATAAAGAAAAATGAGGCGTAATTGAACAATTATGCTCACTAGAAGTTCCAACATCAAAATCATCTATTTCTCCAGATCTCCAAAAAGTCTTGGACAATCATTCCAAGGTGTTTGAAACTCCCAAAGGACTCCCACCTATTCGTGATCATGATCATGCTATTCATTTGATTCCAGGAAGTTTTCCTCCAAACATCATGCCTTATAGATATCCTTATGTCCAAAAGAGCGAAATTGAACATATGATTGCAGAAATGTTAGAGGCTGGTATAATTCAACCTAGTCAAATTTATTTCTCTGCTCCAGTAGTATTGGTGCACAAGAAGGATGGATCATGGCGCATGTGTCCGTATTATAGGGAGCTCAATAAGCTCAGTATTAAAGATAAATTTCCCATTCCTGTGATTGATGAATTATTGGATGAATTACATGGAGCAATTTATTTTACTAAGTTGGATCTTCGTTCAGGATATCATCAAATTAGAATGAAGACTGAAGATATTCCAAAAACAACATTTCGAACTCATGAGGGTCATTATGAATTCTTGGTCATGCCTTTTGGCCTTACCAATGCACCTTCTACATTTCAAGGGTTGATGAATTCCATTTTCAAACCCTTCCTTAGAAAATTTGTGCTAGTATTTTTCGATGATATACTAATCTACAGCAAGTCTTGGAAGGATCATGTTGAACATGTTGACAGGGTGCTCAAACTATTGCAGGAGAAACAATTATATGCAAAAACATCCAAATGTTTCTTTGGAGTACAAGAGGTGGAATATCTGGGTCATATTGTATCTCACGAGGGTGTTAAGGTAGACCCTAATAAAATTAAAGCCATTAAGGAATGGAAATTCCCCACAACCATAAAGCAGTTGCGCGGATTTCTCGGGTTAACAGGGTATTATCGCAAGTTTGTTAAGAATTATGGGAGAATATCAACACCTCTAACAACATTATTGAAGAAAGATGCATTTTCATGGATTCCTGAATCAACTAAGGCCTTTGAACATCTTAAAGAGGCAATGTGCCTAGCACCAGTCTTAGCTACGCCAGACTTCACAAAAACCTTTATTGTTGAATGTGATGCGTCAGGAAATGGAATTGGTGCTATTTTAATGCAAGAAGGAAGACCCATTGCTTTTGAAAGTCATCGAATAAAAGGAAAGTATTTACAAAAGACTATTTATGAGAAGGTAATGTTGGAAATACTACATCCACTAAAGAAATGGCGACCTTACCTAATGGGAAGACACTTCAAGGTAAAAAATATAGAAATTTGAATAACTGATATGTTATCCATCGAGATTCTCCTGATCACACACTATTTTAGCTTCATGCATAATACAGAATCTCTTCTACCATTGATCATCACATGCGGAAATAAAATCAATTGCATGCACACATTAAAGCCATAAAAATTCACACATATGAACACAGTATTTCATGGGAAAGCTTAAAGCTGAAAACCCCCAACTATCTGTATATTATACATGTCATGGAGATCTTGTAACAATCATAGTACAAAGCTCTTTGCAAGCTCTCATGCACTACCTCCCTTGCTACACACTATCAAGCTAGATCTAGCAAAACTCATGCTCCAACCTTTAGCCACTTGATAGCCAACCTGAATTGCATGTTTTCAAGCTATGGGATGGCCTCTTTATATAGATAAACCACCCAGGCTTAAAATGCGCAATCTCATGGTTACCTCCACCCATCCGTGTGTTGCAAATAGCAATAGTATAGTCACAACTGATAGTCACACTGCTCTTTCACCTACCTCTTCACTGGTCTCCACTAAAACTGTCCATGCACTGTAGTTAACTGATGTATTCTTTAGTCGATTAATGAGTTAATAATTAGTGAATTAATTAATAATTAATTCACACCACTCTCACTAGTGTATCAATCAGTTAGACTAGATACAACTAGCTCAACTATGTTTAACTCAGTTAAACTGAACACAACTCCATCAACTTCCTCAATCAACTCCACCAAACTCTCTCACATGAGTTCTAACCGAAGTCTTCATGCAATAGCTCCACTTAACCCTCAAGAATAGCGTAATTCCTTCTGTCAGCTCATGTGCCACATCTGTGCACTTAACTGAAGTGCTCCAAGAGAATAAGATAATTTTTATAGTCCAAATATTATTAAGAGCTAATAATATTTGGACTTCCCTATTTTAAGGAGAGTAAGGCTTAAATATAGACTTCGACCTATAGGTCCAAAAATAGAGGTCCATCCATTTCTACCAACTCGACCAATCATCCAAGAACAGCATCCCCGCAACTCCTAGACTCGATGCTCCATATGTCTAAAAATAGACATATGTCTAAAAATAGACTTTTCGACAAAAATCACATGTGTGGTCCCCACCTAGTTTAGGTGATCACTTTCCAACTAGGATCAGGAAATATGTTTCGGGAGGCCTCCTTCACTGTTTCTTGTTGCCATTTTCAACACTCCCTCTCAACAAGAAAGGACTGTCTTTGCATGCGACATGCAACTCCATGCATTCGCCCTGCAACCTTCACAAGCGCCATGCAACTCCATGCATGCGACATGCAACTCCATGCATTCGCCATGCACCCTTTGCATGCGCCATGCAAACTCATGCATGCGCCATGCAAACTAATGCATGCACCATGCAACTCCATGCATGCGCCATGCACCCTTTGCATGCAACATCTCTAAAACTGAATAGGCTCCAAACAACTCAATCAGTCTGATGCATCTATCATCAAAGTCTAATCCTCGCCGGTACCAACTGCACATGTCATCAAGAACCACTGCGCTGTTGAACTCTTGCACCCATGCACTCTGCACTTGCTGTCAACTCTGATCCGCGCTCCAGTATCCGACACTGTCACTTTGATCTGCCTGCATCAATCCAACTGATCTACTACTGCTGCGCTGTGGGAACCTCGTAGCCAGGTTCAACTCATGAGATCCACACAATCTCATGAATCCTGCCCAAAAATCTCATCTTGGCATTATTCATGCATGTCGCCCCACCTCTCACCTGGTGGTATAGCTGCATGCACTCCCTCTGCCCATCTGGCACGAAATTTCTCTGCATGAGTGGTTTCTTCCACTCCATGATCCTCTTGTGGCTGCTCCACATACCGAGGTTCACTATCACCTGCATGCAAAACTTGCTCCCTCTCAAGCATCATTTGCATGTCTTTCTCCTGCTTCCCAACAGTAGGAAGCTCCGTAGACATCCCATCTACTTCAAGTCTGTAGAGATTCTTTGCCTGAATCCCAATCTTCTTGACTTGTCCTTCTTCATCCACACTAACTCCTATACTCCCAAGCTCATCCCTGCAGTGGACAAACTTTTTCAAGTATACCGGAATAGTGTCATTCTTCTCCATCTTTATTTTCTTGAGTTTATCCTAAAACTCAACCACTTCAATGCTTTGCAATTGCTCCAATGATCAATATCGCTCCGATACCATGTAGAAATTTGAATAAATGATATGTTATCCACCGAGATTCTCCTGATCACACACTATTTTAGCTTCATGCATAATACAGAATCTCTTCTACCATTGATCATCACATGCGGAAATAAAATCAATTGCATGCACACATTAAAGCCATAAAAATTCACACATATGAACACAGTATTTCATGGGAAAGCTTAAAGCTGAAAACCCCCAACTATCTGTATATTATACATGACATGGAGATCATGTAACAATCATAGTACAAAGCTCTTTGCAAGCTCTCATGCACTACCTCCCATGCTACACACTATCAAGCTAGATCTAGCAAAACTCATGCTCCAACCTTTAGCCACTTGATAGCCAACCTGAATTGCGTGTTCAAGCTATGGGATGGCCTCTTTATATAGATAAACCACCCAGCCTGAACTACACAATCCTCATGGGTTACTCCACCCATCTGTGTGTTGCAAATAGCAATAGTATAGTCACAACCGATAGTTAACCTGCTCTTTCACCTATTTCAGCACTGGTCTCCACTGAAACTGTCCATGCACTGAAGTTAACTGATGTATTCTTTAGTTGATTTATGAGTTTATAATTAGTGAATTAATTAATAATTAATTCACACCACTCTCACTAATTGTATTTATTAGTTAACTTGGATACAAAAAGCTCAACTATGTTTAGATTAGTTAAACTGAATACAACTCCACTAACTTCCTCAATCAACTCCACCAAACTCTGTCACATGAGTTCTAACTGAAGTCTTCATGCAATAAATTCACTTAAACCCTAGGAAAAGTGTATTTCCTTCTGTCAGCTGCATGTGCCACATCCAGGCATCAAACTGAAGTGCTTCAAGAGAGTAAACTGAAGTTTAGAGTCCAAATATTATTAAGGGTAAATAATATTTGACTTCCCTATTTTAAGGAGAGGCAGTCTAAATATAGACTTCGACCTATAGGTCCAAAAAATAGAGGTCCATCTATTTTTACCAACTTGACCAATCATCCAAGAATATCATCCCGCAACTCCTAGACCATGCTCCATATGTCTAAAAATAGACACAGTCTAAAAATAGATTTTTTCGACAAAAATCACATGTGTGGTCCCCACCTAGTTTAGGTGATCACTTTCCAACTAGGATCAGGAAAGATGTTTCAGGAGGCCTCCTTCACTGTTTCTTGTTGCCATTTTCAACACTCCCTCTCAACAAGAAAGGACTGTCATTGCATGCGACATGCAACTCCATGCATTCGCCCTGCAACCTTCACAAGCGCCATGCAACTCCATGCATGCAACATGCAACTCCATGCATTCGCCATGCACCCTTTGCATGCGCCATGCAAACTCATGCATGCACCATGTAACTCCATGCATGTGCCATGCACCCTTTGCATGCAACATCTCTAAAACTGAATAGGCTCCAAACAACTCAATCAGTCTGATGCATCTATCATCAAAGTCTTCGACTTCTGCTGGTACCAACTGCACATGTCATCAAGAACCACTGCGCTGTTGAACTCTTGCACCCATGCACTCTTGCACTTGCTGTCAACTCTGATCCGCGCTCCAGTATCCGACACTGTCACTTTGATCTCTGCCCTCGCATCAACTAATCGATCTACTACACATCGTCAACAAGTACCTCGTAGTTGAACCAACTCATGAGATCCACACCATCTCATGAATTCGCCCAGAATTCCATCTTGGGATTATTCAGGCATGTCGCCCCACCTCTCACTCGGGTGGCATAGCCGCATGCACTCCCTCTCCCCGCCCATCCTCCATGAAATTTCTCTGCATGAGTGGTTTCTTCCACTCCATGATCCTCTCGTGGCTGCTCCACATCTCGAGGTTCACTATCGCCTGCATGCAAAACCCACTCCCTCTCAAGCATCAATTGCATGTCTTTCTTGCACTTCCCAACAGTAGGAAGCTCCGTAGACATCCCATCTACTTCAAGTCTGTAGAGATTCTTTGCTCGAATCCCTACCTTCTTGACTTTTCCTTCTTCATCCACACTAACTCCTATACTCCCAAGCTCATCCCTGCAGTGGACAAAATTTTTCAAGTATACCGGAATAGTGTCATTCTTCTCCATCTTTATTTTCTCTTGAGTTTATCCTAAAACTCAACCACTTCAATGCTTTGCAATTGCTCCAATGATCAATGGCCCGATACCATGTAGAAATTTGAATAATGGATGAGTTATTCACCGAGATTCTCCTGATCACACACTATTTTAGCTTCATGCATAATACAGAATCTCTTCTACCATTGATCATCACATGCGGAAATAAAATCAATTGCATGCACAACATTAAAGCCATAAAAATTCACACATATGAACACGGTATTTCATGGGAAAGCTTAAAGCTGAAAACCCCCAACTATCTGTATATTATACATGTCATGGAGATCATGTAACAATCATAGTACAAAGCTCTTTGCAAGCTCTCATGCACTACCTCCTTGCTACACACTATCAAGCTAGATCTAGCAAAACTCATGCTCCAACCTTTAGCCACTTGATAGCCAACCTGAATTGTGTTTTCAAGCTATGGGATGGCCTCTTTATATAGATAAACCACCCAGCCTGAACTGCACAATCCTCATGGGTTACTCCACCCATCTGTGTGTTGCAAATAGCAATAGTATAGTCACAACCGATAGTTAACCTGCTCTTTCACCTATTTCTGAACTGGTCTCCACTGAAACTGTCCATGCACTGAAGTTAACTGATGTATTCTTTAGTTGATTTATGAGTTTATAATTAGTGAATTAAATAATATTTAATTCACACCACTCTCACTAATTGTATCTATTAGTTAACTTGGATACAAAAAGCTCAACTATGTTTAGATTAGTTAAACTGAATACAACTCCACTAACTTCCTCAATCAACTCCACCAAACTCTGTCACATGAGTTCTAACTGAAGTCTTCATGCGATAGCTTCACTTAAACCCTAGGAAAAGCGTATTTCCTTCTGTCAGCTGCATGTGCCACATCCAGGGCAAAAAGCTTGAAGTGCTTCGAAATGCGGCGAGGTTAAGTCCAAATATTATTAAGGGTAAATAATATTTGACTTCCCTATTTTAAGGAGAGGCGGTCTAAAAATAGACTTCGACCTATAGGTCCAAAAAATAGAGGTCCATCTATTTTTACCAACATGACCAATACTCCAAGAATAACATACTGCAATCCCTGGACCATGCTCCATATGTCTAAAAATAGACATAGTCTAAAAATAGATTTTTTCGACAAAAATCACATGTGTGGTCCCCACCTAGTTTAGGTGATCACTTTCCAACTAGGATCAGGAAAGATGTTTCAGGAGGCCTCCTTCACTGTTTCTTGTTGCCATTTTCAACAAAAAATGATCATGATAGTCTTAAACATTTTTTGGAACAAAGACTATCTTCAGAAGAGTAGAAAAAATGGGTCACAAAGATGTTGGGTTATGAATTTGAAATCAGCTACAAAAAAGGGAAGCTAAATGTTGTTGCAGATGCACTCTCAAGAAAAGATGAAGAGGTGGAAGCATTGCTTTGTGCCATTTCTATTATCCAACCAAATTGGATAACCGAAGCAAGGGATGAATGGAAGAAGGACAAAGAAGTGTGGAAACTCATTCAAAAGTTGCAGCAATATCCTAGTACATCTGATACATTTAGTTGGAAAAATGATTCCTTATGGTACAAAGATCGCTTATATATTTGCAAGAATTCCCAACTAAAACAAAATATTCTTTTGGAATTGCACACTTCTACTTTAGGAGGACACTCAGGATTTTTAAAAACTTACCACAGGGTGAAGAAATGATTTTTTTGGGATGGCCTTAAATCTGATATTCAAAAGTTTGTGGAAGAATGTTTGATTTTCCAGCAAAAGAAAGTTGAGACAATTAAGACCCTGAGTCTTCTACAACCTTTATCCATTCCAAGTCAACGTTGGGAGGAGATTTCAATGGATTTTATCACAGGTTTACCTAAGTCTGAAGGAAAGAGTGTCATCATGGTGGTAATTTATAGACTTACCAAATATGCACACTTTTGTGCATTATCTCATCCATTTAAAGCAAGTACAATGGCTACTGCATTTATGGAAACAATTAAAAAGCTACATTGAAACCCGAAGATTATTGTAAGTGACAGAGATCCCATTTTTACAGGAAATTGTTGGACGAAATTATTTTCTTGTTTGGGTATTCAACTAGCTCATAGATCATCTTATCATCCTCAATCCGATGGTCAAACTGAGATAGTGAATAAATGTTTGGAAGGATATCTTTGTTGTTTTGTATCTGATAAGAAAGCACAATGGGTCAAGTGGTTACCTCTCGCTGAATGGTGGTATAACACTTCCTTCCATACTGCAGCAAAAATGACCCCATTTATGCCACTTTATGGATATCATCCACCATCCATCACATCTTCTTTAAGGGAAAATTCTAGGGTTCAAGCAGTAGAAGATCACATCGAGCATCAACAAGAAGTTCTCCAACACTTATAGGATAACCTAAATTTGGCACGAAATCGAATGAAAAAACACGTAGATCAAAATTGCAGCGAGAAAAGTTTTGATGTAGGAGACTGGGTATTTTTACGGCTACAACCATACAAACAAATTTCCCTTAAGCAAGCTAAGAAGGATAATAAATTTTTGCCAAAGTACTATGTTCCTTACAAGGTGTTGCAAAATATTGGTACTTTGGAATACAAATTGGAGCTTCCTGCTTCTTCGCGAGTGCATCCAGTTTTCCATGTTTCATGCTTAAAGAAGGTTATAGGGGACACACTTCCAGTTCAAACAATATTTCCAGAACTTGATGTGGAAGGAAAAACCATATTGGAAGATGAAGTAGTCACGGAAAGAAGAACTCGATAACTATGAAATCGATCAATTTTAGAGTATCTCATAAAATGGAAGAAATTACCCATTGAAGATTCTACATGGGAGGATGAGAATCTTATACAAAAGCACCCGGAGCTACTCAAGCGTTGAGGACAAAACTTTTTTGAAGGAGAGAATCATGTTAGGTCCCTATATTACTAGTATAGTCCCTTATTGTTGTTAGTGTAACCCCCTTATTGTTATTGTTGTACCCCTGTAACCCCCATATTTTTATTATTGTGCCCTTACATTATTATTGTTAGGTCGGCTATAATTACATTGCGGCTCCATGGACTCCTATATAGAGAAAGGAGGCTTTGGTCATTTGTATCATCCAAGAATTGTTCATTTATGTAATTTGTTGGATTTTCCCCCCTCGAAGTGGCTTATTTATAAGGCGTTGATCTATCTTTTATTCTATTTTTGGAGCTGGTTTCACGACAATATGCATTTGGAATTCACCCTTTGTTAGGTGCTCGTTTGTAGTGGATTGTAATTATTTATTCTACTTTCAGCTCAATATGATTTTATGACTAAGAAAACATTTTCTACCTTGCCTTTGAGTAACATTTATTCCATTAACCAAGTATCCATCATATTTTGATTGGATTTTAGATCACTTTAATCCATGCCCAATGAATCTCTCTCTACCCTGCCACCTCACCTATAAACTATGCTATTTTCCAATTGTATTGCCACTGTTCTTCATTGAAACCAATCTTTAGTAACTGAGTTGAAAGAGAGAGCCCTCTTTGGGGTTGGAAGGGCTAGTTTCCAATTCCCCAAGTGGTTTGTGGTTACCCCTATAAACGTGTTCTCAACATAGAGGTTCAATTATAGGGTGCTAACATAGTGGCGTTGTTACCGGGGAGTGAAAGGTCACCTTTTCCCTGGGTGTGAAGGAAAAAGATCAAATCTAATTGCTCATGGTGAACAAAAGTTGGAAATCAGAAGGCTGAACCATTCACTTGGTGACTCCAGTAAAGCAGAACCCAAATTTTCAGGTTCCACTGGTGTCTCCACGTTTTGAAGATGATTTTTCTTAAATTTGTGGATCATGAGAAGATATTCAGTGGAAAGTTTGAGTTCCATTTTCTGAATTTTTATTTATGCCTGGTGTAGTTGACTACAAGCATAAGTCATACAATCATTTGCTTTATTGGCTACAATAGAGCGATCATTTCGCATGAGTGTATATATGTCTTCAGCAGGTGTGGACAACTGTTATCAATGTTTGAAGTCCGAGGAGAAGGCCCTAAGAATTTGGTGATGTGTTGTCAATTATTTTTTTCCTTTTTTCTTTTAAAGTTTTCAACTTTCTAATTAGTTAGTTAGTTAAGTTTCAGTATTTAGTGTTTGAATCCATTTCCCAATGGGTAGGCTACTAGTCTGCGGTGTTCTTGGCACCTCACTAGGAGCTTGCCATCACCATTGGAGACAATATTAGGATCCTAGGGTCTAGGGATCAAAATGTCCTTGCCTCTATTTATTAATTTTGGGAGTTTGTATACCAATTTAGCCTATGAATCACTGCTTTCATAGTCTAAAGGATCATTGTCTAAGGTCACTGCAAGTTTTTCATATCATAGAGGGTCCTTAAATACAAAATTAAATTTTAGAGAGTCTAAGTCCATGAGAGGGTCATAAAGTCATATTTTCAAGTGGAGTCATTGAGGGTTCAAGGGGTCATTTCTTGGGGTCTCATTTATCATCAGTCAAAACCATGACAGTCAAGTTCCATTAGTTGAAGGTTCTATGGGTATGTTAGTGGTGTCTTCCATATCCCGATGTCACCATTCACATTTCACCTTTCATAAATTCATAACTGACATTTATATACTTCTTCTATGCACCATTTGCCATGATATGCAACACTTATCATCATATCATTCCTCAAATAACCCCTCATCATTATTTCCATTACATCCCTCTAAATATACAACTCATTTCCCTAATTCATAATTCATGATCATAATAACCCTTTATGCAAAATTACACACATGACCAAAAAAAAACATATGAGGCACATATTTTCAAATTTATGTTCGTGTTTCCCTCATTCTCTCTTCGATCCATAGTTCATGCTCTTCTCTGATAAAGTGTGATAGTTTTCACATCACAAGTCGGAAATAATCTTGACATAGGTTCGAAGGCAAGATTTTTTTTCAACTGTGAGAAGGTTGTCGCACAACAATTGCACAAAGTTTTGAGCTACACAGGTGCTGCGAAAAGTGGGAACAACCATTTTGGAGGTCTACAAGCATGGATGTAAGCACTCAGAGGGTGATGCATCATCACTAGGTAATATAAAGTACATATATGCACTCAACCTTGCACATGAACATCTGAAACCATATCAAACATGGAGGCCTGCTAGACTCTGCTACGAATTTGCTTTGAAATTGACTATTTTTGCTATAATTTTCAAAAGCTTTTTTGACCAAATGGAGCCGAATTTCAAAAAACAAAAAGAATTTTTTCTCAAGCATAAACCAAAACAAAAACCTCCATTTTATACACATGTGCCATATATTGGGATATTCAAATGCATCTTCAAAGGCTATTTTTTAGACTGTGCAATTTACTGTTTTAGACATGATTTTTGGGAACATATTATGAGGATCCGAGGAATAATTTGAGGAACAGAGAGAGGTTTCTCTCAAAAACAAGTTCATATAAAAAACCCTATCTTATTTTTTACACAAGTGGTATAGTCTAGGAATTACATGTGTCACTTGGAGACCCATTTTCACAATTCCTTGCGGACATAATTATGAAATTTTTGAAATTCGATTTGTAAATGTGAAATTTTGTATGCATGCTGAGAGTTATAAGGTGTTTGTGATGAATTTCTGGACATTGCATTGTTTTTGGGGTGGGAAATGATTGAAAAAATCAGAATTTGAAATTTTGCTACGCAAGTGGTGACTAGGCGTTTTTGAGGTGTGGAAGAAAGCCTTCAGTGGGCCCTATTCCAACACAACAACATTTTCATTATACCCATAAAATAGGTTTCATCTGGTACAAACTGTGACTATTCTGAGTTGGAAGTCTATTGCACAACTCTTCACTCAAGCTGTTTTGTATTTCTGTTATTTTTGGACCTTTCTATAGTTATGATAGTGATAAAAATAGATGCCAGTGACTAGGATAAATGTGAATAGGTAGATAAGGTTGATTTTATAAAATGGATGATCCCTCTAAAGCTGCATTTCGAATTCACCCTTTTTTAGGTGCTCCATTGTAGTGGACTGCAATTATTTATTCTACTTTCAACTCAATATGATTTTATGACTAAGAAAACATTTTATACCTTGCCTTTGAGTAACCTTTGTTCCATTAACCAATTATCCAACAGAATTTGATTGGATTTAATATCACTTGATTCCATGGCCAGTGGATTTCTCTCTTCCCTGCCACCACACCTATAAAATATGCTATTTTCAAAAGGTCTAGACACTATTCTTCATTGAAACCAATCTTTATGTTAGTATGAAATTTCTTGGAAGGTGTACCAAAAATATCTCCCTTAAGTCACAAGTGACTAGTGACCCTAATAATAATTGTGGCTCCTTATGCTTCAGATCAGCAAAAAATATGTGAGAAAAACCTGCATAAAGATACATGTATGCAAATCTAAAAGTACAAACAACATAAATAAATCCAATGTAAAAACCAAATCATGGAAAAGTTTTGAAAGAAAAATATTTTATTAATGACACTTGGCGAAGGAAATTTAAAAAGTGTCATAAGTCCTTGTCAATGGGATGGGTCCTTGGATGTCCTCATCGCTTCTGTATTCAGACATTCTTCTTTCAAATGTGTGAAAACCCAAACAATATAGAACTAAAAAATGGGAGCTCGAATGGCATGTGACGATAATGGTGACGATGATAATGATCATGGTGAGAAATGAATGGAAAAACCTCTTATTTATAGCAAAGTATTGGGTTGATCTCGAAAATGGAGAAAAATAAAATATTATTGACCAAAATCTAGATATAACCATTTGAAATAATTTATTATATTTTTGGAGAGGGAAAAGATAATTAAAATGGTTAAATATATTTATTTAAAATTAATTAGCAATTAAAATGATTTTAATTATTTCACGAATAATAAGAAAGGTGTGAAATGAAAAAATTATTAAATAATGATTTAATAATTATTCCAAGGATGGAGTTAAGGAAAAATAAATAAATTATGATTTATTTAATTATTCCTAGGTGATTTAGTCAAATATGACAAGGAATAATTATCAAACAATAATTTAATAATTATTCCTAGAGAAAATTAAATAAATAATGGTTTATTTAATTATTCTCATGGGTTTTATTCGAAAATAACTTAATAAAAGTGGTTTATTAAATTATTTCTTACGAGCGTTAGGATCAAATCGTATGACCGAAACATGTTGTAAGTTACACTTCCACAAGACACCAAAGGGGAGTAAGAGAGAGATAGATGAATGAAGCAATGCAAGGAAGGAAAAAAATGGAGGGGGCGAGACCTACTAAACTGATATAAGTCTCCTTTTATGTGTGAGTACATGATCTCAAATGAGGCAGGGGAGGCATACCCATGCACGCCAAGATAACCGAGTACAAAGGAGGCGAGTCGAGCAATGTGGGACTGAGCTACAAAGTACATAATACATGAGCCATTGGCATCAATGGGCCAGGACATAATACAATGAATCCCATATACATAATGTGCCTGGAAAAACATAGGCCAAGACGTAATACAATAACATTTGAGTACATGAGACATAATTCCCCTCAAGATAACACAGGGAGGGGGTACCACAACAAAAGAAGCCCTGCTGAATAGGAAATGGATCTGAAGATCTGAATGGATCATCTGAAGAAGATATGCATGTTGTCGCCACTGCAACCGGATGGAACCGAACCCATCAAATATGAAGAACTACATCTAATGCTGGATCATAATCTGAGGTCATCCAGGCATGTGGGGGGCTACCTGAAGTGCCATCGCCTCATGAGGTTTGAAAAATATCTCACACACCTGGGAATCATTGGTACAATCTGCTGGATCATTGGACCATCAAGTGTACGATTCTCAATCATGCGATAATGAGTTGTAGTTGAGCACGTAAGACATAACCAAGTCAAAGGGAAATTCCTATTCCCTTTGATTGGTCCGAGGCACCAAACAATGATGAAAAATGGAACCAAGGTACACTTCCCTCAATACCTTTCTTTTGGAATGAATGTGTTGAAGTCAACAGAAGAGGGCCTGCCAGGGACAATAAGGAATCCTCAACTAAGGCATGAGGGATAATGATAAAGTGACTGATAGAATGACACCAGGGATAATAATGGAGGGATATAAACTGAGAGGCAGGCTAACGACTTCCCTTTCCAGAGCATAAAATGCATGGTTGACCTGGAAACGATTGACTCGATTCCATAGGAGATAGTTAAGTACTCAAACAAAATATTTTCAGCGACGGAAAATATAGGTGGAGGTTAATAATAGAAAAATGGGATGAATACGACATAAATATGGATGAAATACTATAGCATGACATAATGGGACTTGGAACAAACTCCATAAATGCAAGGATGACTCATCTAAAATGCTTTGAAAAAGGATGACTCGATGATGCTTCCACACAAGATAGGCCTAAGGGGACCATTAAAACATGAGTAAATAAGGGTTACCCATGATGAAATTCGACACATGAGACGACAAGTACCAAGGAAAAATGGTACCTAAGTATAGGCAGATCATATGAAGAGATTCGGTTTGAATTGGCGGCAAAGTGAAACTTCATAGAAAAAATGGCTTCCAGGTGAAGTGTCAAATTACCAAAGAAAAGAAAGACCCATTATAGAACTCAGTGAGAGCTTTCCAATGGTGCTGATGATTCATCAAACTAAGCTATGGTTTGGTCACAATGGGAAACATAAAAACTAGGGTTTTTCCAATAAAAGGGTGATTTCCCTCCAAATCCAATTCATTCGCTAAGTGAGTTGTGGAGAATTTGGAGAGGAGGAGAAGGCCTTAAATCTTGTGGATATTGTAGCAGACAAACCAACCATCAGAAAGAGGATCTCTAAATTTCAGGTTGGTGACCTTACTTGTCTAAAAATGGCCTTAATGCTTCTTGGAAGGATGGTTACTGGTGAAGAATCAAGGGAAGAAACAGATAGAGGAATGAACTATCGGAGAAGGTATAAGATCATCCCCACCCACCAAGTCAAACATGGGGACTGGGTGGTAATTATGGGATCACATAAGGTAGGATGGTTGAATATATGGTATCAAGAATCTATGATATGCGATGTGTATATGGCTCACCGGAGAGGCCGGTAAGGAAAAATATCTAAGGAATGGAAGGATAATCGACCATACCTAGATAATTGGGGTGTAGGCTGAGACTTATGTTTATTAGGTGATAAGGTGGCCATGGGCCATCATGCCTCCAAGCATATGTGATTGAGGCGACTGATCTAGTATGTAAAGGCCAGAATGATGCCCCTGGGTGGATGGTTTTGTGGAGCGCCATGGTGTTCCAAGTGCTCAAATAATGGATTGAAGCATTCAATCTCACAGGAAGTAAATAATCAAGAGGATGGTGAGTATATATAGGGGCATAGGTGCCCCAAATATTGTTATGGACATGCCAAATGTATTTAGAATAGCAGACTGCAAACACATTTTGATGATGTGGTTCACCATTTGTTTATGTTATGGGTGTCTTCTTGTGGGAAAAACAAATAAAGGATGCAATTACAGAAAGAAAATAGTGGATTACCAATCTCGCTTTGGTACTACATATATGAATCAAATAAAATGAATTTATGGGTTCGCATACATGGTGTCACTATACCAAAGAGTGGCTTCAGATATAATGAAATTATGCTCATCTAGAAAATATTGAGGTTGGTGAACAACAATGTCTAATGGAATGGGTTGTTGATGTAAGATGAAGGAATGATTAAGTGGATCATCCCTAGAGTAATCAGAAGTGATATGAGGCTCTAGAGGTTCTTCTAAGGTGTGGAAGAATAGTGGTACTAGAGTCAACACTACGAGATGCACTAGGAGGGTTGGGGAGAATTTCTTCTCGTGGACTCTAAAAAATGGATGCCCCCTTTCCCAAACATAAAGTGGTAATGTAATGACCATAAGGTGTATGTGGTTTGAATTCATGGGTTCGAAGTAACGGG
Source organism: Pinus albicaulis (assembly GCA_034641835.2). Taxonomy (NCBI): domain Eukaryota; kingdom Viridiplantae; phylum Streptophyta; class Pinopsida; order Pinales; family Pinaceae; genus Pinus; species Pinus albicaulis. The sequence continues at coordinate 125,174,184 of CM076584.1, read as the reverse complement.
TAATTAAACCAATCGACCTCACTATGGATAAAGTCTTTCGACTCCACTATTGATCATGGGTTGGCTATGGAATGAAATACACATGATGGTTCATATCGTCCCAAGAGTAATCAGGGGTAGTCATGGATTCCATGATGTCTTCATCTAAATGAAATATGGGAAATCTAGAGGAAGAAGAACGACTTGATGTGGAGGGTCTACCTGAAGCATCGTCATGGGAGCCAAGGTTCACATGTGCATTGAGAACAAGAGGGGACAAATGACTAGTAGATGGTATATATACCGATGTTGAGACTAAGGTATTCGAAGAAGAAGGTTTGAGCGAATCAGTATGAAGGAATTCAAAAGAGTCTCCAGATGAGGGTCTCATGGATGAAGACATGTATATATTAGGAGAAATTCTATCCATCATCTCGACATCAGGAGGAGGAATCACAATGTGTGTTTCCCGTTCTGGTTGAATAATGGGGCCAGAATCTGATGGGTACAGAAGTGTTGGATTGAATACGAGTGACCTCTATTTCACGAAGTTCCTGACGGGTATCATGAAAATATTCGAGATGAGGACAATGATGGGAATAATGGTCAAATTTATCACAGAAAGCACAAGGGTGATTCGTGCATAACAATTTGTTTTTCTTGGCTGACTCAGTTAAGGTAGCATGGAACTCCAGGATGTTAGAGTCAGGAAACTTCATTAGGGGAATTTTGAGGTCTAAAATGGGCCTCCTAAGAAAAATGTACAACAAAAATAAACTTTATAAGAACCAATAAGATTCAAGATGACGATGTCAACCATGGGGTATGATTCACCATTTTTTAAGTAAAAGGGTAAAAATATTAAAAAGTAATAAAATAATAAAACTACTTTTTCAAATCATATTTTCAACTTATCTCCCAATTTTTTTACTCAAATTTTGAGTGGGAGTACTCGTTGGATGCAAAATTTAATTCCTCATCCAAGCAGTGCCCATGTTGCATACTTTCGATGGATACTTCTACACGAAAAATTATAAATACATGAAAAACGTGATTACAATCACGTTTTTCATTTATTTATCATTTTTCGTTTAGCAAGACCCATGTAATCACGTTTTTCATGTATTTATCATTTTTCGTTTAGCAGGACCCATCGAAAGTGTGCAACATGGGAACTCCTTGGATGAGGAATTAAATTTTGCATCCAATGAGTACTCTCGCTCGAAATTTGAGTAAAACATTTGGGAGATAAGTTGAAAATATGAGTTGAAAAAGTAGTTTTTTCTTTTTTCCCTCTAAAATTTGATGATGTAATCAAATCTTATTTTATTATTTCCACTATTATTTTATAATTTCCTTAGGAGGTCCATTTTAGACCTCAAAATTCCCCTAATGATCGTCGACCACCTCTTTGAGATGAGGGAGTTCAAGATGATTATTGGTGGCATGCCCAAAAACATCACACAAAGTGCACAAAGGTGTCGACTTTGGAGGCTTAGGAGGAGCTGGAGTTGTTTGGTGTGCTTTTCCTTTCGTTCCCTTTTTATGGGCTTTTCCCCCCTCACTAGATTATTTCACAACAGGTGTAGGCACCTGATGAGGTTGCTGTGGAAATAAAGAAAAAGAAGGGAAAGGCATAATAGGTTATACCAAGGTCAAATTTGTGTAAGTTTTAAGTTTATCAGGTGGAGTGTTTCTAGGCGGATCAATGTACCAAACTAGGATCCCCAGAGTAATGTTTGGTAAACTCAACGTAGCCATGAAAGGGACATAAACAATTCCTGGTGGGGGAAATAAGAAAGGTATTTGACCCAAAGGATAATGACCTGGAAGAACTGCTCCTGGATGGTTAAGACCTGGAGGAACTGCTCCTAGTTGATATGGATTAGGAGAGGCACTAGCAGAAGGAGGTGGTCCTTGAGGAATTATACATGTATACTGGGTGAGTTGGGGACAATAGGTTGCGGAGGCGTAGGCTGTTGGATGGGCATACCATACCACTTGTGATCATCCTGTGATGCTTGCAACATGCAAACGTTGGATGATCTAGGCTTAGAAGGGGTAGGTGGTGGACCATAGTAGGCACCAAGCAAAGTAGAATCTTTATAGACTCCTGGTGAGACATTGGTGAGGAACGAGACAGTCATATCATCGGTCATGGATGAAATGTTGGTTTGAGGAGAAGTCTGTGCCCTAGGATCATATTAATTCAGTTGATTTACTGTGATGATATTTTCTTTGTGGGAAATCACATCTTACGGAAAACCGCAGATGTGATAGATGACATGGCATAGGTGTAACTACGACCCAGAAGGATGTTGTAATCCAATGGGGCATCAATGAATTCAATATCAATGTAGACTGTCTTGCCGGAAAAAATTATAGGAAAGTTGCGAAGTAAGCCAAAGGGCTGAGATAAATGACCGTCCCATGCACAGAGAGTGATGGTGGATGGGGACAGGTTTGATGAGTTAAGTTGTTTCCAAACACTAGTAGCCATCACGTAGGTGTAGGCACCTTCGTCAATGATACATTGCTATACATTGGCATTATTGAGATTGGTATTTGAAAAGCAATGGATGAAGGAAGTGGAGGATGTTCTTATTAGTCAATGCCAAAGATGATCATGCAATCATCAGAAGGATCCACAACGCCTAGGGCATTAAGTAGAGTTTTCCATTGGGATGGGAATGACTGGAGAACTTCTAGCATTGACATGGCGGCAGGAGACTGTGCCAAGTCATTTGCTATGTTGTATGTATGGGTTTCTTTGGCTACAACAACATTATGACATACTGGTCCTTTGGGGATCTTGGTAATAACCTCAGCCTTAGGCCGAGGGATCTGTAAGGTACCATTTTATAACGGAATGGACTCAGTGGAAACTTTTGGTTGGGACTCAGTCACAGACTTAGCAGGTTCCTTGTTATACTGGCATGAACGAGTCTGAATATTGACATGTTCAGTGTTGACGAACTCAAAATTCATCATGAGAATCTAATAATCAGTGGGACTAGATTTTGGAAGTTGAGGCGCTTCCTAACCTTATGTGGGTTCGGCATCCATGTATCCTTTGTGAGGAAATGGGTTGGTAAGCACTGCCAGCTGAGATGAAGTAGGGGCCCGAGGAAGCTAAGCCATGTGTTACTGTCCTCTAGAATTACCTTCTTGGGCTTCCCATACTTGATGCATCTATGGTAAAAGGGGAAAATCATGAGTGTAATGTCCATATACACTGCAACATGCACAAGGCTTATTCGTATGAAGGGCCTTGTTTTGTCTGGGTTGTCCACCCTATTGCTGGGTTGCAGGATTAAGCTTATTTTCCTAGGGTGGATTAGGTGGAGGACCCTGGTTACCCTCATTACCTTGGGATGGCTGATTCCTATTACCTTTTCCATTTTTATTCTTCTTTGTGTTGGGGGAATTGGCGGCGCTCTGTTGAGCATACACTTGACCTTGAGGAGGAGGTCACTGCCGTGGAAGAGGTTGAGGAGGCATGGGAGGCTGATGCGCTTGTGCTGGGGTGAGGGATGGAGCGCTAAGTGGTGCATAAGGAACATATGGAGGAGGGGAAACATTTGAATAAACAAGTTGAGGAACAACAGGCCCTAGCATCTGTTGATGCAATTTGGGAAATGCATATGGCATGCTTTGACCTGGATAAGGGTTGCTTGGTGGAGGGGTGTAAGTGTAGGAGGTACTGGTCCTCCCTGGGTTGAACATAAACTCATATGAGGGAGAGAATATGGTTGATGATAAGGGTGTGAAAGAGACATAACCATACCGTTTTCAACATGAGATTCCCCTGGTGCATTAGCAGCACTTGGCCGAGGCAAATCCAGGAGAACAATATAAATATAACCTAATTAGGCATAGATCAAGTCATACTTTAAAGCTATTTGGAGGGAATATTCCTTTGTCTAAGGGAAGTGTGGCACGACATATTTACCTATGGGGGCCAACAACAATTAGAAGCCATTACATATAAACATGGTCTTCAAAAGCAGGAGCCCTACATGTGCTCCTCCTTCTGCGCCATTCTTGGACATGGTAAAAAAAGTGGGTGGCAGAAGTCAAGAGTTCGGTCCTGGTGTCGTAACAGAGAGGTAATTGAAAATATGAAAAGAAATATTTTGTGAGAGTTGTAAAAGTGGAATGGGTGGAATGAGGTTGGTTGACATACAACTTAGGTGTAGCTCCAGTAACCGTGCATTGGAATAAATGAAGACGAATGGAGTCATCGGTAATGGAATTAGAGGAACACCACATGTGAAATGAGAAAACATGATTAGTGAGGTATTCTCTAGGATTTACATCAAAATTGGGAATGTTTGAAGGGAGTTTAGTAGGCATAAATGACCAACTTGGGACATGGAGAAGGGGATCGTTGATAAGCTGATTAAAATTTGGGAGATTCAAACCAACCATGAAGGGTAGCAATGGAGTAGGAGTGACCGTACCAGTTGAGGTTCCACTAGTGGTATTACTCGGGGTAGGACCCGAGTTACCACCTTAGTTTCCCGCACCTACATTGGTGCCTGACATGGTGGTGATATGAGGTTGGGAAGACGTGGAATCAAAGGAATCAGTAGACTCAAAGTCAGAAGGACTCGATGGAGGACTGAGAGGATGAACTCACACCCGACGGGGAGGAGTAATACGTCCTAACGAGAACTGAGGATGAAGACCTCAAGTTCGCCATGAAAAATGCTTAGGTGGTGCAATGATGTCAATACAAAGATAACACTAAAGGAATAAAGGATGATAGGAAAAATTAGAGTAACAAAGAACAAGCAAACACCTAGTGTAGTGGTTCCAAGTGTAGACAAACTATATAATGTTTCTACTCTAATACAAGTGAAAACATCCTATCAAATAAATTGATATCTAGCCTAAAGGTGATCTAATTCCTCAAACAATCCTAAATATACTATTTTAGATGGCCTTCCAAAGAGAAAGGTGGGGTAAAGAACCAATTTCTTCCCACAACTAGTCCTATAAGGTATTTTCCTAATATTGATCACTACGGTTACCTTCATCCCACAGGGGTGGTCGAGTCTTGAGCTTCTTAGTGATTAGAAAATGAAAAAAATTTGATACCACAAGTTGGGTAGCCTCAAGGAGAACCGTTCACATGATTTCCTAGTCTAACCCCCTCTGAATCGGGTTTTTGACACACTCCGGATTTGACCGTGGGATGGTGAAGGAGTTTAAGCTCCCTAAAAACTCAAATATTATGTCTCAATGTAAATAATCGATGGGTGTTATTGGAAGTCTATTCCATCGATCCTACACCTACACATATTGTTTGGCCCTGATGCCCTAGTGGGATTGATCTATGTGTGTTATATGATTAAGTGTGGTGTTTAAAGTCTTGAATTGGCGGTCTTAAGCAAGTTCACGTTCGCTTAGGGTGTGTAGGTGTGTGAAAAATGTGTTTAGCGGATGAGTAAATTAAGCATGTTTTGTGATGCCATATGCTGCTGAAATAAAATGTTGAAATACTGCAAATAATGCTGAAATATGATAGAAAAATAAACATAAAGTCAAGCAAAAACCCCACGCAAAGAAGGATATGAAACAAATAGGAAAAAGAGGCAAACAAGCAACTCAAAACACATGAAAAGGACCTACAATATCTAATTTCAATGGGATTGGGATCTAAGGCTCTATGCTGCTGAAAATGGTGTAGACAAAAAACAAAAAACAAAAAACAAAGGTGAGATCTGCTATAAAGGATAGGTAAGAAGCTCAGCAAACCAAGGATACTCAAGGGGATCCTAAGGGGCCCGGAAAAAGCAAACTCAAAATAGAGTTATGATGGCTAAAAAACCTATCCAAAGGGGCTATAATAAAATGGATCAGATCCTGAAACAATGGCTAAAAGTACTGAAAACCCTAGAATCCATACTCAACTAATCCCTTCCTAGAAAGGTGGAAGTGTACTAGAAATCATATGGGGATTTTTTTTACCTCAAATAGACAAACTAAGCAGATCCAGGCCTAAGGAGGGCTGAAACATAGGTAAAAAAACCAAAGACAATACTCTTGAAAAACCCTGAAAAATTCAGAAAAAACTTCCGGAAAAATCTGAAAACACAGGTTCTGACTTGTTTTTGAAGGAAAATGAAAATTTTGGGCCAAAAAGGGTGTTATGCTCCTTAGAATGCACTTTTGGGGCTAAAATCTGCGTTTTGGGTCTTCGCGACAGGTCTCGCAAGATGTTGCCATCTCCTTCTTAGCTTATACTTGTGACCTGCAAAAAGCACTAGAAAACCCCTGTAACTGAAAATTTGACAGAATAATGGAGAGAAAGCTATAAATAGAAAAAAGAAGTTAAAAATAACTATAGAAAACCTTAAAATTTCTAAAGAAAAAGTCACCCAGGAAACTGAAGTTTTTACACTAGTGGAGTCGCCATTTGTTAGTATGAAATTTCTTGGAAGGTGTACCAAAAATATCTCACTTATGTCACGAGTGACTAGTGACCCTAACAAATTGTGACTGCTTATACTTCATATCTGCAAAAAATATGTGAGAAAAACCTAAAGAAATATATATTTATGCAAATATAAAAGAACAAACAGTAGAAATAAATCCGATGTAAAAACCCAATCTTGGAAAAGCTTTGAAAGAAAAATAGTTTATTAATGACACTTGGTGAAGGAGATTTACAAAGGGTCATAAGTCACCCTCAATGGGATGGGTCCTTTGATGTCCTCATCACTTCCCTATTCAGATATTCCTCTCTCAAATGTGTGAAAACCCAAACAATGTGGAACTAGAAAATGGGAGCTTGAATGGCATGTGACGATAATGGTGACGATGATAATGATCATGGTGAGAAATGAGTGAAAAATCCTCTTATTTATAGCAAGGTATTAGGTTGATCTCGAAAATGGTGAATAATAAAATATTATTAACCAAAATATAGATCTAACCGCTTGGAATACTTTATTATATTTTTGGAGAGAGAAAGATATTTCAAATAGTTAAATATCTTTATTTAGAAATAATTAACAAATAAAATGATTTATTAATTATTTGGCGAATAATAAGAAATGTGTGAAATGAAACAATTATTAAATAATGATTTAATAATTATTCCAAGTATGAAGTTAAGGAAAAATAAATAAATTATGATTTATTTAATTATTCCTAGGTGATTTAGTCAAATGTGACAAGGAATAATTATCAAACAATGATTTAATAATTATTCCTAAAGAAAATTAAATAAATAATGGTTTATTTAATTATTCTCATCGGTTTTAATTGAAAATAACTTAATAAAAGTGGTTTATTAAATTATTTTTTATAATGAAAGTGATTTTACTATGGTAAAATTAAACTCACATGGTGTATTTCGATCCACTTAGTAATAAATGGCTAGGTGATCATTTTTTGGTGATAACACTTTAGTGATTGAATTGAAAGAGAGAGCCCTTTCCGGGGTTTGAAGGGATAGTTTCCAGTTACGCAAGTGGTTTTTATTTACCACTGTAAACCTTTTCTCAGCCTAGAGGTTCAATTATAGGGTGCTAACATAATGGCGCCATTGCCGGGGAGTGAAAGGTCACATTTTCCCCCGGTGTGAACGACAAGGATCAAATATAATTGCTGATGTTGAAAAACACTTGGACATTAGAATACTGAACCATTCACTTGGCAACTCCAATAAAGAAAAAGCCAGATTTTTAAGTTCCACTAGTGTCTCCACGTTTAGAAGATGAATTTTATTGAATTTATGGATCATGAGCAGATATTCAGTGGAAAGTTTGAGTTGCCATTTTCTGAATTTTTCTTTATACCTGATGGAGCTGAATACAAATATAAGTCAGATAATCGTTTACTTGATTGGATACAATGGAGGGATAATTGCACATGAGTGTATATATGTCTTCAGCAAGTGTGGATAGTTGTCATCAACGTTTGAAGCCCAAGGAGAAGGCCCTAATACTTTGGTGATGTGTTGTCATTTTTTTTTTTTTTTTCTTTTTCCTTTAAATTTTTTAGCTTTGTAATCAGTTAGTTAGTTAAGTTTCAGTTTTTAGTGTTTGACTCCATTTCCCAATGGGTAGGCTACTAGTCTGCAGTGTTCATGGCACCTCACTAGGAGGTTTCCATCCCCATTGGATCCAATGTTAAGGTCCTAGGGTCTAGGGATCAAAATGTCTTTGCCTCTTTTTATTCATTTTGGGAGTTTGTATATCATTTTTGCCTATGAATCAATGCTATCATAGTCTAAAGGATCATTGTCTAAGGTCACTGCAATTTTTTAATCTCATAGAGGTTCCTTAAATACAAAATTAAATTTGAGAGATTCTAACTCCATGAGAGGGTCATAAGGTCATATTTTCAAGTGGATACATTGAGGGTTCAAATGGTCATTTCATGGGGTATCATTTATCATTAGTCAGAACCATGAAAACCAAGTTCCATTAGTTAAAGGTTTTATGGGCCTGTTACTGGTGTCTGCCATATCCCCATGTCACCATTCACATTTCTCCTTTCAAAAATTCATAACTCACCTTTATATACTTCTTATATGCACTATTTACCATGATATGCACCATTTATCATCATATCCCTCCTCAAATCACCCGTCATCATTATTGCCATTACATCCCTCTAAATCCGTAACTCATTTCCATCATTCATAATTCATGATCATAATAACCCTTTACCCAAAATTACACCCATGACCAAAACTAAACTTATGAGCCGAACATTTTCAAATTTTTGTTCGTGTTGCCCTCATGTTCTCTCCGATCCATAGTTCACGCTCTTCTCTGAGAATTTTGATTGTTTGCACAACACAAGGCTGAAATTAGCTTGGTAGAGGTTCGAAGGCAGGTTTTTTTTTCAACCGTGAGAAGGTTGTTGCACAACAACTGCACAAAGTTTTGAGCTACAAAGTTGTTGCGAAAATGTTGCGCAAACTGAGAAGAACCATTTTGGAGGTCTGCAAGCATTGAGGGAAGAAATCAGAGGGTGATATATCATCACCCGGTCATATGAAGCACATATATGTACTCAACCTTGCATAGGACCATCTACAACAATATCAATCATGGAGGTCTGCTACACTCTACTACAAATTTGCTCCAAACCTGACTATTTTGGTTATCATTTTCAAAATTTGTTTTTGACCAAATGGATACGAATTTCAAAACACCGAAAGAGGTTTTTATCAACAACAAACCAAAGAAAAAAATCCACCTTCATTTTCTGCACATGTATCATATATTGGGATATTCAAATGCATCTTTAAAGCCTATTTTTTAGATTGTGCAATTTACCATTTTAGTCATGATTTGGGGGAACAGATTATGAGGATCTGGTGCAGAATTTGAGGAAACAGAGAGAGGTGTCTTGCAAAAACAAGTTCATCTACAAAAATCTATCTTAGATTTTACATAGGTGGTATAGTCTGGGAATTACAGGTATCACTTGGTGACCCAATTTCATAATTCATTTTTGAAAAAATTCTGAATTCTGATATTTATAAGGTGTTTGTGAAGAATTGCAGGACGTTGCATTGTTTTTAGGGCGAGAAATGAAAAGCAAACTCAAAATTTGAAATTTTTTTGTGCAAGTGGTGAATATGAATTTATGAGGTCTACATGCATGGAAGAAAGCATTCAGTAGGTCCTACTCCAACACAACAACATTGTCATTATACCCATCAACTTGGTTTCATCCAGTAAGGCCCGTGACTATGCAGAGCCAGAAATATATTGCGCAACTCATATCTCGGGCTGTTTTGTATTTTGGTTATTTTTTTGACCTTCCTATAGTTATGATAGTGATCAGAATAGATGGCAGTGATCATGATAGGGATGAATAGGTAGATAAGGTTTATTTTCTGAAATGGATGTTACCGAGTTTTTATCCTAGCCTTAAGACATGATGTTTCTAATTCAAGTTTGTTTCAATCCTCTTAGTAGATAGAAGATACGTTGTATTTGATCTCTTATTTTTCATCCAAGAAATATTATGAAATGTATTTAAGAAAGTGAGTTATGAAAAAAATGGGATTATGGAGAAAATGGGCCCTGTATATGTGCCTTTATTTTCTGAAATTAATCGAGTTGTTTGGAGCAGAAGTACGAGACTTTGGCCTCAAAGATTCATGTGATGATGTTTTCCAGTCCTTTTTCTCTTATGGTGTATGTGTTTCCTTCTCATGAGTTAATTCATATGAATGTTTTGTCTGCTAATATTTGAATAAGTGTAGATGTTACAATATTCATCCATGTTTGATGCTTTGTTTCACATTTTCAAATATTTGTACCCATTCCCTGTAAAGCTACATTTTGAATTCACCCTTTTTTAGGTGCTCCATTGTAGTGGATTGTAATTCTTTATTCTAGTTTCAGCTCAATATGATTTTATTACTAATAAAGCATTTTCTACCTTGTCTTTGAGTAACCTTTGTTCCATTAATTAAGTATCCAACATAATTTGATTGGATTTCAGATCACTTAACTCCATACCCAATGGATTTCTCTCTGCCCTGCCACCACACCTATAAACTTAGTGATTTTCCAAAGGTATAGCCACTGTTCTTCACTGAAACCAATCTTTAGTGACTGAGTTGAAAGAGAGATCCCTCTCTAGCGTTGGAACGACTAGTTTCGAATTCCGCAAGTGGTTTTTGGTTTCCCCTATAAACCTTTTCTCAATCTGGAGGTTCAATTATAGGGTACTAATATAGTGGCGCTATTGTCGAGGAGCAAAAGGTCAAATATTCCCCTGGCGTGAACGACAAGGATCAGATCTAATTTCTGATGGTGATTAATAGTGGTACATCAGAAGGCTGAACCATTCACCTGGTGACTTTGATTAAGCATAACCTATATTTTAAAGTTCCCCTAGTGTCTCCATGTTTTGAAGATGAATTTTCTTGAATTTATGGATCATGAGCAGATATTCAGTGGAAAGTTTGAGTTTCCATTTTCTGAATTTTTCTTTATGCCTGGTGGAGTTGAATACAAGCATAAGTTAGATAGTCATTTTCTTGATTGGATACAATGGAGAGATAATTTCACATGAGTGTATATATGTCTTCAGCATGTGTGGAAAACTTTCATCAACGTTTGAAGTCCGACGAGAAGGCCCTAAGACATTGGTTATGTGTTTCCATTTTTGTTCTTTTTTTCTTTTATTTTTCTTTTATTGTTTTCAAATTTGTAATTATTCAGTTAGTTAAGTTTTAGTTTTTAGTGTTTGACTCGATTTCCCAATGGGTAGGATACTAGTCTGCGGTGTTCTTGGCACCTCACTAGGAGGTTTCCATCCCCATTGGAGCCAATGCTAGGGTCCTAGGGTCTAGGGATCAAAATGTATTTGCCTCTTTTTATTCATTTTTGGAGTTTGTATATCAGTTTAGCCAATGAATCGCTGTTTTCATAGTCTGAAGGATCATTGTATAAGGTCATTGCAATTTTTTCATGTCATATAGGGTCCTTAAATACACAATTAAATTTGAGAGAGTCTAAGTCCATGAGAGGGTCATAAGGTCATATTTTCAAGTGGAGTCATTGAGGGTTCAAGGGGTAATTTCATGGGGTCCCATTTATCATCAGTCAAAACCATGACAATCAAGTTCCATTAGTTAAAGGTTATATGGGTATGTTAGTGGTGTATGCCATATCCCCATGTCACCATTCATATTTCGCCTTTCATAAATTCATAACTCACATTTATATACTTCTTCTATGTACCATTTACCATGATATGCACCATTTATCATCATATCCCTCCTCAAATCACCCTTCATCATTATTTACATTAAATCCCTCTAAATCCACAACTAATTTCCATCATTCATAATTCATGATTATAATAACCCTTTACCCAAAATTACACCCATGACCCAAACAAAACACATGAGACACACATTTTCAAATTTATGTTTGCATTGCCCGCATTCTCTCTCTGATCCATAGTTCGCGCTCTTCTCTGAGAGAGTTTGAATTTTTTCACAACACAAGGCTGAAATAATCTTGGCATAGGTTCGAAGGCGGTTTTTTTTTCAAATGTGATAAGGTTTATGTGCAACAACTGCACAAAGTTTTGAGCTACACAGTTGCTGCGCAAATGCTGCACAAAGTGAGAACAACCATTTTGGAGGTATGCAAGCATGGATGTAAGCACTCATAAGGTGATACATCATCGCCAGGTCATATTAAGCACATCTATACACTCAACCTTGCACAAGACCATATGCAACCATATGAAACATGCATATATGCTACACTCTACTACGAATTTGCTCTGAAATTGACTGTTTCAGCCATCATTTTGAAAAGATTTTTTATGACCAAATGGAGCCGAATTTCAAAAAAATTAAAGAGTTGTTTCTAAATAAAATACCAAAGAAAAAAAGCCTGCATCATTTTTTGCACAGGTGTCATATATTGGGAGATTCAAATGCATCTTCAAAGCCTATTTTTCAGAATGTGCAATTTACTATTTATCGTGATTTTGGGTAACATATTATGAGGATATGGAGAAGAATTTAAGGAAACTGAGAGATGATTCTCTCAAAAAAAATTTCATCTACAAAAACCTATCTTAGGTTTTACACAAGTGGTATAGTCGGGGAATTACATGTGTCACTTGGCGACCCATTTTCACAATTCCTTGCTGACATAATTTTGAAAATTTTGAAACTTGATTTGTAAATGTGAAAGTTTTTTAAAGTTTTGATACATGCTGGGAGTTATAAGGTGTTTGTGATGAATTTATGGATATTGCATTATTTTCAGGGTGGGAAATGATTAGAAAACTTAGAATTTGAAATTTTATTGCGCAAGTGGTGACTAGGCATTTATGAGGTCTACACACGTTGAAGAAAGCATTCAGTTGGTCCTAATCCAACATAACAACATTGTCATTATACCCATTAGCTTGGTTTCATCTGGTATGGCCCGTGACTATGCTAAATTGTGTAGGAATTTATAGGGTAAGATCCTTAGATCAAAACACCAAAGGTCACTGCTCACAAACAAATCACAGATCAGTACACCAGTATTTGACGTGGTTAAAACCCTCAAAGAGGGAAACAATCCATGACCTAAGATAACGTGGTCACTTCAGGCAATTTATTAATGCAAAGAAAGAAAATTTACATAATCTTCTCTCATAAACGGTTACCGAACAAATGACCCTCCATTCTCTTTAAATAGAGATCATGGAACAATCGGGTGTTAAGCCACTGATCAAGTGTCGGTAATACCTGGATCACTACATATCGTGATCGTCAGATTATAAGTTACAAAAGTACATAATAAAGAAACAAAATTTACCTAACTTTACACTAGACCAAGTTATACTTAATTATTTCCTATGTGTCAAAATATCTTAACATCCCCTCTTAAGAACAACTTGTGATAGGATTGAAGGATTTACAAAGGTTACACAATATGAGAAGGAAGGAGGCATTAGAGCCTATCCCCCCTTAATGATAAATTTCCTAAACTCCAGACATAGATCAAAGTTTGGTAAAATTTTCTTTTGTGAGAGCCTTTGTAAATATATCGACAACTTGATCACTGGTTGAACAATAGTGCACTTCAAGAAAACGATAATGAATGAGATTTTTGATGAAGTGTATGTGTATCTAAATGTGTTTTCTGCATTGATGCTGAACTGGATCTTTGCATAGCTAAATGACACTCTGATTATCACACCAAAGTGTATTTGGATGCTGCTGATGAAGACCAAATTCAAACAGGATATGAAGAATCCATAGTGCTTCCTTGCTGGCTTCAACAACACCACGATATTTTTCTTCTGCCGAAGAAAGATATATGTCACTTTATTTCTTAGAAGACCATGTAATAGGTCCTGAAACAAGAGTGAATACATAACTTACAGTATACTTTCGATCATTAGGGTCACCAGCCTAATCAGAATTAGTGAAACCAACCAACAATGGAGACGCTCTTGCATTGTAATGAATCCCGAACTGAACTGTACCTCGAACATATCGAAGTATTATTTTCACTTCTTTCTAGTGACTTTCATGAGGTTTGTGCATAAATCGAGCAACAAGACCAACGAAAAAGGAAAGGTCAGGACGAGTATGTGTTAGATACAAAGTTTACCAACAAGTTGACGGTATAAGGTAGCATCAACCTTAGGGGAAGTACAAGTGACTGAAAGCTTGAATCTAGAATGTAAGGGAGAAGGGGCTGGATTACAATCTTCCATGTGAAAGTGGTGTAGAATATCACATGCATACTTGGACTGAGAAAGGGTAATACCTTCTTTAGATTGTAAGACTTGAAGACCAAGGAATAATGCAAGTGTCCTAAGGCTCTCATTTCAAACTTCTTTTTGAGGCTAGAATTCACATGGTATATATGGTTGGGATCACTACCAGTAAGGATAATATCATCAACATAAAGAACACGAATGATTAATGACTTACCCACTTTCTTGGTGTAGACAGTGTTGTCGGAATGCCATCTAGAAAAGTGATTATCTAAGAGAAAACTTTCCATTTTGGCATACTAAGCCCGAGGGGCTTATTTGAGACCATAGAGATAATTCTTAAGGCGAAAAACAAGGATATAGTCTTTTTGGATAAATCCAGGGAGTTTTTACATGTAGATTTATTCATGCAAGTCCCCATGTAAGAAGGCAGATTTAATATCCATCTGATGGCCTTCCCATTTAAAGGAGACAACAAGGGAAAGAACAAGGTGGATATAATTCATTTTGGAAACAGGGGAGAAGGTTTCAGTATATTCAATACCTTCAACTTGTGAAAATACTTTAGCAACAAGACGATATTTATGTTTATCCACTTTTCTATCTGGTCCAAGATTTGTTATGTAAACCCATTTGAATCTGACAAGTTTTCTTCCCTTTGGAAGAGGAACAAGATCCCAAGTATTGTTTGAAAATAAGGAATAATATTCTTTATTCATAGCTTCATCCCAATTTGGATGACCTAAATCCTCTTCAAAGGTATATGGATCATAATTTTCTAGAACTTGAGCCAATAAAGAAGAGGCTCTCTTGAACTGAGAACATGTACGGCATTGATTTGCAGGGTCACCTGCTGCATCCTGAGTAGAGCGGACCCATTTTGAAGCTGAAGGAAGATCTCGATGAGGTGGAGAAGGATTTTCATCCTCGTTGTCATCATCCAAAGTAGAAGGAATGTTTTCAGAAGTAGAAGATATAGAGTGAGGTGGCACATATGCTGAATCAGGCTCGCAGGCCAAAGGTGTCACACCCGCTAAACAGGTCTCATAGGCCAATATATTTTCATCAAATTTTAAATATCTTCTAGTGATTACATTTTTGGATTTGGGTTTAAGAAGTCTATATCCTTTGAAATATTCAGAATATCCAACAAAAATACATTTTTCACTCTTAAGTTCTAAGGCTTTATGTTTCTCATCTGGAATATGGGCCCAAGCTTCACTTCCAAAAACACAAAAGTGACTTACATATGGTTTTATTGAGCTCCAATATTCTTCTCGAGTGATATTCCTTAAAACCTTAGTAGGAGTGCGAATTACTATGTAATTTGCACAGTTAATTGTTTCTGCCCAAAAATTAATACTAAGTCCTTTTGATTGAAGCATACAATTAGCCATTTATTTTATGATGTAATTCTTCCTTTCAGCTACACCATTTTGTTGTGGAGTATAAGAAACAATATGTTGCAATTGAATGCCATGTTCAATGCAAAAGTTGATAAATTTGTTGTTAACATATTCTCCTCCATTGTCAGATCTTAACCTTAAGAATTTGACGTCCATATTGTTTCTCAACAAAGGCCTTAAAGGCCGAGAACATGTTAAAAAATTCACTCTTGAGTTTTAAGATGTATACCCAAGTGCGTCTCAAAAAATCATCAATGAAAGTTAATAAGTACTTGTAGAGAGAAAAAGAAACAACTGGAAGTGAACCACATAAATCACTGTGCACAAGCTGCAAAGGGGATGAAGTGTGCCAAGAGGCATGTTTGTCAAAAGTATCCCGATGATGTTTTCCGAGTACACAAATGGAACAAACACCATCTCGACAATATACCATAGGAAGACATGTAACCATATTCTCTTTACATAGAGTTTGAAGAGAGCGATAGTTTAAGTGACCAAATCGCTCACGCCAAATTTTTCTCACTTCATCATTATGAGCAACAAAAATGGAGAGAAGACTTGATGACCCAAAGTTTTCAAACTTATACAACCTTGTGGAATCATCAACAATGTCAGTAGCTAAAATATGTCTAGGATCTCTTTGGTCCTTAATTATAACATCATGAGATGAGAATTCTATGGTTTTCCCTTCACCCGAATGAGTTATCCGATAAACAGATAGAAGGTTGCAGGACAAGGTAGGAACACATAATACATCATTAAACTGACCATTATCTAGACGAATGGTTTTAGGCCCTACAACACTAAGAGATCTATCATCACCAACATAAATATTTTTGGTGTTACAATCATTTAAAGAAGAAAACATGGCTTTATTTTTGGCCATGTGGTAAGAGACTCCAGAATCAATGAGCCACTCATGAGAATGAGAAGAAGAAGATACATTCCATGCATAACCAGATCTTGATGCTTGATAACCACATGCAGAAAGTTCCATTCCTGAAGATGAACTTGAAGAGTTCTACAAATGGATGTTTTTCTTCTTCATTGTTGCTTCCAAGGCTTCCATCTTCTTAAAACATTTTTACTCTACATGGCCATCACGATTAAAAAAGTTGCAATGTCTATCTGTCTTCTTCCCTTTGTTTTTATTTGCCTGATTAGTTTGTTGAGTTTATTTTTCATTTTGTGGATGAGAGTGCTTAAGACCCTTGTTTGGTTTAGGACCATTCTTTTTAGGATGCTGCTTCTTAGGATTCTTTGGATTTGGTTACTGCTGGGCTGCTAAGGCTTTCTTAGAAGATTTTCTAGTATTAATAAGGCCAAGGTGTAAGAGTTTTTCTTGTTCTCTTATCAAAGAATCACAAAATTCATCAAAAGAGGGGGACTTGTAGGGTGTTCCTTGAGAAATGAGGGCTTCTCTAGTGGAATGGAAGGTGGAAACAAATACAGAGAATGCAGGGCCTAACTTAGCAAGAATGGAATAGATAAGACTACCATATTCCCTTTTGACCTTAGAACTTTATAAGAGAAGTCTAAGGGTCTTGAATCTGGACAAAAAATCTTCAATAGAGGAGAAATTATTGGGGTCCATAGTAAGCAACTCATTTTCAAGCTGGTGGGTCCATAGTAAGAAACAATATTTAGTTTTTTCATAGCTTCATCAGGGGAGTCAATTTCTTGGATATGAAATCTAAGATCTTGAGCAATGGACATTCCTATCAATCCTCGTGCTTGATCTTGTTTATTTTCCCATTTATATTTTTTATCTTCATCGGTAGGTTTAGATTCTAGTCCTGAGGCTATTCTATAAAGGCCTTTACTTTTAAGTAAGTATACCATGTTGGATAGCCATTGGAAATAATTGGTGTTGTTAAGAATAATCGGGCATGATCTTTCCATTTAAAAAGCTGAAGCTGTAAAGGTTGAAACTAACTGCTCCAATGGAAATATCTCGAAACATTAGGACGGTTAAAAAAAAACGGCTCTGAAAATGGCTTCTAAATGAAGAAGTTATGCATTTTAAAAGAAAAGTTGTAGTAGATGCCAAGTAGTCACGTGATAGGTTGAATGTTGATGATGAAGTTTTACTTAAAAAAAAAATTCCCCCCATTTCCAAACCTAATATAATAAGCTCACCCTCTTTTTATAAAAAAAATACTATTTTATGTGACCATCTTTTATAAATAAGCGAGAGTCCACTACAAGGAAAAGATCCTCTAGCAGAGGTTATAAAGGAGGTTTTTAGTGTTATAAAATTGGCCAAAATTGTTAAAAATACATTTTCTACAACATCCGTTTATGGTTACGGAGGTTTTGGCAGATCTTTTAATGGAAATTCAACACAACTAAAAAAAAGGGCAGCTGGAGGTTATTACGGATGTTTTTTTCATCTGTGCACTACTCTAGATTTAACGCACCAGTGCGTACATGTAGAAGGTGCCCCAGGGTGGTCGAAGGAGAATGCACCGGGTCGTTAAGGTATAAAACCGCACCGAGCGTAGTGTTGGTGATACAATGCACGGGGCCGTTCTAATTGGTCTTGGGATTTGTGCGGTTCCCATAGGTCATATCAACACATCGGTGCGTAGACTTATAGAAACACACTATTGCATGGTATCACACAAATGGACCGAGATTTATAATTGGCTTCGGTATTTGTGCAGTGCCCATAGGTGGTATAAATGCACTGGTGCGTATAGACACATAAATGCCTCAGTGCGCAATATCACACAAATGCACTGAGATTTATAATTAGTATCGGTATTCGTGCGGTTCCCATAGGTCGTAGAAATCCACCGGTGCGTATAGACACATAAACACCCCGGTGCGTAGTATCACATAAACACACCGAGATTTATAATTGGTATCGGTATTTGTGTGGTGCCCATAGGTCGTACAACGAAACCGGTGCGTATAGACACAAAAACGCATCAGTGCGTCGTACCGCACAAACGTCTTGATATTTTTAATTGGTTTTGGTATTTGTGCAGTGCCCATAGGTCGTAGAAACACACCGATGCTCTTAAGAATACAAACGCACCAGTGTATAGTAACTGACACACACCAATTTTCATTTTGTATTTTTTAGAAACATCGACCTATGACAGTGCAATTATTGTGATTGTTTTAAATTCATTATTCATCAAAAGTCAACACATGTTATAACAATATTCATATTAATTAAATTTTTATTAATGCATTTGAATGTGATGTTTGGATTAATTTGTTATATCATATCATAATTATTGTGGTTTTTTTAAGTTCATTATTCATCAAAAGTCGACACATATATATCTTATAACAATATTCATATGAATAAATTTTTTATTAGTGCATTTGAGAACGACAATGGAGAATGCAATAGAATACATTAAAACATATTTTATTATATATATATATGAATAAGACATTCTTTGACATACAAAATGGGACAGTTATTGGTATCCCTTTGTCTTTCAATTGGGACACTATGTCCATTACATTAAAGAAAATTTTTGATTTCACAGACATATTTCAAAAAATACAACGCCTTGCTTTGATATCCAAACATATTGATCATCATTCTTCACTTGAACTGCCGTCACTGCTAGAGCTAATTCCATGACTTGGGTTATTTTCAGAATGTTTTGTTCACGGTGTTGATTGTTTTCGTCTTCTTCACCTTCCATCTACAAAAATAAAAATAAATTGTAATGAGTGTATATACATTGGTGAGAATAATGAAAATTGCAATATTAAATAATATACGTTAATGTAAATCGAAAATAAATGACGTACCATTGAAACAATTGACTTATAAACTATACACATTCTTTCAAAACCATGTAACATGCCATCTTTTAAGATTTCGTCTGTTGGCGCAGTTCCATACTTTGTTTCCTGCAAGTTTTATACCCCATAAAAAATCATATATTTAATATAATTTATTTATTTATTTATTTTTTCTATTAATTATAAACGGAACTAAGTAAAACAAGATCGATAGATTCTTACAAATTCCGCAATTAAGTTATGATATGCCAACATATACTCACAATCCATATTTAACCCAATTTCAATCAATTCCTTTGATGGTTTTTCTTTGTATGTTAGCACCTGTTTGAAGACATTCAATGATGATTTTTGTAAAACAACTTAAAAAATACAAAAATGAAATCTAGTTAAGTTGTTATAAGGAAGTAACAATTACTCACAAACTTAGATATCAACCCTTAGAAAATACTTGAAAATTAATATTTAATGCTAAATTGTTTATTTATTGTACCTAATGATCGAAAAATTCAATGATTACATATTAGATTTGAAGCACGTTGTTGAGATGGCTCCTCTTGCGATGCAATTTTGTCCATTTCTTTGACCATCTCCTTGTACACCTTTTTGGACATTCCTACTGGCATATTTCTGATATCAGCTCGTTCATCTTTTGAAATTTTCATAATCTTCCTGAAAATGTAACATGACAATAAACTATTTAATTTTTATATTGATATATAAAAAGTAAATATAAAAAAAGTGATATTTATAAATAATTCTAGACAAACATTTAAAGGAATATGACTTTTTCATTCCTTCTTTTTTGTTGTTGTACGTTTTTGCTATTAAGATTCTGACATGTCTCATTGACCAATTCTCTTGGAAACTCTTCCTGTAGTTTAGATAAAATTTGGTTCTTGGAATCATTGGATTGGTTTTTGTATTGTAAGTGGAAAGAACGTCTATACATTTGTTCCACTAGATCCCTCAAACTCTTGTAAAAGATTTTCCCCATTTCGTTAACCTCCATCACCACTCCAGATGAGCTAAGGAGCAATTCATTTTCATTTGCATGTTCTATTTTTTTTTTCTTAGAACAAAATTCATTTTCTGAGTTTTTGGTCCTTGTAGAACATTAAACAGATGCGAATTAATAGACTATTTGACACATGTTATCTAATAATTTTAATTATATTATTAATGAAAATTAAAAAAAAAAACTCATATTGGATTGATAATATTTTTTCATTCACCTGATTCATCCTTTTGCAATTTTTCCATCAAGATTTTACGCTCTTTTGGTCCTAGATCAGAAATAATCTTATCGAGCTTAGTCATTTTGTGGCTCTGCATGATACACAGTAAACAATACATATTAGTTAAACTTACATATAGTTCAAAAATAATATTTTTTGTAAAGAATTTACAAAGAACTTGCCTTTTTTGTTTTTCTTAATGTGTTATCAGTATTTTTGTTACTTTATCTCTTGTTAGTTATTCCTTTATCAATCTGAAACTTGTACCATATCATTCATTTATATATTTGTAAATAAATTGTCAACTTTTCAAGTAAAAAAAAAAATCTCAAGAAACCGGTGCACCATTCATGGTGTACGCACCGATGCCGGTGCGTGGGTGTCTTAGAAACGTACATCACAAACAATATAATAGACCGTACGGTGCTCTATGTCAACAAGGAGCACCGGTGTGTTACATGTCAGTCACCACACCGATTAACCATGATAAAATAATAAAAATCGTTCAGTGTTAGTTTTTGTAGCATAAACCGATGCCATATTTTGCATATGGCGCACTGATAAATTATTATTATTTTTTAAAATTTTTTATCACATTACTTTCGCGGTGCTCTTGTACAATACAGAGCAGCGGTGTGCTAGGTTACGCCAGGTGCACTGATGAAAAAAAACAATTTTTTTTAAATTCACGTAAGGGTCGTCATGGATTGGGATCCGACTATACAAATCGTCCCGTCGGTTGGATGTCTTAGGTCTATATTTAGCAATACAAACCCTATAAATATAAATTGAAAAGCCCTAATTCTGAAATCACAGAAAGAGGGAGAAGAAAGGGAAAAAACAAAAAGAATGTAGGGTTTGTATTTTTTGAAAGTGTGTTTTTTTTGTTTTGTTTTGCGAAACAAAACGTTCGCGGTGTGCCATAATGAAATAGCGGACTGGCTGCATATTTTACAAATGATGCACTGAGAAAAAATATTTTAATTTTTAATTTTTTATCACAGTACTTTCGCGGTGCGCTGGGATAACAGAGCGCACTGGTGCGCTCAGGTTCACAGGGCGCACCGATATTTTTTTTTTTTTTTAAATTTACGCAAGGGCCGACATGGATTGGGATCGGACTATGCAAGTCGTCCTGTGGGTTGGATTTCTTAGGCTTATATTTAGCAATAGAAACCCTATAAATATAAATTGAAAAGCCCTAATTCTGAAATCACAGAAAGAGGCAGAAGAAAGGGCATAAACAAAAAGAATGTAGGGTTTGTTTCTAAAATGGATTTTTTTTGGCGAAACAGCACGTTCGCGGTGCGCCATAATGAAATAGTGCACTGGTGCCATATGTTACATATGGCGCACTGATAAAAACATATTTTTTCTTTTTTATATTTTATCACTGTACTTTCATGGTGCGCTGGTATAACAAAGCGCACCGGTGCGCTATGTTACGCAGGGCGCACTGAGGAAAAAAATCTGTTTTTTTTTTTAAATTCATGCGAGGGCTAACATGGATTTGGGATCCGACTATGCAAGTCGTCTTGTGGGTTGGATGTCTTATGACTATAAAAACCCTATAAATCTAAATTGAAAAGCTCTAATTCTGAAATTACAGAAAGAAGGAGAAGAAAGGGAAGAAACAAAAAGAATCTAGGGTTTTTGTTTCTAAAATGGATTTATTTTATTTTATTTTGTTTTTGAAAACTACAGAAAAAGTAAAAAAAACAATAAACCTTGATTTTGTTCTTTTACTGCATAAAAAAACTGTAGAAAAAGTTAAAAAAACAATAAACTTTGATTATTTTATTTTACTGCATAAAAAAAATTGCAGAAAAAGTAAAAAAAAAAACAATAAAATTTACTCACATCGTTTGAAATTTTATGCTATAGGATTTGAATCACCAAAGGTTTGGAATTCTGATTGTCTGAATACTTCTGTTCGAACGTATTTCCCTGTTCCATAGTGCTCTCGTGCTCTGTTTGCTCCAGGTATGTATCCTGCAAATCTCTGGCTAAATTTTTTCAAAAATAGTGAAATAATGAAAAGTGTTTAGTATTTAAAGAATTTTTTTATGAAATTAGATTTTCGAAAATATTTTGTCGCCTATTTTTCAATTTACCGCTTTTTTTTCACTTAAAGAAAATAGAGTTGCACTTTTTTTATTTGCGGTTATTCGTCACTGGTGCGTCCCTTAATCGAACCGCACCAGTGCGTCTGGGTATAAAACGACACTGGTGCGCATTACCAAAAATGCACCGGTGCGGTGATTTGTACATTACGCACCGAAATTACATTTAGGTGTGTGCACCAAAATTCATTGTTGTTTTGCTCAAATGCAGGGAGAAAATATCATAATTATATGGAATTGAAAATTCTTCAAAATAGAGCACGTTCCATAATATTTCTCAAAGTCCATCGCGGAGTTCTCCCTATCCATCTCGAGACGTAATATTTACTTCAGATTTTATTTATATTTTTACTATCTAATTGAATTTATGTTCTTTATCCATGCGGTCAATCATGTGCAACTTAATTAAATTTATAATGTATACAAATTTACAGGTTCATGTAGATTCAACATCGAGTTCAGATGTACAAAATATTCAAACTGCTCCAAAACGTCGAAATTTCTTATCAGGAGCTGCATACCGCAAGGCGCATTTGGTAGATGAAAGTGGACAACCGCTTCACCCTGCCAATTGTAACAATATTGCTTCTAGCCACAATCTCGGGACAATGATGGTAATTATAATTATAATTGTTTGGTATATATATTGATTAATATGTAATTATTTCAACGTCAAACCAATTTATAATCATGCAATATTGTCAACATGGTTACTAATTGATATCATATATTTTGTACTAATCATGTTCAAATATTTTTTTTTAATTATTAGGATTCTAGTGATGATGAACGACCTGCCTACCATCTTCCGTTGCACCCCACGACAATGTCAAATCGAGAGAAGATGGAATTAAGAGAAAAAATCGGAGAGGAATGATACCAAGAGTGGTTGAATCAACCACCGATTCAATTCCCACTACATCTATATTCACCAATTATGAATGACTACAACAATAGTAGTTCTTCACAAACTGGAAATGGAAGTAATTAAATAGAGGTTGGAATGGATGATTACTTAAGGGATACGACTATCATGGAGACAATGTTGTTAGATGCATTCCAAAATGATGATCAACTAGGGGATGATGCCCATATCGCTGACACCTTTTTCGAAAGCCTTAAATTTGCTTCCACCACCCCTCTCTTTGGACCTGGTGGTCAATCAAAGTCTACCCAGTTGTGGACAATGATGTTACTGTACAACTTGAAAGCAAAGTTTGGCTTGTCGAATGCATGTTTCTCGGAACTTTTGAGGTAAGTTACCATAAAGTACTCCCTTATACAAATTTGAAATATAATCAGTACACTGCAATGAACATTACAAATGGTAAATTCTATGAACGTTAATAATTATATCGACATTAATCTACATTTATTAATATATTTTTCCATGATCACCAACTACAGGTTATTCAAAGATAAGGTTCTTCCGAGTGATAATGTCTTGCCCAGTAGCGCGAAGAGGCAAAGAAATTGTTGAAATTTTTGGGTGTTGAGTACATATCATATCATGCATGTCCAAATGATTGTATTCTATATAGAGGAGAATATGCAGACAAAGAGATGTGTCCTAAATGTGGGCATGACAAGTATGATAAATAAAAAAAGATGGGTAAATCACGTACTGGTCCTCCTTTTAAGATATTGAGGCACATGCCTATAATCCCAAGGATTCAAAGGCTCTTTCATTGCAAAGAATTAGCTATGTTGCAGGGATGGCATGCCTCACATAGAAGTGAGTTGGGAATTATGTGAATCCCAACTGATTCAAAAGCCATGAAGCATATAGAGGATACATGGCCTGAAAAATTCAAGGATGAAGTACGAAGTCTACGACTCAGCATAGCCATGGATGGCGTTAACCCATATTCCCTCCAGAACACCAACTATTATGTTTGGCCCGTAGTAGTGATCAATAACGATATCCCCCCATGGTTGTCCGTGAATAATGAACATCTTATGTTGGCTCTTATAGTCCATGGTAGAAGACAAGTGAAGAATATGGATGTCTACTTACAACCACTGGTAGATGAATTGAAGGAATTATGGGATGAGATAAATGTATACGATGTATCAAGACCCATCACAACAGAGAGGAGTTTTACGTTGTATGGCATATGCGCTTACACGACACATGATTATCCAGGCTTAGGAGTTTTCTATGGTAAATTACATGTTTAATTTATTGATTTGTTTATATACGTAACAATATTATTTCATAGATTAGTTATTTAATTCCTTGTAATATTTGTTCTGATCTTCATGATATTCTTTAACGTGCCATGCATATTAATTAATGTATACAAATATAATCTCACAGGTCTTGTAACAAAAGGGTATTTTGGATGTAAATGTTGTGGACCTTCTATGAAAGCTAGATGGTCCAAGTACCAATGAAAGCCAGTGTATGATTGCTCTAGGGTATTCCTACCAGAAGAACACCCTTATAGAAGAGCAACATTCACTTTCAATGGTAAATGGGAGAGAACCCAAAGGCCTCCAATAATGACAACAACTGAATGGCTTAGAGCATATGAGAGAGAGAAGGAGAAGGACTTCATAGAAATGTTCGATTCAAATGAGGAGCCTATGTTAGATGATCTAGATTTATTCGACAACTATGTTGAGAAATTTCCCATTGGGATGAAAAGGAAATCTATCTTTTATGATCTCCTATATTGGGAGCATCTTTAGATTACCCACTTATTTGATCCCATGCATATATTTAAAAATGTTTCATCTTGTTTATGGAGGCACATATCATCGAAACAAAGTGACACATTGGTTTTTAGGAAAGATATTATTACTTCAAAAACTAAAAATAAACATTGGCCAAGTCGATTAGAAAGTACAGGATCAGAGGTAGGCGCTGGTCCCTCTAATTCATGGTTTTTCAAAGAAGGTGATGTCCCATGGATTTTAAAAAAATATGATATTTCTTTGGCAAAGGAAGTTATAATGGGTGTGAGGGTGCCAAATTTATACGGGTCTTCACTACGATGCTGCTTCACCGTGGATGACCATTTGTCGAGGTTGAAATCACATGACCATTTGAATCTTCTAAGAGTACGTATATTTTTGTTTTTAAACTTCTGTGGTGATCATTTTTCAAGATGCTTTATGGATTATCCACAGTATTGACACATGTTCCTCAATACTGTGGATAATCCGGAAAGCATCTTGAAAAAAGTACGTATATTGTTAAAAGCATGATTTTATTATTTGCTATATTAATAAAGTTTATCCCATGCGGAGATCATAAAACATAACTAATTTTGTATATTATTGCATGTGTTTATATCTTTGTAGTGTCATTATCCTTTTATCGTGTGTGGGTGTGTGAAACATGAATTCTCTCAAGACCTAGGACGTGCCATATCTAAATTATCTGCATTTGTACGTTGGATCACGTCAAAGGAGATTCATGTGGCTAGCATTCCACGGTGGCGTCAAGAGATAGTTGAGATTGTTTGTATGTTTGAGAAGGAACTGGTGACGAGTTTCATGGACTTACGAGTTCATCTTCTAATCCACCTAGTATATGAGGTTGAATGAGTTGGGGTGGTTTCTTGTTGCTGGATGTTTTTCTTAGAGAGGTACATGAAGAAATTGAAAGCTTTTGTTCGACAAAAGGAAAAACCCGAGGGGTCTATGGCAGAGGGGTACATATCGTATGAGTCTTTCTATTATGACAGTGAGTACATCAAGCAGATCGACAACAAACCAGGTGCGGTGATTTGGGACGATGAAAGGGATGAAGAAAAAAGGGAAGGGGAGTTGCTCCAAATGAGTGGAAAAAAGTGCTTGATAAAGAGTAAGCGACTTATAATTTTTCAAATTTACAAAAGTAATTAATATTCATGTTGAACTTCGATATAATGTATATTTTGATCTCTAAGTACTATATAATGTTGGTTTGATTTCATCAGCGAATGCAGAAATTGAAGTAATCAATAAATTCATTCTTTACAATTTTGAAGCGACACAACCATGGGTCGCATTGTACGAACAAAAGAGGATGAAATGGGATAGTCACAGGAAATAATTCAGACGGTTGAATGGTAGAAGTGTGCCTTATCCCAATCATTTAAAAGAAAATATGCCAAAAATATGCCCCAACAGTTGGGTTGCTGACCAAGTCAGAGAGAAATACAGTGCTACCGGTCGTTACCTGCATGCTGAAGAGGATGCGCTAAACGTAGGGATTGGGTGCAACAACTCGGTAATAATATTTTTAATTTATATGTAAATTTGAGACTTATATTAGGACATCTACATTTCATATTTTAATTTTTGGGTTATTATAAGACACATGACACTATGATTTTTTTAACTTTTTTTATAATAGGTGCATTTGTTCCCATCTATGTGGGAACATGGACACTATTTTCGCATAGAAAATGCCGATGTTGGAAACATCACACAATACTGTGGAGTGGAAGTCGAGTTCGATCAATCTAGTCAATCTAGCCACCGTGATCAAAACCTAGTACGAGGGACGTTAGGTTACGTCAGAAAGATACAAGAAATCATTGAAGTGGATTTCTCTTCTTTCCAATGTGTTATTTTTAGGTGCAAGTGGTGGGAAACCTTTGATCAGAATAATGTAAAGGAAGATCGCGATAGTAGGTTGGTATGTGTCAACTCTAGAAATATGTGGGATGAAGCTAAGGAGCCCTATGTTTTCCCTAAACAATGCAATCAGGTGTTTTTTTACCCAGATGTGTTGGATAGGGATTGGTGGTTCATATTGACACATGAACCTAGATCAAAACATATTTTTGAGAACAATAGTGGTATCATGCCATGCGAGCTGGAAGATAATGAGGGTGATCATGAGAACCGAGAGTGATATGGTACATGTGTTATTTCATCAATATTTATAGTTTTTAAGATGGGTTTTCGAAAAATTATAATATGTATTTTGAATTAATTGGTAATTTGCATTGTGTTAATGTTAAAATCAATAATTCACTTGATAATTTGCAATTATGTTGATCTCAAAAACAATGGCGTACTGTATAAATTAGTTCTTTTTTTTGTATCTAAGATCATAATAAAATAATGATAATTCTAAAGTACATGAATTTATTTGCATTATTTTCTAAACTTTATTATGTTACAATAAATCATATTATTTTAGATTTATTATTTTACAATTATTTAAAATTTACAAATATAATAATTTAATAAATTCATTTCACATTAATACAATTAAAATTTTACAAATATTTTACATACAATTAAAATTAAAATTAGAATTAGAATTGGAATTAGAATTAGAATTGGAATTGGAATTAGAATTAGAATTAGAATTAAAATTACAATTTTACAATTTCACATACAATTACAATTACAATTTTATAATTTTACATACAATTACAATTTTACAATTACAATCAATTCACAGTAATACAATTAAAATTTTACAAATATTTTACACACAATTAGAATTAGAATTAGAATTTTACAATTTCACGTACACTTACAATTACAATTTTAGAATTTTACATATATACAATTACAATTTTACAAATTAAAAAATTACAATTACAATTACAATTTTACAAATTTACATATATACCATTACAATTACAATTTTAGAATTTTATATACAATTAGAATTACAAATATTACAATTTTACAATATCATGATCATTTAGTATTAAATTAATTAATAAACATCACGTTCATGATAACCATCGTACAAAGATCATTTTTGACTAAAAAACATATTCAAAATCGCTAAGGTCATCGTGATCATGATCATCTAACAAAAAAAAATTAACATTATATATTAACATCATCACAACACAAACATCAAATATACATCTCATGTCAAATAACTCATGCTATCACATACACATCTATCTGCAAGCTACAAATTAAATGAACATATCTAACATGACCTAACAATATACACATCATGATGATCACCAACATGTAAATTAATTACAATTGCAACATGAACATAAAATACATGGACCATATATATATATCTGAATAATGTTAAAAATATACAACTGTAATATGAATGTCATGGATCAGCTGGTGGTAGTACAACATCAATACCAGTGCTAGTGGAGGCATGCTCAGTTAATGGTGCATCCTCGACGGTTGATGGTCCAGCCTACTCATGATCATGAGTATTGATGGATGCTGCACGCTGCTCACTAGACGTGGCCGATGGTCCAGCCTCATCTCCATGACCACTGCTGCAGGATGCTAGTGGAGGCTCATGCTCATCTGGTGCGGCGTGAGGTGAACGATCATGAGATGATGAGTTGCTACTCGTGGACTGTCCATCACGTGCTGCGGCTCGACCACGCCTATAAAGTTCAACAGTCCTCGTCAGTCGTGTAATAGCTGTCATAACTCCTACGACATGCCGCATCAGGATGTACATGTCACTCGACATGCCTCTCCATTTCTGTAATAACGTATCATCGACCTCTATGTCTCTGTAATGAGCGGGCCTGATGCCCGCCTCAACAATCAATGCACTGAGTTGGTCGCCCAACTCCATCCAGTATCAAGCATCAAGTCGACTGTGCCTAGCACCGGCCTCCTGATGATCCTCGACATCTGGCATGCCCTGATCGTCATCAGGATCCACACCTAGATCATGTGGTGGTGCCGACATCTCCTTGCCATCAAAAGAGCTAATTCCTGCAAAATATATACAAGTACACAACAATAATTAGACAATTTCATTACACAATTTAATAAAAACAATTTAAAAAACATGCTAGAATAAATTTAAATATATAAAACAGTAATATTACCTCTATCATCTAGCGGCTCATCAGCTATGAAGGGGATGTTGGCACACCCTCACCAATCGAAACCTGCGTAAGGACAAGGGACCATAACGAAGGGATGCTCATCAACACTGGCTAGCAACTCCATTGCATCCTGCGATATCCTTGCTGGAAACAGAGTCTCATCCCTCTTGGGCATCATCTGCCCCCACATGTGCATACGTGCGTCAAACGTCGTCCTACGAAAACTGCTGAAGAAAAGAAGGTCTCATCTCTATAAACCTCTCAAAAAATAAACAAAAAAGCTCTGAAGCAAAAGGGAAGTTCACCCTCCCTTGTGCATGAGCACGCATCTATCTAAGGCTGTACAGAACTGTCGCAAAAAAATGGCAGACCACCTGACAAGTCTTGGCTCCTGTACTAAAGAATAAAAATAATATATAAGCAAGCAACTAATGCATTGCATGTCATTGGTGTTGTGCGAAATGATTGAAATGATAAGTGAGAGACACTGCACCTCCTCCCTACCAAATGCACCAATACGTAACTGACCTCCAGCAACCCGAAACTCTGCAGGAGACAATACATTTTCTCCAATGTATCTCTGGGAGTAAACTAACTGACTTCCTACTACTCAACCAGTCGGAACCTCTGGGAACGAGGGAAAATCCACCCCTCTCCTCGATAGCCCTGTAATGAAGTATATATCCTCCTCAGTAGGCATGTACCACTGGTTGATACTGTTAGAGTCAGTATCTTCATCCCTCTGTCAGAGATCAAATTTCTCTTGTGCATTTCATTTTAGGTGTCTCATTCAGTTCAGTCAGCTGCATTCCATTAGGAGCATGGATCATCTAACGATAGGGTCTTGTCACTCATATCCCTCATGTCATGTACCTGCTAGTCCGTGTCTATTCATCAAAATCATTTACAGTCATTTTGGTCTCCCGGTTAGCAAAGAAGCATTTTAGAGTTTTTAGGTTGAAGTTTTAAAATTTGTTTTGGTGCCAAACTTGTTCATTCCTCACTGTTTATTCCTCCCTCTCACTATTATACTATCAATTGCAGTCCATTTCCGATCTCCCTACATCTATAGAAGTCACTTACTCCTAAGCCCCCTTTCCCTATCCCTAAATCATCTCATTTCCTATCATTCTCCCTTTCCCATATCACTTGTAAAAAATTCCCAAACCCCAAGTTTCCCAAACAATCAAGTGGATTTCCATGGTCCCTACAATTGTCAAAATTCCAAAAGGCAAATTCCACTTGATTAAACCCCATTGTTCCCACTGTCCTATTTCTCCTACAGTCCTTCCCCTTTGACATATATTTGGCAATTGAAATAAAACACCAAATTCTCATTTTAATCTCATATAAGCCAACATATACCTTGCATGGACATCATGGAGATAGACACTGATACATCATATGACAGAGATAGTGATTCTGCCACTGAGCTACATGCACCTAGAAGGCCTCGTAAAGGTGGCAAACATGTGAGAGAAGAGCCCACCTCATTGACTCAATTGTAGGCTTGCCCACTTGCCATGGCATGTTTTCGAGAGCAGTCATGCTATTAGTATTGTGAGATGATTGTTAGGATTCATCATCATCAGGAGTTGGCTCGTTTTTTTGTATTGAATTTACATGATGGTCAGGTAACTCTTGCTGGTGTAAATTTCACTTTGACACCAGAAACCATTTCTCAAGCAACCAGAATACCAAATGTTGGTGAACAGTGGAACAAAAGACAACAGGTGGACAGAGTGCATTATGAACCATACATCAGGCCTAGCTTTGTGAGGCAGCTCAACAGGGTGTTCCCATTCCGGTTCCTAAAGGAATCCTATGTGCCTCTGATGAAACTCATTATCAGATATTTCAGTTGTGAGGGCCGGTTTTCACGCCTCTATGCCTACCACATCAGGTTATTGATGCATTTCACTAGAGTGAGGATGATGAACATATCTTATTTTATGTGCTGGAATATTGAGAGAATGACCACTCTTGTGCAGAAGAAAACTCCCGAGCAGCAGTACAACAGTATTTATCACTATGCACTCATCAAGATCGTGGTTGTACATCAGCTTGGATTGCAGGGCATTTCATGGGAGGATTTCATTTCCCGTAATTTCTTCACAGTTCCTCAAGTTCCTCCGGAGGTTTTTCATGAGCCAGGTGAACCTTCACATCAGCCTAAAGGTCACGAGACAGAACCTATCAATGTGCCAGTGTTTGTTACTTATCAGAGAGGCACCAGAGTATTATTTGAAGCAGCCCGATGAGTACTATCTCCACCTGGGGTGGAAGGGGTCTTGTTGCCGTCATCAGCAACACAGGTACAGGTACAGGACAAAGGTAAGAGGCCCATGCAGGATGAGGGCCCTTCAGGAGGCCAGGATACTAATTTCATACTTATTGATGAGAATTTGAGCTCTTCAACCTCAAAGTTGAGAGAGACTATTCAGGAGCAGAAGGCGGAGATAGAAACATTGACCGTCAAGTTGCAGAGAGCCCAATGGATCATAAATTACTTGGAACAGTGGAACAAACAGTTGGAGGATCAACAAAAAATCATGGACGTGCAAAACATCCGTGAGAACCGGCAAGCTGCTCAAAGAAGCCAAACCGAGATGACAGTTATTGAGCGGGTGATTGAGGCTGATAGAGAGAATTGGCTTGAGAGGGTCAATATTCATCTTGAGAAGCTGTTGGAAAAGGCCAACAAGGAAAAGAACATGCTCAAACACATGAAGAACCATTATTGGGCGCGAAATCATGTTTGCAAAGCGAGGATCAAGATCTTGAAAGCAAGGCTAAGGAGGGCACTAAAGCATCGCAAAAGGCATGATAGACTCCAAATTTTGGCCGAAGATTCTTTGGCCCAGCATAGTGCTTGACGGTGGACATTCAGCCCAAATTTCAAGAAATTTGGGAAATTTTTTGTCAATTTTGATTTTTTTGGCCTAAACACAGATTTTTCTGCCCGACGCGTAGCGCCACTTGGCGCGCGCTTATAATTGGCAGCTCCTTTGGAGGAAAAATTTGCATTTATGGATTTTTCATCAAAATTTATGCATGCCTACCCATTACCTAAGAATTTTGACAAGTTCTGGGTTGCTTGAAGGGTCAAAAACACCTCAAAAATGACCTTTCTGCCACTTTTTGGACACACAGGACGCAATGTTGGGAGATTTGATTTTTGGAGGGGAAAATGGAAACCAAATTCAAACATTCCACTTGGGTTGGAAATTAGACAGGCAGGGATTTCCAACGAGCTATCCTGCACTCAATTTGGACTTCGGGAAGGCCCTCAAAATCAACCTCAAAGTTGTGCTATGCATAGAGATTTCAGGCGCGACGCATTGGGAAATTTGGCCTATTTTTCACTCAGCAGCTCAGATTTTCGCCTAGTTTTGGCTAGTTTGAATTTTTCATGTAACTCTTGATGTAAATTGATGTAATTTCATGACTATGATGTAATTTTGGCACATTTTTACTCATCTTAGTAGATTCATTCACCAAAAAGTGAAATGTAAGTGAATGAATCAGTTTCCTATCATATAGAGGCAAGTTGTTTCATTGCCTATTTTCCAGTTCTTAGTTTAGATATGGTTGAAACAGCTCCTAGAATGGTGAGCTCGACCCCTAGAGGCATGGGGATGATTTAAGATTTTCTATATCATGTAGTTCTTCAGTCATTTTCAGGGTTGGACACTTGGGATTGCTTGGCACTTCATTGTACATTTCATCTCTGCAATTTTGGCAAAGGAATAGACCAAGGTTTGCATCACTCTTTGGGATCCATGTGGCTCTATGTTTTGATGGTGTGTTTCTCTATGTGATTGTAAGTTCATTGATGTTTATGTGTATAATTTCCCTTCTCCTTTCTTCTTAAATTAAACAAATGAGTGATAAAGGTGGAATTCATTAGATTTCTTTGCTCTGCCTTCAGTTTTGTTTAATTTTCCATGTTTTCATCTATTTGAAGAGGATTCTTGAAAGTCTATTTCCCTCTTCATCTTTTCACCGGTCTGAACTACCATTCATTCAATCCAAAGCATCAAAACAATTGCCTTCCTTGCCCCATTCAGAACTCTACAAAAACTAGGCCTCATCCCTGAACCAAAAATTGCCTTTCCCTTTGTTTCCAACAAAACCCCCAAAATCAAAATCAAATTCCTTTACTTATATACCTAGCCTAAAATCAGCCTTTATTTCAAGTCATCTCAAACCCTATTTATTATTTTTGCTGAGATTGACCCGGAGAGAGCCCTCTCCTGATCTGGTAGGGCTAGCTACCAGACTGAGCGTGGTTTGATGTTACCCTGAACTCTGCCTTCTTTCAGCCTGAGGTAGATTTAGGCAATAACAGATACCAACCCGGAAAGCCTGTTGCTGGGCATTCCACCTTCGCATAAGATGTCTCAAAAACAATCTATGACCATTTAGGGAAGTAGCCTCCTCATAGAACTTGAGGAGGCATAGCTGCCTTAGGAGCCCCTGCGTAGCTGCTGTAATAGGGTGAGGGTATGCATCTCTCTCCCTCTCTCGTGCCTCCCACAAGCGAACCATGTTATACTGCTCCACTTGTTGTTGTTGTTGTTCCCCCTCTTCTCTCCTTTCACGTCTCTGAATGATTGACATATTAAACACAATTTTTTTATTAAATGAGACATGTATTTAGAAATATACATCTATAATTTTTTTTTTGAAAACAAAATAAAAAAATAGTCGGCGCACCAAAAACACAATCACGCATCGGTCCCGGTGCGTCTTTCTATGGAGCGCACCAGCCTCGGTGCACCTAATAATATTAAGTGCCTCGAGAATGGTGATCCATAAAATATTTAGTGCACCGTTGACTTTGTACGGTGTCAGGAGGGCGGTGCGCTGACGAAACTCTACACCCCAGGGCGTATAGTTAAGTCAACGGTGATACCTCCTGCCATCGTGACATAGTGAACAGTTCGGCCTTTTACAAGGCCACACCGTTGACATAGGAGAAATATGGAAAGTCGTGTGCTGAAAAAAATAGCCATCCCGGGGATGCTATTTTGGTCAACACACCGCGTCGCAGATATTCCACTAGGTCAACGGTGCGGCCAAATAACCGACCACACCACACTTTAAAAAAAAAATTTAAAATAACATGGTGCGCCTTCGGTATCCGCACTGGTTCCGCCCCAGAACCAGTGCGGATACCGTTAGCACCGGTTTACCAGGCCGAACCATTGACCATCTCGAAATGCGATATGCGATGCGCTGACAACAAAACCCGCCCTGGGGCGGATAATTCAGTCAACGCACCATGCTGCTGCTATTCCACATTGTCAATGGTGCGGCATGGTAAACGACCGCACCACACTTTTAATGTTTTTTTAAAATAACACGGTGCGCCTATTGGTATCACCTCGAAACCAGTGTGGATACCATTAGCACCGGCTGCGGTGCGAGCCGAACGGCTCGAGCGCACCGCAAACAATTTTTTTTTCCCTTTTAAATGGTTAATTTTAAGGTTATTTGAAATTATAATCCGCTAAAAGGCTTAACTATGGAAAAACAAGAAAAATACTTTTACATTTGCTTTTTGAGGAGGTATATTTGCTGTAGAATTGGCAAAAGAAAAATTTTCCACCGTTTTGCAAAATTCAAGCTAGATATTGGTGGGAAATGCACAACAGCAGTGCATGCAATGAGTTCAATGGGGGCACCGATGTTAGGGCAGCTCAGGCAAGGATAAATTGCACTGGTGCTTGAGAGCTCTATAGCACTGACAAAAGTGAAAAATGCGGTTTTTTGGGCATACTTTTTTTTTTTTTTTTTTTTTAAATTTATTTAACCCTGTTCCGGTGCGCGGGATTTTATAGGCACACCTGTGCGTTTGCTTCATTCTGCCCCAGGCGGTTTTTGTTTTCGCGCGCTTTTTATGAGGCATCGGTGCGGACGGTTTTTAAAGCACCAGTGTGCTACAGTAATACAACGCACCGAGAGGGTTGTTAGCCCCCTAATTTTCTCTCTTTTTACCATTTCCCCCTTCCTAAATCATAACCATTTACCTCTGTTTCACCTCTTTTATGCACCCTCATCTTGCACCAGTCCAAGCACGGTGACATATTTCATATAAACCTTTATTCTTCATGTTTTAATTCAATTTAACATTAATTAAATATTTATTACATGATTTCTTACTTTTAAATCACTTTTGTAACTTATCGATATCTCCAATGGTTATTTGATAGTTAGAGTGCTTACCGTGACCGTTGATCTTAGCGCAGGATCAGATCTTGCACCATTGCTAGCACAACAAATCTTCTTGGTAGATCTGAAGCTCCTCGATCACCGCCTCGTCTTGAGCCACTTCAGCCATGACAACAAAGTGATTCAAAGGCAGTTGAGACCAATCCGTGAAGGGCGGAAGCTGGTTAGCTACATCCAGGTTTGCAAAACCGTCTTACTTTTAAGGCCGAAACTAAATTCTGCATTTTTTTATGTAATCAGTTAAAGGACCTATTTGGCCTTTGGCCAAGGGCCTATATAATGTAAAATGTAAATAGGAATTAAGGAGGGAAAAAAGAGTTTTTGAGCAGAGTTTTAGAGCGAAGTTTGATAGGCGGTAACAGGTTGTTTTGTTATCGCCCAAATCTGGGCTGGACATTGTATTAACGCATGTATTCGCCTCAATGAATTAATAAAAGGGAGCTCCGCCTCATGTTTCAAAAATTGTGTTTCTGTCTTTAAGCTGATGAATTGACTAATTTACTGAGCAGCGTTTTAACTTAAAAGGGAAAGACTCTGGTTGGCTAGGGCCCAGCCAACCTAGCACATTTACCCCATTTTCTGTTTCTTGTAATTTGTGTTTATATTGTTAAAGTGTGATTTAACTTTCAGCACATGTATTCCTGTCTGAGTGAAAACAGATCCGTTATGTGAAGTAGATACATTTTCTTTCCCTGCAATTTACTTTCCTGCACTTGATTTCAAATTGGTTTTCCTTCGCCTGGTACAAGCAGGAGATACAAACCTGCACTAGTGCATGTTGGTGTGATATTTCCTTTTCCTGCAATTTTGTTTAATTTATTTTTCCGCTTGGTCCAAGCAGGAGAAATGAACCTGCACTAGTGCATGTTGGTGTGATGCAGCAAGATTTCTTAGTCTATTTTCCGCAATCTTATTTCTTTCTTTAAAAGCTTATGACAGGATAAATGATTGTTTCTTTATTTCTGCACTTTGTTAAGATCACAAACATTCACTTTTATGTGTGCAATTTGATTCGATAGTAAACTAGCATTTGCAATAATTGAACACTCATTTTAAGGATTAAATGCTAAGTGCAGGAAGCTCTGATCCGGTGCAAGAACCAGTTTCTTGCCATAAGATCTGAGTGCTCTGAACCTTGAAAAGTTCGAGCCCTTGCATGAAGTTAAAGGCCTTTAGTAAAGACACTATTTATACCTTCTACATAAATCTCTGATCCTGCACTAGTGCAGGACAAATTAATGCAATAAGGAAAACTCTAAAGAAGTAGGTTTAAGGGCCCATCTAAAGAGACTGCTAAAGTGTCTCTGCTAGAGGAAAACACACACTCAGTAGATTAAACAACCATTAGTGAGAGTGATTTCCTTTTATCTTTTATTATCTCTTGCAAATGCATACTTCCTCGTTCCAGTCTTAGATTATTTTTGATGGTTCAAGTTGCCATTTTCTCTTTTGATTTGATTCTGCAATATTTCCTTTAAAGAAAGTAAGGATTTACAGTAGGAAGATTCATACCATCTCTGGCATTGCCTGTGCTTCGTCTCTAAGTTTACGAATCCCCCGGGTTGACAAATTAAGTGTTGAGGAGTTTTCTTAAGTGTAATTCCTGCACCCAACATTTTGGCGCCGTTGCCGGGGAGGCGATTTGATTTGGTAAGAATTTTATGATTATACAATAGAGGTAATTTTTCTTTATTTTTGTAGTGTTGTTTCTTTGAAGGAATTTTACTGGTGTTAATTGATTTATGACAACAATTTTTAGAATTTGTTTGTTATTTTTCTTTTTTTCTTTCTTTTTGAAATGAATGCCTAGGATAGGTAACGGTTCGAAGCCCACTAAGGGCCGAAAGAATTCTGAAAACAAATTTCATATTGGGTATCCTTCTGTAAGCAGGAAGCCCAATCCAATTCAAACCCATCACGCAGGAACAATCCACCTGGATTCTGGTGATAACAACTCAGGTGTGGATCAACCTATTAAGAGCAGTACAAGTAAAAGGGGAACAATGGTGGACCAAGAAGATCATTTGGAAGGGACTGGTGACAACCAGGTAAGTGAAGAACAATCCACTTTTGTGTTTCAAATTGTGGATCCTGATACTGTGGCGCAAATGAAGAATATTCCACCATCAACTCTCCCTCATTTCCATGGTAAAGTTCATGAAGATCCTGACTCTTTTCTATTCAAGTTTGATATTTTGTGTAGAAGTTGTGATTATGCAACTGATGCTCAGAAGTTAAGATTATTTCCTGTTACCCTCAAGGAATCAGCTTTACGCTGGTTTATGGGGTTAGGAGGAAATACTATAACCTCTTGGGATCAGATGAAGAGAGTGTTTTTTTCTAAATATCAAGAATATTGCAAAAATCGGGACATGCAGGATGAAATTTTTACAATCATACAAGAAGATGATGAAATTCTTGAGGATTATCTGGAAATATTTTTGTATATTTTACAAAGGTCAAAACTTAAGCTTGATCCCAACACTATTATAACCTTGTTCTTAAGAGGACTTACTGATAATGCTAGAAATAATTTGAATCTGTTAGGACAAGGTGATATTTCTCAGCAAACTTTTGATCAAATTTGTGAATTATGCAGGAAATTTTCAAGAAACCAGTATAGATCCGGTAGAGGAACTCGAAATAGAAAAACTGAATCTACTGATGCTATGATTATTGGACTAGAAAATAAAATGGAAAACATGAAAATTGATATAATGAACACTGTTACCAAATAGTTAGACTCCTTAAAATTTCAGCAGAAACTCATGAAGGAACAAGAGTCATTATGTATTTTATGTCCTAAATTTAGAGACAAGCATCCTCCTAAAGAGTGTCCTCTTAATTTGAAAGAAACTAATAAGTGTGCTATTTGTGCAGAAGACCATATCACAGAAAAATGTCCCTCTATACTAGGACTTCAAGTTGTATTTACAGGGGGACATCCTGAAGCTGAATACTTGAATGCTATGGGAGCAAGATGGAATTGGCCTCAGGTAGGTACAGGTATGGCTTTTGAATTTTCTCCACACTATTTCAGTTATAATTCACACGCATATTATTATCCTAACTCTCATCAACAGTGGCAGTATGGGAATCAATATCAGCATGGGCAACCTTCTCAACCATGGCAACGAGGTTGGAGAGGGCCAACTCATTATCCATATTCCTACAAACCACCTATGCAGTC
The DNA here is from genome assembly GCA_034641835.2 of Pinus albicaulis. Taxonomy (NCBI): domain Eukaryota; kingdom Viridiplantae; phylum Streptophyta; class Pinopsida; order Pinales; family Pinaceae; genus Pinus; species Pinus albicaulis. The sequence goes on along the minus strand of CM076584.1, from coordinate 125,135,226 downwards.
ATATCCATCTACACATGCACCTTAGTCAATGCCTCAACTTCCGAGTCAGTCCACTCCACCATTGCCTTTACCTCCACCCTTTCGACATCCTCAGTTTCCTGCTCAATCTATGCCCAATCCTAATAATAATAAAGCAATGAAAATGATCCATATAACAAACCCACCTTTACCATTCGAATAATAGTTTATTCCAGTTGGGGTTCATGATATTCAATTAAGATCGACAAGGACTGTAACATCAGAAAATCAGAAGAAACCTATGGTGATCGTTGAAGAGAAAGGAGAAGAGGAAAATCTTAACCATTCTCCAAAAGCTGTCACTAAGAAGCCCTTACCCTCTGAATCCTTGCCATCTTCTTCCAGCCAGCCTCCCTTCCCAGAGAGGCTAGTAATGGAAAGGAGTGAGCATATTTCTGAGACTAGTTTGGCATCTGAGCTTCAGAATCTTTTCATTAAGATACATTTACTTCAAGCCATTAAAGAGATCCCCATTTGTACCAATATTATTAAGGAACTCTATCTCAAGAAACCCAGAAGGAAGAGATTGGAACCCCAAACAATTCAACTTGTTGGTAGGGCAGCAGAGTTGATGACGTGATGTGTGTCTATGGAAAAATATATTGATCCTGGAAACCCTGTTGTCTCAGTTCAGATTGGTAATGTCCTTCTATCTAATGTTATTATAGACCTAGGGGTAGCCATTAATGTCATGACTAAGCAAACCATAGATAAACTTCGGTTATCTCATATTCGCCCTACTCCCACTGTGCTTGAATTAGCAGATAGATCTAAAATTAAGCCAGAAGGAGTATTGGACGATGTGATCATCTCATTAGATTCTTGGGAATATCCTACTGATTTCATTGTGCTTCAGCCAAAGAACCCAGTAGGAGGACATCCCTTGATCTTGGGTCGACCATGGCTTGCTAGGGCCGATGCATATATTGGATGTCATTCCAGTGATATGTATATTTCACATGGATATTCTAGGAAGAAAGTTACCTTATACCCCCATGCGAGATCCATTCAGGACCTTCGAGATACTTTATGGTTGGATAAAAGCAGTGATGAGGAGAATCATTATATTTCCCTTATCCATCATTATACTGGGTCTTCACCAGAAGATGAGATTCAAGATTTCCTGAATAATCTAGACACTATGCCTAATTATGAGCCATTGAGCCAGATTTTCAAAATAATAATGATTATCATTCTTTTGTACAATTGCATTTGACCACTCCCTTGAGTACTCCTGATCCTGATACCACACTTGTTGAGATTATCCCTGGTAAGTCCTTGCATATTAGTTCAGATTTGGACTCATCTCAGTAAGAGCAACTTGTGAATTTGTTGCAAAACCATCTTAGTGCATTTGCTTGGGGCTATGAAGATATGAAGGGTATCCCTCTTGAAACTTGTACACATCATATTTATATTCAGGAAGGAACCCGACCTATCTGACAACCCCAAAGGCAAATGAATCCAGCTCTAAGAGATATTGTGAAGGAAGAAGTGCAGAAACTCTTGGATGCTGGTTTTATCTATCCTATTTCCGACAGTCAGTGGGTATCTCCATTAGTGCTTGTACCTAAGAAAGATGGAAGATGGCGTATTTGTATTGATTATCAAGAATTGAATAAAGCCACTCTGAAAGATTACTTCCCTCTCCATTTTATTGATCAGGTGCTTGATTCCCTTTCAGGAAAGAAATATTTTTCCTTTTTGGATGGCTTCAGTGGTTATAACCAGATACAGATTGCACCCGAAGATCAGGATAAAACTACTTTTACATGTCCATGGGGTACCTTTGCTTATAAAGTGCTTCCCTTTGGCTTATTTAATGCCCCGGCTACCTTTCAAAGGGCAGTCCTAGCCATTTTTGCCGATCTGGAATTTGTAGAAATTTATATGGATGAGTTTTATGTGTTTGGTGATTCTTTTCAGGAAGCTCTCAAAAATATGGAGAAAGTACTTCTTTGTTTTCAAGAAGCCCATCTCGCTTTGAGTGACAATAAATGTAGATTAATGTGCAAAGCGGGAGTGGTACTTGGCCATTTGATTTCTGATAAAGGTATCTAGGTTGATCCAGCAAAGATTGAAATTATTCTACATCTTCCTCCACCCAAAACTCAAAGGGAAGTAAGAGGTTTTTTAGGACATGCTAGTTATTATAGAAGATTCATTGAAATTTTTTTGAAGATAGCTGCTCGTCTTTTCCAACTTCTAGCTAAGGATAGTGATTTTTCTGTTCCACAGCTTGCCAACAGTCTTTTGAAACATTGAAGGAAAATTTGGTACAAGCACCAATTTTGCGAGGTCCTAACTGGCCCCTGCCTTTTCACATTTCCTCTGATGCTTCAGATTTGGCTATTGGCACAGCTTTGGGACAAGAGGAAAATAAGCAATCCTATGCTATTTATTATATCAGTAAGAATTTGTCTTCCGCTGAATTGAATTATATAGTTACAGAGAAAGAGTATTTAGTTGTAATTTTTTCAATTAATAAGTTCAGGCACTATATCACAGGATATGAAGTATTTGTACATATTGATCATTCCGCGATTAAATATTTGATGAAAAAACCATTGAAAAGCAGTAGAGTGACTAGGTGGTTGCTATTGTTGCAGGAGTTTAATGTTACTATTGTTGATAGAACAGGAAAATCTAATGTTGTAGCAGATCTTCTTTCTAGATTAGATAATCATGGTGAAGAAATTCCTGTTAATGATGATTTTCCAGATGAACATCTTTTTGCTATGTCTACAAATTCTCCGTGGTTTGCTGACATTGCTAATTACTTGGTCACTGGAAAAACACCACCTCACTTGTCCGCTCGTGAAAAGCAGAATATTATTCAGAAAAGCGCTGCATATTCCTGGATTCAAGGAGATCTCTTTTACACTGGTCCAGATTTGATTATCCGTAGATGTGTAAGAGAGGAGGAAGTGTTTGACATATTGAAATCTGCTCATGGTGAACCTTGTGGAGGCCACTTCGCTGATAAGAGGACTGCATAGAAAGTATTGCGTGCTGGTTACTTTTGGCCTTCATTTTTTAAGGATGCCAAACAGTATGTCAGGCGATGTGATAGCTGTCAAAAAATGGGCCAGCCTAATAAAACCAATGAAATGCCTTTATGCCCCCAAGTTATGATTGAGCCATTTGAAAAATGGGCTATTTATTTTATAGGGCCAATAAATCGAACATCCTTAAGTAAAAAGCATATTTTGGTTTGTACAAATTTCATTACAAAATGGGTAGAAGCTAAAGCTGTTTCTTTTTCTACAGAAAAAATTGTTGTTGATTTTCTTTTTACTGAAATCTTTACTAGATTTGGTGTGCCTAGAGAAATTGTTTCTGGCAATGGCCCGCAGTTTATTTCTAATCTGGTACAGGGTGTGATGGAGAAATACAAGATCTGGCATAGGAAATCCACGCCGTATCACCCGCAAGCAAATGGCCAAGTGGAATCTACAAACAAAGTGATCGAGTCCATTCGTACAAAGACAGTCAATATGCATCAGAAAGACTGGGCTGAAAGATTACCAGAAGCTTTGTGGGCATATAGAACCACTTGGAGAAATAGCACGGGACATACACCATATGAGCTAGTATATGGCAAACAGGTTCGGTTACCAATTGAGTTCCAGATCAAAGCTTTTAGAACTGCAGTTCAGTTAGGACTAGATCTCTCTGAGGCACAACAAAAGCGTCTTCTCCAATTAAATGAGTTAGATGAATTTCGTAGAGATGCTGTTCAACAGAACATTCTGATTCAGCAACAATGAAAAAGGTGGCATGACAAGTTTATTTAGAAAAAGCAATTCCAACCATGTGATTGGGTACTCCTTTATGATTCTAGATTTAAAATTTTTAAAGAGAATTTCCATACATGTTGGATGGGACCTTATGAAGTAATCCGAGTATTCGAGAATGGAGTAGTAGAAGTCAAAACTATTGATGGACAAAATTCAGTATTCTTGGTAAATGGACATAGATTAAAAAAGTATTTTCAGCCACTTGCCAAGAAAGATTTTACACAGCAAGTCCATCAGCAATTCGGGATGGTAATGGTGAATGGTAATACCAACCTTTTGAAGACATAAATCCTTATTTCTCTTGAATTTTTTTTAAAAATACATAAAAAAGTAAAGAAAAAAAATATTTTCCTGTAATTGTGAAAATCAGTTCGCTGACATGATTGCAGAAGGGTCAACCTGAAAACCAGCTTGCTGGCAGGAAGATAAAAAATTTCTAATAAAAAGAGAATGTTGCTTGATCTTTAGATATGCTAGCGACCACCGAGTAAAATCAAGTTCAGCAGGACCAACCTTTATACATTGGGGTAATTAGCATGGATATTTTTATTCAAGTAACACTCAATTATCGCTGTAGTTATTTTTCTTGCACCAGTGCAGGCAGACCTTCCAGAAAATTTTCTGCCTTTCTTCATATCCCATTACGTAATATTCCCTCAGTTTTCTTCTTTAAATCCCATAATGATTAACCTTCCCACATTCTTTTGAATTTACCCTACCCGCTTCGTAAAAATCTCACTTTACCCTTGAATTTTTTCCCTATCCCACTTCTGTTTATCCCCTCTTGTGGTACTATTCCTGGAATCCCTGTAACAAAATTCCTTCCCATTTTGAAATTTTCCCCTTTCCCACTTCTTTGTTCCCTCATGAATTCATTGCAGGATCTCATACACAAAGAGCAAAAAGATGCTCTGAAGCATCAAGAAAGGGCGAAGCAAATTTCCAGTATCAGTTGAGGAAGCCATGTTAGAAGTCCATCCTATATTTTACTTAAATTCTCGGTTCCTTTTTTAGACCATATGCTTGCACTAGTGCAAGCATATCATCCTATATAATAATACAAGAAGAATGGTACCAACAGAACAACATAGTAAGCGGTGTAAACAGATCGGTGCAAGTATGCACCTTGATAGAAACAGAGTGCAATTTGTTCTTTTCATGAGCATATGTCATAGGAAGTGGTCATCATAAAAGTTTACAATCTGCCTTTTTAAATTATTTGATGAGTACTTGTGCTATCATATTAAATAGGAGAAAATTATTTAAAGTACAAGGTGTTTTTAGTTAAGAATCATGATCATTTTTTAATAAATGCTAAATTTCTTTTTTTGAATTATGAAGGAGTGCGAAATGTTTAACCGTTGCTTGGATATAATTACCCTTTCCGCCATGATCCTAAAACGTCCTTCACTTATAATGATTGCATCACCTAGCCGTTAAAAATGCCACCACAAGTACCAATCCCGCATGATTTCAAACATGCCGCGCATCCACGGCTATTTTGGTGGAATGGATCGGTGATAAGACTGAAGGGATGGTGGACGGTTGGATCCCTATCTATAAAGAGCCAATTTTCCGGTATTGTATGCAATTTTTGGACAGTTCATAATTGTTAAGCAGCGATGCTGCCTGTTGGATGTGAACCTTTGTCTCTCAATGAGGTAGATCAGACTGTTGAGTTTCGAAATAGTCTTGCACTATTGTGAGACTAAGGCTTTCTTCAGTTTTTGCAGAAATTTGACGGGAACAACAGTGAAGTGGCCCTACAGTTTTCAAAGAGTTTTAAAAACGATCGTGTAAAAATTTGGCCCTTGAAATTTAAGGTCACGGAAGAATCGATAGCAGCAGCGACGGGCTTTTAAAATACTGGTGTGCAGTACTTCAAAAATCAGAAGCTCGAGAGGAAGCGCTGGAAACATTTCGTCGTTGATAAGAATATGAAGGTAGATTGGAAGAAAGGAGTTCCACGCAGCGCCCTACTGGGACAGTGGCGAGACCTCCTTTTTATCCTCCAGAAATTCGTGACTTACGAGGGAAGGTACTCGCTCACCTTTGTGTATCATTTCAGGATGCTGCAACACTTTGAACTCGGCCGGCACGTCCGGTGGAGGATGGATTTCACTTATTTTTTGCTTAGGAGTTTGGAAAAGATGGCCAAGAGTGTGCAGGGTGCATGGGCAGACCAGGCCGACAAGAAATTATATCACCACGGCCTGATCAAAATCTTGGTTCAGAAGCAGTAGGAAATTAAAAGTATGACTTGGGAGGCGTTGTTAAATCAGCTGCATAAGAACAGCTATCGGAAAGAAGAAAGAGACCCCCGCCAGCACAAGCAAGGGTCCGAGTGTAAGGGAAGTCCTTCTTGCACCAGTGCAAAAAGGAAACGTCCTGGGAAATCAACAGAAGAAAGGGAAATCAACAGAATAAAAGGGCCCATCTCCAAAGAAAAAGAAGACAACCAGTACACCTGTTGAAGAAACTCTTATGACACCACCAGTACATGAACAGACCCCCGAAGAAGATGATTTGCTGTTAGTCCTTGCAGACAGAGAAAAATCTGTAGAGGCGGAGGATGACACTCTGTTGGCCGATTTTATTAAGGCCCGGAAAAAGAATGAGAAATCTAGTGCAGGTGAGGAACCGTAGTCCCCATAGAACGTCGAATCCCCTCCTGCACTAGTGCAAGAAGAAGAAGAACCAGAAGAGCAAGAAGAAGAAGAGGAAGAAGAAGAAGAAGAAGAGTTTGTTGAAGTCATGAGGGATACTGAGGTCCGTGAAGAAGATATAGCCCCTGTTAGGACATAAAAGGAAGAAGACTTAGTAGCTCCTGTTGCTCAGATAGTCGAGCTAGAGCTTCAAGTGCAGAACTTAGAGCAGCTCGTAGCTAAAGCATAGGAGGAAAAAGAATAGAATAAAGAAGAATTAACGGCGAAGATCTAGAAAAAGAAAGGAGAAGTTAGGGTGTGGAAGTATCGTGCTTTGCAATGTTTCAGACGACTTAAAAAGGTGACGAAGAAATTGAAGAACAACAAAAAGAAGAAGTCTGAAACATTGCAGACTGATGATAGTATGCCAGAGCATGAGTGAGCTGGAACGCTCGAAGTTTTGAAGGTTTTTTGCAGAGGTAAAGAGGTGTGTGTGGACACACAACAACTTAGGGATGGGACGATGTTAGCCCCCTAATTTTCTCTCTTTTTACCATTTTCCCCTTCCTAAATCATAACCATTTACCTCTGTTTCACCTCTTTTATGCACCCTCATCTTGCACCAATCCAAGCACGGTGACATATTTTGTATAAACCTTTATTCTTCATGTTTTAATTAAATTTGGCATCAATTAAATATTTATTACATTATTTCTTACTTTTAAATCACTTTTGTAATTTATCAATATCTCCAATGGTTATTTGATAGTTAGAGTGCTTACCGTGACCGCTGATCTTAGTGCAGGATCGGATCTTGCACCATTGCCAGCACAACGGATCTTCGCGGCAGATCTGAACCTCCTCGATCACCACCTTGTCTTGAGCCGCTTCATCCACGAAAAAAGAGTGATTCAAAGGTAGCTGAGACCAATCCGTGAAGGGTGGAAGCTGGTTAGCTATGGCTAGTTTTGTAAAACCATCTATTTTGAAGGCCTAAACTAAATTCTGCTTTTTGTTATGTAATCAGTTAAAGGACCTATTTTGGCATTTGGCCAAGGGCATATATAATGTAAAATGTAAATAGGACTGAAGGAGGGAAAAAAGAGTTTTTGAGCAGAGTTTTAGAGCGAAGTTTGATAGGCGAGAACAGGTTGTTTTGTTATCGCCCGAATCTAGGCTGGACATTTTATTAACGCATGTATTCACCTCAATGAATTAATAAAAGGGAACTGCGCCTCATGTTTCAAAAATTGTGTTTCTGTCTTTAAGATGATGAATTGAATAATTTACTGAGCAACACTTTAACTTAAAAGGGAAACACGCTGGTTGGCTAGGGCCTAGCTAAACCAGCATGTTTACCCCATTTTTTGGTTCTTGTAATTTGTTTTTATATTGTCAAAGTGTGATTTAAATTTCTGCACATGTATTCCTGTCTAAGTGAAAACGGATCCGTTGTGTGAAGTAGATACATTTTCTTTCCCTGTAATTTACTTTCCTGCACTTGATTTCAGATTGGTTTTCCTCCGCCTGGTACAAGAAGGAGATAAAAACCTGCACCAGTGCATGTTGGTGTGATATTTCCTTTTCCTGCAATTTTGTTTAATTTATTTTTCCGCTTGGTCCAAGCAGGAGAAATAAACCTGCACCAGTGCACATTGGTGTGATGCAACAAGCTTTCTTAGTCTACTTTCCGCAATCTTCTTTCTTTCTTTAAAAGCTTATGACATGATAAATGATTGTTTCTTTATTTCTGCACTTTTTTAAGATCAGAAACATTCACTTTTATGTGTGCAATTTGATTCGATAGTAAACCAACACTTGCAATAATTGAACACTCATTTTAAGGATTAAATGCTAAGTGCAGGAAGCTCTGATCCTATGCAAGAACCAATTTCTTGCCACAAGATCTGAGTGCTATGAACCTTGAAAAGTTCGAGCCCTTGCATGAAGTAAAAGGACTTCAGTAAAGACACTATTTATACCTTCTACATATATCTTTGATCCTGCACTAGTGCAGGACATATTAATGCAAGAAGGAAATCTCTAAAGAAGTAGGTTTAAGGGCCCATCTAACGAGACTGCTAAAGTGTCTCTGCTAGAGGAAAACACACACTCAGTAGATTAGACAACCATTAGTGAGAGTGATTGCCTTTTATCTTTAATTCTCTCTTGCAAATGCTTACTGCCTCGTTCCAGTCTTAGATTATTTTTGATGGTTCAAGTTGCCTTTTTCTCTTTTGATTTGATTATGCAATCTTTGCTTTAAAGAAAGTAAGGATTTATAGTAGGAAGATTCATACCATCTCTGGCATTGCCTATGCTTCATATCTAAGTTTACGAATCCCTCGGGTTGACAAATTAAGTGTTGAGGATTTTGCTTAAGTGTAATTCCTGCACCCAACATTTTGGCGCCGTTGCTAGGGAGGCGATTTGATTTGGTAAGAATTGTCTGATTATACAATAGAGGTAATTTTTCTTTATTTTTGCAGTGTTGTTTCTTTGAAGGAATTTTACTGGTGTTAATTGATTTCTGACAGCAATTTTTAGAAGTTGTTTGTTATTTTTATTTTTTTTCTTTCCTTTTTAAATGAATGCCTAGGAAAGGTAAGGGTTCGAAGCCCACTAAGGGCTGAAATAATTCTGATTTTTTTTTCATATTGGGTCTCCTTCTGTAAGCAGGAAGCCCAATCCAATTCAAACCCATCACGCAGGAACAATCCACCTGGATTCTGGTGATAACAGCTCAGGTGTGGATCAACTTGTTGAGAGCAGTACAAGTAAAAGGGGAAAAATGGTGGACCAAGAAGATCATTTGGAAGGGACTGGTGACAACCAGGTAAGTGAAGAACAATCCACTTTTGTGTTTCCAATTGTGGATCCTAATACTGTGGCGCAAATGAAAAATAGTCCACCATCAGCTCTCCCTCATTTCCATGGTAAAGTTCATGAAGATCCTGACTCTTTTCTATTCGAGTTTGATATTCTGTGTATAAGTTATGATTATGCAACTGATGCTCAGAAGTTAAGATTATTTCCTGTTACCCTCAAGGACTCAACTTTACGCTAGTTTATGGGGTTAGGAGGAAATACTATAACCTCTTGGGATCAGATGAAGAGAGTGTTTTTGTCTAAATATCAAGAATATTGCAAAACTCGGGACATGCAGGATGAAATTTTTACAATCATACAAGATGATGATGAAATTCTTGAGGATTATTTGGAAAGGATTCTGTATATTTTACAAAGGTCAAGACTTAAGCTTGATCCCAACACTATTAGAACCTTTTTCTTAAGAGGACTTACTGATAATGCTAGAAATAATTTGAATCTGTTAGGACAAGGTGATATTTCTCAGCAAACTTTTGATCAAATTTGTGAATTATGCAGGAATTTTTCACGAAACCAGTATAGATCCAGTAGAGGAACTCGAAATAGAAATAGAAAAACTGAATCTACTGATGCTATGATTATTGGACTAGAAAATAAAATGGAAAACATGAAAATTGATATAATGAACATTGTTACCAAACAGTTAGACTCCTTAAAATTTCAGCAGAAACTCATGAAGGAACAAGAGTCATTATTTATTTTCTGTCCTAAATGTAGAGACAAGCATCCTCCTAAAGAGTGTCCTCTTAATTTTAAAGAAACTAATAAGTGTGCTATTTGTGCAGAAGACCATATCACAGAAAAATGTCCCTCTATACCAGGACTTAAAGATGTATTTACAGGGGGACAACCTGAAGCTGAAGACTTGAATGCTATTGGAGCAAGAAGGAATTGGCCTCAGGTAGGTACAAGTATGGCTTCTGAATTTTCTTCACACTATTTCAGTTATAATTCACATGCATATTCTTATCCTAACTCTCATCGGCAGTGGTAGTATGGGAATCAATATAAGCATGGGAAATCCTCTCAACCATGGCAACAACGTTGGAGAGGGCCAACTAATTCTCCATATTCCTACCAACCACCTATGCAGTCATATCCATCTACACATGCACCTTATTCAATGCCTCAACTTCCGAGTCAATATAGTCCACCATTGCCTTTACCTCCACCCTTTCGACCTCCTCAGTTGCCTGCTCAACCTATGCCCAATCCTAATAATAATAAAGCAGTGAAAATGACCCATGTAACAAACCCACCTTTACCATTCAAATACTAGTTTATTCCAGTTGGGGTTCATGATATTCAATTAAGATCGGGAAGGACTGTAACATCAGAAAATCAGAAGCAACCTATGGTGATCGTTGAAGAGAAAGGAGAAGAGGAAACTCTTAACCATTCTTCGAAAGTTGTCACTAAGCAACCCTTACCCTCTGAATCCTTGCCATCTTCTTCCAACTAGCCTCCCTTCCCAGAGAGGCTAGTAATGGAAAGGAGAGAGCCTATTTCTGAGACTAGTTTGGCATTTGATTTCCTAAGATCACACAAAGTCACGGGGAAAGAGAATATGTAGGAGAAAAATCTCGTCTTTCTATTTCTGGTTTGCCATATCGCACAGAAGAGCATACACAGAGAAGAGGGTATAGATCCAATAATAATAATAATAAATGACTATAAACCGAAATAAACTGAGGGATAAATAGATATAACTGCAAAAAATACTTTATACCTCCATATCTAAAATGACAAAGCTAGGGCAACCAAAAAACTTTTCACATGAAATAAAAGGGGTTCCTCACTGGAACAGAGGCTCCAGACACAACAGAGCATTTCTCTTGGCCCAAAAGTGGTCAGAAAAACTAGATCTAGAAAGCAACAGTCACATGTAGTCAAAACCAGCTTCAAATTTAGATCAACAACATACGCGGCCCTCAAACAACTTTGATACCATGTAGGAATTTATAGGGTAAGTTCCTTAGGTCAAAACACCAAAGGTCACCGCTCACAAACAAATCACAGATAAATACACCAGTATTTGACGTGGTTAAAACCATCAAAGAGGGAAATAATCCACGACTTGAGCCAACACCACCAGTTCAGGAAATTTATTAATGTAAAGAAATAAAATTTACATAAGTTTCTCTCATAAACGGTCACCAGACAAATGTCTCTCCATGCTATTTAAATAGAGATCATGGACCAATCAGGTGTTAAGCCATGGATCAAGTGTCAGTAATACCGAGGAGAGAATGAACCATCATATCACTACATATTGTGACTGTCAAATTGTAAGTTACAAAAGTACATACTAAAGAAACACACTTTACCTAACTGTACGCTAGACCAAGTTGTACTTAACTATTTCCTATGTGTTGGAATATCCTAACAAGCTGGAAGTCTACTGCGCAACTGCTGTACAACTCATCACTCATGCTGTTTTGTATTTCAGTTATTTTAGGACCTTTCTATAGTTATGATAGTAATCAAAATAGATGTCAGTTATCAGGATATGGATGAATCATGTAGATAAGGTAGATTTTTCTGAAATGGATGTTGCTGATTTTTTATCCAAGCCTTAAGACATGATGTTTCTAATTCAATTTTGTTTTGATCATATTAGTAGATAGAAGATACATTGTATCTGATCTCTGTTTTTTCACGCAAGAAAACCTTCCAAAATGTATTTAAGAAGAACGAGTTATGAAAAAAGGGGGATTATCGAGAAAAGGGGCCTGTGTATATGCCTTTATTTTCTGAAATTAATCAAGCTATTTGGATCAGAAGTGCGAGATTTTGGCCTTAAATATTCCTGTGATGATGTTTTCCAGTCCGTTTTGTCTTATGGTGTATGTTTTTCCTTCTTATGATTTAATTCATATGAATTATTTTTCTTCTAATATTTGAATAAGATTAGATGATACAAAATTCATCTATGTTTGATGCTATGTTTCACATTTTCAAATATTTGTACCCATTCCCTCTAAAGTTGCATTTGGAATTCATGCTTTATTAGGAGCTACATTGTAGTGGAATGTAATTATTTATTATACTTTCAGCTCAATATTATTTTATAACTAAGAAAACATTTTCTACCTTGCCTTTGAGTAACCTTTGTTCCATTAACCAAGTATCCAACAGATTTGATTAGATTTCAGATCACTTAAATCCATGTCCAATGGATTTCTCGCTTCCCTGCCACCACACCTATAAAATATATTATTATCCAAAGGTCTAGCCATTGTTCTTCATTGAAACCAATCTTTAGTGATTGAGTTGAAAGAGAGAGCCCTCTCCTAGGTTGGAAGGGATAGTTTCCAATTCCGCAAGTGGTTTGTGGTTACCTATGTAAACCTTTTCTCATCCTAGAGGTTCGATTATAGGGTGATAACACATACATGTAAACTTTTAAGTGAGATATATTGGATGGAATATGTAATGTCCCACTTTTATTTACATATGTCTAAGATTTTAATCCATTGTTTGTTCAACAGGTTGTATTATTTGTGATGTGGAAGTTAGTGATTTTTATGTAGACTACTTATGAGCATATAGATGTGTTTGAGTGCATACACATATGTTATGCATGATTATATTTTATTATGAAAATGATGCAATGATGTTAAGTTGGTTGTTTATGTAATGAACAGTAGTGTTGTTGAGGGATGAAAATGTTGGGAAAAATATTGAGAGGGGGGGTGAATCAGTATTTAGGGTTGACTGAAAACTTTTTACTTTTTCTTACGCTACTTTATTGAAGCCAACTCGCGTATACACGCGGATATCCTTAATAAAACTCACGTATTACCAGAGATCTTATTATGCAGATAATTCTTTACTTAGATCATTGCATCATTCATTCATTAGATGTTTAGTAAGCAGTAAACAGGTGCAGTAAGAACAGAATAAATCATCACACATAAGAAACACACATGAACACCAGGATTTAAGGTGGAAACCCAATTCGGGAGAAAACCACCGCTGCCGTCAGCTCCGTCTTTAATATTTATTATAAAGAAAACTTCTTACAACCATGTACTAGCGCAGACTCATACCAGCACGCAGGCACCCACCTGCAGAAGGCTACAACCTTCTCTCGTTTACCAGCCTCTCCTGGAAGGGAGCTACAACCCCCTGCTCTCGTTTACCAGCCTCTCCTGGAAGGGAGCTACTACCCCCTGCTAAAGGCTTCGACCCTCAGCACCATTGCGGACCACGTTTCATCAATTTTCATACTGGATCCAACAACTTCCATACAACACATCTTGTAGGCCACTTTTCAAACTGGACCCACTCCACACATTTAGGCTCATCATATATCAAACTGAAACTTATAACCCCATCAATTCATTCATTGAATCATCAACCAATCAACCAACAACTTGATCTTCAATTAACATAATCATCAGCATATTCAAAATTCAAACAACCCAGATCTGTATGAATACATTATTGACAGATAATAGTAAACCAACAGAACATATCAGACATTTCATTCCACATACTTCAGCAAAACCCTAGATTCCATACGCGCTTTTACTTTACTGAACCTTCATATATACGCGCTTTCATAGAGACAAACCTGCGTATACTTCTGCACATATTGCAGAATCAACCTCACATTCCATACGCGCTTTTGTTGAAGCCAACCTACGTATGCACGCGCTTTTTATGAAGCGAACCTGCGTATAGATCTTCAAACTTTGTAGGGCTGCGCAACTCTTCAGAACAGATAAATAGCTCAGATCTTACCCTTCACTTCAGAAAATATTCGCCTCATCTCAGATCTAAACATTCCATAAAAAGATCTAGAAAATACATATTCATTTCAGATCTAGAGATCCCTCTTCATAATTTTATTCATAGGTGCATTATTAATTCAGATCAATCAGTAAACTGTTACCCTTCCATGCAGATATACTTCAAAGTGAAGTATTCATTAAAACCCAGACTTATGCACCCACTTGCACTATGATCTTCTTCTCCTTATATAGATTTAGCCTTTGTCAATACCATGAGCCAAAACCACACAACTTCCCATGGTATTCCTGGACGGGATCAAATATATAATCCAACGCTCAATACTATGGGCCAATACCATGGTAAAGTCCCCTGGTTTTATAAATTTAGAGCGAAAATAGGCATACGCTACTTGGTACGTACTTTTCCGCGTACATACGCTACTTCGCCTTTACAAACCCGCATATGCTTTGTGACATATCATATTTATCATTTCTCTGGCACTTACTGGAATTCCTTTCTTCTGTTACTTCTGAGCTGATCTGTAGATACATCATCCTTCCTTATTTAACACAAGATACATCTTCCTTACATATTTAACACATAGGTTTCTTATCATAGGCAACTCATCAAGCAGGTTTCTATCAAGAACAACTTCATCAAGTAGGTTGCCATCCAAAGACAACTCATCAAGTCAGTTTCCATTAAGGACAACTTCATCTAGTAGGTTGCCATCAAAGACAACACATTGCATCATATTTCCAACAATCTTATTTCATCAAGTAGGTTGCCATCAAGGACAACACATGCCAACATAAAATGTGGGAGGTTGGCCAATTATACAAGTCCCATAAATGGAGAAGTTTGATATTTCCCTAGGATAAATGTCATGAGGCTAGATAAGCCAGTGAAGTAAAAATTCCTAACTACTATAAATGAATACTGGGATGTTATGAAAACATATTTGGATAAAAATAAATGAACTAATGTTTGAATGTTGTGAAAGCATGTTGACATAGGTCTCAGGATGATGATATTTTGCTTATATTGTATAGATATCCATGTGTGTATGTTGCATTATGTTTTTCATTGATATCGATGATGCATCCAACCAATTGTTAAATTTTTAGGAAAAATATAGGCCGAGAGTTTAACAATAAGGTTCATGGAAGTTGGTAACTTATCATGTTGACTATTTAGAAGAACTCTAGGATGAGAGTTAGATAACGAGACTCAAGAAGAGTCACTTATGAAGTTAAGCATTTTGATTTTTATTATGTTATACATATGTTTTTGTGTGATTCAAGTATGTGTAGGAGACAAGATGAAGCCTTGGAAACTTAATAACATATGGGTGTGGGACATCCCAAAAAGGTTTCGGTTTCATTATATCAACACAAGCAATGGTGCTTTAGTTTACATGCTCATTTCCAAAAGAGAGGCATGAAAGTTCATAAGAGGCTTTGGATTCATCATTTTAGAATGAGTGATGGTGCTTTGGATCACCCACTTAGTCCCAAATTAGGATAGAAGCCTCAAGATTGAGGTACATAGTTTCTTTACTGAATATGTGGGATAAGGAAGTCGAGTAGTTTGGAAACACCATTTTATCTAGGGGTGAAGGTGATTTGATTTGTCCAGCCTGCCTACTTTTAGCACTTTTACCATGGGAATAAAGGTATACATAACATATTTTTTGGTTATGATTGGGGTCACACACTGATTTGGTAAAGTTTTTACTCCTTGGAAATTGAACCTCCTATATGTCAAGCTATGATGTGTTATTTATATGCGAGCCCTTGATGATATTGGTGTAGCTAAAAAAATTCCCACTTTTAAGGACAAATTCAAATAGTAATATTTAAATGAAAATAACAAGTCACTATTATGAAAATTAAAATAACAGAGAAAAATACATTAGGTGAAACCTAGAGGATGATGAAACAATAATGTTAAAAAAATGAAGAAAATAGTGGGGTAGCCACCTAAATGGTGAAAACTTTGAAATTTTGAAATGAAAAGAAATTATGAAAAATACATGGGATTAGTTGTCAACGCTCATGAAGCTTATAAACACAAAGGGATCCATGGCTGCAGGGGGTGGGAGCATGGCGGTTTCTAAATTATAAGGGAATGTTTCCAAAGTTATATTAAGAGAATGAGGAATTGAAATTGCATATTAAATTGGTTTGGAAGAAAGTTAAGAATTACTACAATAATCCCCTTGTCAAAGGTTTAGTGGTTTACCTAACATTTCCAATGATAACAATTCATATCAGATGGAAAGCCCATCACTAGTGCATATTCTGTTGGTAAATTTCAATTCTAGCTCTTGGTTGCAATCCCACATCAAGAATAATTATGTGTAACACCCCAAGGATGACTCGTGTGTGAAAAAAACATATCATGTTTAGGTTGGTAAGATATTTAATATTTTGGGGCATGCGTGCCCATGTATATATGTGTTTTAGGCTAGTTTTCCTATGTATATATATGCATGTGTGTTTTAGGCCAAACTACCTATGTGATTTTAGGCGAGTGAGCCTATGTGATAAATGTCAATGAGCTGAGCAATATAAAAATGTAAGCATACTATTATTGATAAAGTACATCATTGTTGCAGGAAAAGTCATATAGAAGAATACATGGGGATTTGGCTCAATTAGTGGGAAAGAGGGCTAAGAGCTAATTGACATGGGGCTTAATCCCTAGGGGCTAAATCATTATTAAAATAAGAATAAAGTCAAAAGTACGTATTTTTTACCCTAATTCCATAAGTGACTTCCATGATTTCCACTTGTCAAAAATGGTATGTGCACATAAAATTTATATTTCGAGTGTATTCTATAATTCCATTTCATCATTTTAATCGATAGATGTGTGATTATAATCCTTGGATGGGGAGAAGGGTGTGATCCTATGACATGATCAACCTATTGATCTTAAGTGGATTTGGGGTAGGGGATAGGTTTCCCTAGTGTGAGGTATTTATAGTACGTGGAGACTCTTAAGGAATTTAGAACTCTTGGAAGCCACAACAATCTGAGAATCCATGGTCAGCTTGAGTGGAAGTTGTAGAAGGGTAGTGACACAATGCGATGGATTGTGGGTGAAAAGAAGGGGGCACACTACCTTGGGGTATGTATGGTGATGGGGGATGATAGAATAAATGTTGGAGGTTTTTAAAGTCAAGCCCCTTGGCCTGTGATATTTTTGGAGTGGTATGTGTACCATAATGGCTTTTGGAATCCTTTTACCTTGATGGATTTTCTTGATGACATAAATTGCACCTTCAATCATCCAACACCTTGAGGAATTCCTAAATGGATAGTCTAGGAACAATGAGAACATGGCCCAGATATTTATAGCCGTAAAAAATAAAATGGAGGGGAGTTGAATACTTAAAAAAATAAAATACATAAAAAAGAACAATTGTAATCCATGAATGACACCAAATACTTTTTATACAACAATTATACTACACAACATGTAACAAAAGAAAAGATATACCTCGAAAATAAAATATTTACAACACACTTTTATAATAGAATTCATTTCCAACATAAACATTATATACAAGACAAAGGAAGCTATCATAATAAAAGTAAGAAAGACAAAAATAAATAGTATGCAAGATGACAAGATCATGAAAATATATTTAATTGAATCTGCTTTAAAATTGTTCAGAAATGCTGGAAATAAGCTTGAAGGACTATCGAAGTTATGTAATCAAGACCCTTTACAAATGACAGTGTTTTTGTAACCACTTAATCAAATGCAAGTAATAAAAAATCTAAGACAAGTTCAAGCTGCTGCAACTAGTACACATTCAAACTCTTGGACATTGGTACACTGCACAAATACCAAACTCATCAATGTTGGAAAATAAACAATAGTTTTAATAAACTCATAAATGACCAAACTATGATTACCCGATCCAACAAAAAATAAACTTAACTAACCCCTATTGCTGCTACTTTTTAAAAGGTGACCTGCAACACAAGCTTATAAGTCTCCTAACACTCTTAAGCAAGTTCAAAGCAACCAAAAACTGAATTGAACTTATCAATAAATCATACCAAAATGCAGAAGTGAGGATATTTCCCTCTTCGTATCCATTTTCCTTTTAAGCAGGTGCTCATAACTGTCAGGTGGTTATATTTTGGTTTATTTAACCACTCATTTATCAAAACTGAAGGAAACGAAGGGGATAGGAAAAGTTACTAAAATAAGAATTTACCAAAATGAACAAGGAGGGAATAAGACTTGAGAGGGAGGGAGGCCCACTGTCCATGTAGCAACATTAAAATATTATTAATAATGCATTATTTCCTCCTTGTATCTCCCTTTTAATTCATATTATGAAAATATAATGCTATAATATCATAATCATCAAAATCATCCATCATATTTCCCATTCATCAAAATTATGTCAAATTTCAAATATATGGGTCATGCCAATAGTCAAAATGTACATAACCATAGTCCATACTATATATCCAAAGGGTATGAAGTCTGTATCATCATATACTGTCCAAAAATAATATTACCAAAGCAAGTGCATCATAACCATGAAATAAAATTATAATTAAAATCTGTAAGCATTTTCCAGCCCATTTCCACTTTATTTAAACAACTGTTGAAAGTAACCAGAATGCTTGGATGTTTCTTCTACAATAGAAGAATTAATTTGAATTACTTCTCTTTTAGGTTCACTGTAGTCCAAGCCCTTTTGGAGTGCTGAACTGGCTACTTAAGGGGCTATTTTTCTTGGTGGGAACCTAGCAACTAAATGAGACACAGATGGGGCTAGAAGTTTAGGTGCTTTATCACGATTGGAAGATATAATGCTATAATATCATAATCATCATAATCATCCATCATATTTTCCATTCATAAAAATTATGCCAACCATCAAATATACGGGTCATACCAATAGTCAAAATGTACATAACCATAGTCCATACTGTATATCAAAAGGGAATGAATTCTGTATCATCATATACTATCCAAAAATAATGGTAGCAGAGAAAGTGTATCATAACATGAAATAAAATGATAATTAAAATCTGTAAGCATTTTCCATCCCATTGCCACTTTCCTTGAACAATTTCTGAAAATAAAAAAATGCTTGGATGTTTCTTCTACAATAGAAGAAATAATTTGAATTACTTCTCTTTCAGGTTCACCGTTGTCGAAGCTCTTTTGGAGTGCTGAGCTGGCTACTTTAGGGGCTATTTTCCTTGCCGGGAACATAACACCAATTACATCATCTAAATGAGACATGGATTGGGTTGGAACTTCAGGTTCTTTATCACGATTGGCAGATGGATGGATAACATCACTATGCATGATAGAAGTTGAATTATCAAAATGGGAAGATGAATTCAAATTAACATGAATCTTTGAAGACTCAGGCTGTGTAATGGAGATTTGAATGATTTTTCCCCAACCTTGATACCCCGGTGAAGAGTTATTAGAAGGAGTATGATCCCAACCATCATTAATTTGAAAGGGTATTTCATGAACATTTGGATGTGGGTGCACAACAGATTAGTGAGGCTCATTAGACAAAGCTGGTTGGCTAATTGCAGGTGGAGGACCTAGGTAAAGATTCCCTTTAGTAGCCAGTTGGGTAAATTCATTAGAAACTGCATTAAAGTGCATTGAAAACCGAATCCTTCTATTTCTTCCTTGTTTCAAAATTCCCAATGGCCAGTTGCCTCTTCCCCTACCTTGTCTTCTCGGACCTCTAGAGAAGAAAATCATACCTGCCTAGAATAATAATTAGCCAATGCATGATACAAAACATGAAACAACAATGATCTCATTCCCTTTAAAATTTCGTGATAGAATTTTTCAAACAAATTATAAAACATGCGCAAGATCAACTACAACATGAGCAAGTACACAACAGTGCACGATGGAGAGTTTTGACTTCACAATTGCAAGCAAAATAATATGTAGGTGGCTAGGATATAAAATTGAATCAGAAACCCAATGATATTTTCAAGCTGGACTTCATTATTTTGTTCCCAAAATATAAATTTTAAACAGAACGAGAACCCTTTGAGGGCTTCAAAATCATGAGGTTCCTGGAGATTTTAAATAATTATAATTTCCAAAATTTGGATCGGTACATATCATAACTAGCTTGGGTTGATTCGAATTGAACTTATTCAAATATGAAATATTTTGCTGGGTTATGATAATTTCCAAAGGGAACGGGATTTATTTTTATAACAATGACCACATGTAGCCAAAACAAAAATAAACTTTGACTTGACGATGGCTTGACTGTCCCAAAGGGAAAACAATGAAGAATGACATTCTTTATGCCATGAATCAACATCATGTTATTTATTTATAGAGGTAGCTGAGAAAAGTCTCCATGGTAAAATTATGACTATATAAAAAGTGAGCTGAACGAAACTAACAGAGGGCACAGTGACCATGTCGTTTGAGTCAAACAACTATAGGCTCGTCAATTAAACTTGTTGTGCATGACATTTTTTAAGGGAAACAAATACGAGGGAGGGGAAAACACATGTAAACAACCATTTAAAAAATATCCATCCAAAATTAACCATAAGTGTTGAATATACTAACCAGTTACAATGCCTTCCAGTTGCCAAGATGCCAAATGTTCACACACTATGCATTTCAACCACACTCATTTCTTGCTCAACATGCCATGATGGTTAAGGTTTCTAACTCGACTTAGTGACAGTCAGACATAGTGAAATTCCCAAATGGCTGAAAAAAACACCGAGCTTTTGATAAAACCTTTCCAAAATAAATATAGATTCACATATGGCATTGATCACCAAACCCTAGCACAATGGCTATTGTAGGACTATTGACGCATTTACACCACCTTAACCTGCACTTCCAACTATTCATGCAATGCCAACTCATCGAAGTGTGTGGAATTACATTTCACATAAAACATTATCCCATATTCATGGTTCGATCCACCATCATATCACATATCATAAGCCCAATCAAAAATTGAAATAAACATATCATGAGCTCCAATCATTAATTGCAATCTTCTAAATGGGATATGAAACCATGCGTTGTACATGCACATTACGCTATGTAATACGAATTATAAGGTAAAAATATAAGTTTCTCAAACACTGATAAACATTGAAACATATATAAATTCGCAATCATGTGGATGCAAAATACTTTTTACAAAAAATATTATCCCTTGTAATAATGATGCAATAAATGTTTAAAATTATTACCCCATCAAAGAAGCATAACCTGTACCATTGTGCTTCCTTTAACAACACTTTACCAATCTCAGACTTATGTATACTGGCATAAACTATGATCACTACTTCATCATTTTCTACATGGAATAATAACATATGTTCAACAGATAGTAGTCATCAAACAATTATTATTAATATTAAACACAATAGTGGATATTTTTATGGTCGAACTTCACCACTTGAGCCTCAATGTTTTTAAGTGGTGGAATCCCTCCCTCTTAATATTAGGTCAACAGGTGGTCAATTGATCATTTAGACATAATTTTATTGGTTGTCTAAGAGGTAGGGTTGTTCTTTTTTTTTTCAATTATATTGCAAAATCTGAAAGTGAAAAATAATAGTGTCAACAATTGGCGACTCCAAGGGGAATGTAGGTGACTGTATGAACCCAAAATTTTTGGTTTCACAAAAAGGTAGAAACTATATATTAAACACACACCCAACCCCCCCACGTAGAAAAATAAATAAAGTGACACTCACCTTACTTCCAGGAGTTAACAAAGTAAGTATATGTGGGGAAGCCTTTTTCCAAGAGCAACTCAAGGGTGAGAAAATTCAGTTCAGTGGAGGGCAATACAAGTCATTGAAAAAAAGATATTATTTGCCAAACTTAGAAGGTGACACTTACCAGTAACCTTAATCCTCATTGTCCGTTCCATTTGCAGTAAGAAATATTCTGTTAGCTTGTTGTGCATGTCTGAAATTTAATCCAACTAATTCAAGAAGGGTCACATAATCAAGCAAAAAATAAAAATAACAAATAAAAGATGCAACAAAATAAAGAAAGGTTAAAACAAACACACACAAAAATAAAATAAAAATAAAAGTAAAAGGCAATCAATTTCAGATTTGGACCGATCATGTAGCGGGATCAATAAAAGGTTTTAGGTGAGCTCCATTTTCAGGGTATGACAACAACCATCCATCATCATCTTTAAGAAAATATGAGTTACTCCCTAATACCACATCTATTGTATATGGTCCAATCCAAAGTTTTTGAAACTTAGTATGCTTGCCTTTTTATGCATGAGCTGCATCGCATAGTAAAACCCCTTGCCCTCCTTCAAAAGTAGTGGCTTTAGCTCTTTTATCAAAATACTTTTTGAAATTTGTTTCTCTTTTTTCAATATTTTCTAAAGCTTGATTTCTTTTTTCATCTAGAACCAAAAGGGTATGATATCTATTAGTTAAATCATATTCCTTAAATATTTCATTTTGAAAATCCAATCTAAAGGATACTAGCCATAGTTCAATTGACATCACAACCTCCTGACCATATACCAGCTGAAAAGGTGTAATTATAGTAACGAATTTTGTGGTTGTTATATCTTCCCAGAGGGCATATGACAACAAGGTGTGCCACTGTCTTGGCTTATCATGAATGATATTTTTCAAAATTATGATTAGTTTTTTATTCATAGACTTTGCGATTCCATTCCCTTGTGGATAATAGGAGGATGAAAAAGAATTTTTAATATTATTTTTTTTGCAAAAAAGAGAGAATTCATTTAAAATGAAGGCATGCCTGTTATCAATAATAATGTGTAAAGGAAATCCAAATATGGGTAAAAGGGTCTCTTCAAAAAAATCTATAACCACCTTGTCAGTGGTATGATTTGGTGGGACAACCTCAGACCATTTAGAAAAATAATTTGTTGTGGTTAAGATAAAGGTATGCACAACAACAGAAGGCATATTAATAGGTCCAATGAAATATAGACCCCACTTAATGAAAGAGCAGGTGGCAATAATAGGCTGGAGGGGCATATCATGATACTGCAACTTACCTGCTGATTGTTGACAATCGTTACACGCTCTAAAAAAATTAAAAGTGTCATTAAAGATAGCTAGCCAGTAATACCCAATTCTAAATATTTTGTGAACAGTGGCCTTTGCAGAAAAATTCCCACCTATGTGGTCTGATTTTTCAACTGAACCGTGTAGAGACTTTAAAATTTCATTGGCTGATTTTTCATTGAAACATCTAAGAAGCATGCCATCAGTTGATTTTATAAATAGATAATTTCCAATATGAGTATATTTGATCAATTTTAATATCAGTTTTCTTCTTCCTATTTTATCTAAGTTTTTGGGATATTTTTGATAAAGAAAAAAATGAATTATATTTGAATACCATGGGTGATCCTTTAAATCTATACTTTGTTCATGAACAAAGAATATTTCAGAAATGTATTCAACATCAAGGTTTTCTCTTTGTTCTATCTTTGAATTTCTAAATCTTGAGCGAGATGTAATGCCAAATCACGACCTTTAAAAGTTTTTGAAGTATTTATGGTTAGATCATGTTCCTATATCTTCGTTAACCAATGTGCCAAATTTCCAGACAATAGGTTTTGAGATAACAATAATTTCACAGCTGGTAAGGGTGTTATGACTTCTGTGTGTTTTCCAAGGATAAGATTCCAGATTTTTTCTATAGCCTTTACCAATACAAAAGCACGTTTTTCAATAGAAGGGTATTTGAAGGCCATATCAAAGAGAGTTTGACTCATAAAAGATATCATCTACTCTACATTTTTAGATTTTTTTTGAAAAAGGATAGATGAAACAACCTCCTATGTTGCGTTAGTATATATAATAAAATATTTCATAAAATATGGAGTATCTAAAGAAGGGGCTGAAGAGATTGAGTCTTTAGTTCGCTGAAATGCACTAGAGGCAGCGACATTCCACTTGAATTTTTGATCATTTTTAAGCATGGAATAAATGGGATTAACAATTTGAGAAAAATCAGGAATGAACCTTCGTACGAAGTTTATTTTACCCATAAATGATTGAATATCCTTCTTATTTTTAGGAGGGAGAAGGTTTTTAATGGCCTTAACCCTTTAAGGGTTGATGCTAATTCCAGAACCTAATACAATGTGTCCCAACAATTTACCTGATTCGACCCCAAATAAATATTTGGAAGGATTTAATGAAATTCCATGTTTATGACAATGAATAAAATTTTCCTTAAATGATTGAAGTGGTCACTTATTTTCTTGGAAAATACAATCAGATCATCTAAATAAATAAGGATGATAATTCCTAAAAGTCCATCAAAAGTAATGTTCATGGGCCTTTGAAAAGTAGCTCCAACATTGGTTAATCTGAAGGGCATGCGATTAAAATCAAAGGTCCCCATTTTGTAGTAAAGCTCTTATGTTTATCAGTTCTCTTGATGTGAATATGATTATAAACGGAAAAAATATCAAGTAATAATAACATTTGTGAGCTTGAAGCTTGCTATAACAACAACTCGATATTAGGAAGGGGATAATTGTCTCGAATACTTTCTTTATTGATAAATATGAGATTTACACACTATCGAATGTGAGCCTTTTTATTTCTAACCAAAAATAAATTGGCAACCTAGTCCGTATATCGGATAGGAAAGATAATGTGAGCTTTAATGGTAGATCCTAGAGTTGGGTTTAAAGGTCACTTTCTTTGGTTGACATGATTGGCTTCCCTTTTAAGAGCTATAGCATGACCAATCACAGCAGGGTCAAAACCCTTGAGATCACTATAGGAGCATGCAAATACATCTGCAAACTCATGAAGGAGAGAAAGATATTTCTCATTTTCTTTTGGAGAGAAATATTTTGATAGATTTAACATTTCAGGTTCTTCAATAGTTTCAATATTTACATTCTCTATTTCATCTATTGTTTTCATGAATTTTTTTTTTTGCAGAGTTAAATTTAGATGCATCACTAGGTCAAAAAGTGTCTTCCAGGGGTGCCAACTCTTTTGGAAACCGATTCTATTCCAGATCAAGGATTTCAGATGATTCAATACTTTCGTTTATGAGGAAAGTTAGTAAGGTATCATTATCTTCAAAATTTTTCCAAGACTCGTCATTGTCCGTCAAGTGTGGTCTATCCAAAGTGATTATAAGATAGTCTAGGTTGTTTGCTATTTCATGCCTGTCCGGTCTTGCAACAAATAATGCAATATTATCAACGATTAAATTTATTCCTATATTTACATGAGAGAGATTATATTGCGAGAAATTCGAAATTAATTCAAGGGCTAGAGCAGTGTACCTACACATAAGTTTATTAGAAGGTTTGTATGCCTTGATTACTAGATTGACGATCAAATTTGAATCTCCAAAAAATTCTAAATTCTAGCAATCAAGTTTCAATGCATTTTCTAAAACAAGAATTAAAGCTTCGAATTCTGCGGTATTATTTGTACAAGAAAAATTTAAATGATAAGCAAAAATGCGTTTTTGTGCAAAATTATTTTGCAATAGGATTCCTACACCATTACAATGTTGAGAGGTAGCCCCATCAAAAAACAACTACCATACATCTTTGGGATCAAGAGGAGGATCCTTATGAAGATTTTCGGTTACCTCTTCATCAAAAAAGATAGTATAAATTCCCAGATCTTCCTCAATAAAGTTAACAGAGGATTGTGACAAATTTTCAACACAGGGGACTATCCTTTCCTCTCTATAAACAATTATGTTCTTAGGACCCCCTGGTATAATAATATGGGTTCCATCCATATAGTAGTAGCCACCTATAAGGGATTTCCACTCTCTCTCTAAAAATGATTGGATAATTACTGACGCCCATGTCTAGAACTTGGATATTACAACTTGCCCTAATCTTAGGATGTGGACACATTACTAAAGTGACATCTTTAATTTCACCTATTGTAGGTTGTTTATGCTTATTAAAAGTCAACACAGGTTTTGAACTTTCATTAGTGCATGACAAAACTAATTCTTCCATGATAATTTTAGACATAACATTAGGACCTGGTCCTCTATCAATAAGACAACAATGCACAATTCTACCCATTATTTTCATTGTGATGTAAAAGGGAGTATTTTAAGGCTTTTTAGAATAAGAAATAGTATCAACATCACCTAAAGAGAGTTGTTCATATTCTTCTTCAATTTCAGTAATAATACTTTTTGAAGCTATTGATTTTTCTTTATTCCGACCTCCTAATTTTTTTTAAAGATTTTCAGCCTGTTTGGAAGTCTTAGCTAAATCTAGTAAAGTTGCATTAGACCTGATTTTTTCCAAATAATCTAAAATTTTATATTTTTCTGTTATAGTGATAGTAGAATTATTTACATGTGATTTATTTCCATTTCCTGAATCAAAATTTTCTGCTATCTTGTTATGTTTTTCAGCTGAAGATCCCTTTGAATTTGTATTAATAATATTTGTATTTTAGTTATTATCATTATTTTTCTTGTTATAATTTTGGGATCGAGTATTTATAGAAAGAACTTCTGATTCATCGAACTAGTTAAGAGTATTTACATAAGGTAAATTATTTACAGATAAAGTTTTCTTTCCAAATACTTTTTTCTTGGAAGCTTTCATAGTTTCACAAGTCTTTTCGCCATGGAAATATTCACAGAAGTTACACCATGGTTTGTTTTAGAGAAGAAGACTTGGAGCGGGTGAGGTAAATTCAGCTTTGGAGGTTGAAGGAAAGTTGACAGATGCAGGAGAAACCTTTCTTTTGAAAAAAATCATGCGATTTTTAATATCTTGTATAAGATGCAATATAGTGTTCATTTCAAGACTTTTGTTTGACGATGTACTGGGTAGCCAGTTTTATTAAGTTGATCTTGATATTCCAAAAAAGTCTGTAGGGCATCTACAATATTTGCGACAATTTTTAAGCCTTTGCTTATAAATAGATGGGATGGTTTTGTAATAATTTATTAAGGATGCTTGACCCTGAGGTCTAATTAATTCAGGTATTTTATTGTAAAGCTTTGTAAACCTTAACTTGAATGCCCTAATAGTTTCACCATTTTGAAATATCATGCCAATATATTCTTTAAGGTGATCAATAGTGCTCTGTTGTTGTCCACAAGTGGACTTAAACCAATAACAAAGTTCATCCCAGTTCGAAAAGGTTGCAGGAGAAAAATTATAAAAATCAGAGGCAACTTTCCCTACAAGGGTATTCATAAACAACCTGATGCAAATGTCATTAGCATTTGCCCCAATATTATTGCAGACATTAAAAAAAGGAGACAGATGGTCATCCATTATGCATTTCCCATCTCCTACAAACTTAGGAAGATGATCCTTAAATTTAGGAAGAAGTTGGGATGCAGGTGCCAGATTTAAAGGTGACGGTACATGCCATGGAGTAACATTGTAGTATTCAAAAAATTCGAAAATGGAATTTCTTTTAATTAATTTATTAGGATCATTGGGGTCAGCTTGCGGGGTATAACCCCTAAATACACTTCCCAAAAGAGAATTTCCTGCCATCTAAGCGGTTATAGGTTGAAATATGGTCCTAGGACCTTTTGTAGCTGAGGGTTGTAATTGAAAGATAGGAATTAGTTGAGTATCAGAAAAAAAATGCCTAAGATTTCGTTCAGTAGATTTAAAAGTTTTTTTTCATTTTCTGACTTTAGCTAATGAATCAAAATATGGTGAAAACGCCCTAATCCTACGTGATTGTATGACAGGATCCTTACGCACGCGAGATCTAGACCTTGGACGATGGGTAGATAATTTCATTTATGAAAATATTTAATTTGTGTTATGGTGGGCAAGTATTTCTCTTTCTTGAGCATCGACCAGTTCTATGTCATTAGATATAGCGACCCAAGTTCTCTTGAGTTCCTCTATGGTCCTAGCAGTATGTAACACAAGATTAAACAACCTAGTAAATATACTAAATTGATTTGAAAATCCTAATGGAATATTAGGTTGAACAGGTCTCAGATAAGTCGTTCATTTCAACTTAATCAACTTGCTATAAAGGAATATTTTCATAATAATATCTTGCAAGTAAAGTAGAGAAGGTAAGTAACTGACTTGTATTAAGCTTTTCTTTTGCAGTTTTTTAAGCAAGCAATAATAGTGAAGTAGCAATATCTTCTTTCTCGCCAAACAAGCTTAAATGGGAAACTCTTGTGATAACCCTTTAGACATGAAAAATGTAAAGAAATATAAAAGAAACAAGGAAAAACTAAAACGAAACATAAAACAATTAAAACAAAAAGAAAGAAAGCCGAAATCCCCAGTATGGTCGTGAGAAAGGATGTTGATGACAGAAATTGTTGCTTTAATAATCCAACACCTTGAGGAATTCCTAAATGGCTAGTGTTGGAATAATGGGAAAATGGCTCGGATCTTTATAGGCATAAAAAATAGAATCTATGGGAGTTGAATACTTAAACAATTAAAATACATAAAAAATATCAATTTTAATCCATGGACGACACCAGATACTTCTTATACAACAATTATATTGCACAACATGTAACAAAATAAAGAATATACCTCGAAAAAAAAATATTTACAACATAATTTTATAATATAAATTCATTGAAAACATAAACATTATATCCAAGACAAAGGAAGTTGTCATAATAAAAGTAAGAAAGACAAATATCAAAAATTATAGGCAAGATGACAAGATAATGAAAAAAGATTTCATTGAATATGCTTTAAAAATGTTCAGAAATGATGGAAATAAGCTTGACAGACTATCAAAGTTCTGTAATCAAGACCCTTTACAAATGACAATGTTTCTGTAACTAGTTAATAAAATGCAAGCAATCAACAATCTAACACAATTTCAAGCTGGTGCAACTGGTACAATTTCAAACTCTTGGACATTGGTACATTGCACAAATACCAGACTCATCAGTGGTTGCAAATAGAAAATAGTTTAATAAACTCATCAATGACCAAACTATGATTACCTGATCCAACAGAACACAAGCTTAACTAACCCCTATTTCTGCTACTTTTTAAAAGGTGACCTGCGACACAAGCTTATGAGTCTCCTGGAACTCTTAAGCAAGTTCAAAGAAACCCAAAATTGAAGTGAAATTATCAATAAATCATACCAAAATGTAGAAGTGAGGATCTTTCACTCTTCGTATTCCTTTTCCTTTTAAGAAGGTTCTCATAACTATCAGGTGGTTATATGTTGGCTAATTTAAACACTCATTTATAAAAACTGAAGGAAAAAAAGGGGATATGAAATGTTACTAAAATAAGAATTGGCCAAAATGAACGAGGAGGGAATAATACTTGAGAGGGAGGGAGGCCCATTGTCCACGTAGAAAAATTAAAACATTGAAACTAATATTATTAATAATGCATTATTTCCTCCTTGTATCTCCCTTTTAATGCATATAATGAAAATATAATGCTATAATATCATAATCATCAAAATCATCCATCATATTTCCATCATCAAAATTATGTCAAATTTCAAATATATGGGTCATGCCAATAGTCAAAATGTACATACCATAGTCCATACTGTATATCAAAAGGGCATGAAGTCTGTATCATCATATACTGTCCAAAAATAATATTAGGAAAGAAAGTGCATCATAACCATGAAATAAAATGATAATTAAAATATGTAGGCATTTTCTAGCCCATTTCCACATTCCTTAAACAACCAATGAAAATAACCATAATGCTTAGATGTTTCTTCTACAATAGAAGAATGAATTTAAATTACTTCTCTTTTAGGTTCACTGTAGTCTAAGCCCTTTTGGAGTGCTGAGCTGGCTACTTAGGGGGCTATTTTTCTTGGTGGGAACCTGGCAACAATTACATCATCTAAATGAGACACAGATGGGGCTGGAACTTTAGGTGATTTATCACGATTGGAAGATAGATGGACATTAGCACTATGCATGAGAGGAGTTGACTTATTGGAATGAGCATATGAATCAAAATTAGCATGAATATTTGAAGACTTAGGCTGTCTAATGGGGATTTGATTTATTTTTTCCCAACCTTAATATTTTGGTAAAGAGTTATTAGAAGGAGTATGATCCCAACCATCATTATTTTGATAGGGTATTTCATGAACATTTGGATATGGACGCAAAGCATATTGGTGAGTTCAATTAGACAAAGGTGTATGGCTAATTGCAGGTGGAGGACCTAGGTAAAGATGCCCTGTAGTAGCCAACTTCCCAAATTCATCAGAATTTTCATTAAAGTGTACTGAAAACCAAATACTTCTATTTCTGCCTTGTTTACAAATTCCCAATGGCCTGTTGCCTCTTCCCCTGCCTCATCTTCTCGAACCTCTAGAGAAGAAACTCATAACTACCAAGAAAAATCATTAGCTAATGCATGATATAAAATTTGGAACAACAACAATCTCATTACCTTTACAATTTCGTGATATCATTTGTCAAACAGATTATAAAACATTCACAAGGTCAACAACTACGCGAGAAAGTACACAACAATGCACGATGGAGGGTTTTGAATTCGCAATTGCAAGAAGAATAATATGCAGATGGCTAGGATATAAAATCAAATTAGAAACTCAACGATATTTGCAGGCTGAACTTCAGGCTTTTGTACCCAAAATATAACTTTTAAACATAACAATAACCCTTTGAGGGCTTCGAAATCATCGGGTGCCTGGAGATTTTGAATAATTATAATTGTCAGAATTTGAATCTGTGCATATCATATCTAGCTTGGGCTCATTCGAATTGAACTTAGTCAAATATGAAATGTTTTGCTAGGTTACAATAATTTCCAAAGGGAACGAGATTTATTATTATAACAATGATCGCATGGATCCAAAACAAAAACAACCTTTGACTTGACAATGACATAATTGTCCCAAAGGGAAAAATATGAAGAATGACATGCTTTAAGCCATGAATCAACATAATGTTATTTATTTAGAGAGGTAGCTAAGACAAAGTTTCAACGGTGAAATTATGACTATATACAGAGTGAGCTGAACGAAACTGATAGAGGGCAGGGTGGCCATTTCGTTTGAGTCAAACGGCCAGAGGATCGTTAATTAAACTTGTTGTGCATGAAATTTTTGAAGGGAAATAAATAATACGGAGGGGAAAACAAACGTAAACAATGATTTAAGAAATATCCGTCTGAAATTAACCATAAGTGTTGAATATACTAACCTGTTACAACACCTGCTAGTTGCCAAGATGCCAAATGTTCGCACATTATCCGTTGCAGGCACACTCGTTTCTTGCTCAACATGCCATGATGTTTAGGGTTTCTAACTTGACTTAGTGACAATCAGACAGAGTGAAATTACCAAATGGATGAGAAAAATGGCAAGCTTTTTCTAAAACCTTGACAAAATAAATCTAGATTCACAAATAGCGTTGATCACCAAACCCTAGCACAATGGCTATTGATCAACTGATAGGGAGAAGAATTTACTCCCACATCATTTCATTTCCAGTACTATCGGTATATTTATACCACCTTAACATGCACTTGCAACTATTCACGCAATGCCAACTCATCGGAGTGTGTGGAATCACATTTCACACAAAATATTATCCCATATTCATGGTTCGATCCAATTGTTGGGTTGCGGGGTCTTGACCCAGGTTTAGAGTGTTCCGCGCAACCAATAAAACTGTGCAACTACTGGCCCTTTCGGCAATGATCTTCTTGCGCAAATCAAAGTCTCACCCGAAGACGTATGGGGGTTGCTGGAACAAGGTTTCCGCACCTTGAGGGAGTGTTTGATGTGTGTTTTACCCTTATTAGATTTAGTGCTTATTTTTCTGCGTGAGAACTCCATAAGAAAGCAAATCTGAGCATAGATAGAAACCCTTAACAGATAGGCGTAAACATATTATACTTCAGTCATATCTAAATTATCAAAATAGAAAACCCACTTGTGTGTAATATTCCCAATTTTTCACATGATGTTTAGAATATTAGAGTTCTTATTTTTCTTAATTAATTAAGTAAATAAAAAGGGTGGAGGGACCCATAATCCTCAAAGATGAATAAGATCCACTTTTTATGTGTTAATGTGGATTAATTTAACATAGATCTACATAATGGAGTAGTGGACCAGCTACTAATGTGAATGGAGTGGAGATCATGTCTCATTAATGAGATAGATCATGGAGGTTGAAGTAGTAAACTAAGATAATGGAGGGAATCTAATGTAAGATCGTAGAGCATTCATGATGAAGTGATGGAGGAAGTAGTGCATTTAATGCACACATGATGGAGACGGTGCAGATTGCATGTAGACATGATAGAGGACTGGGAGAGATAACACAGTTAACCATGGAGGATTATGTCCACATGAACAACGCAATTTAGAGGTGGGCCAGGGCTTGGGAAGGCTCACTTTGTATATAAAGGAGATGAAGGAAACATTGGAAGATGCTTGAGTTTATGATTTGAGGATCTGTTTAGATCTAGATTTTTTAGGTGACATCTCCATGCATTCTTCTGCTGTTTAGCACAACGTGTTCCCGAGCGGGAATCCCACCCTTACCCTTAGAGGACTTGTGTGCCTACTTTGGGAAGGTTATTTTGAGCTTCCATTAATCATTAGGAATTGGTGCCACAATCTTTTCATTCTCTGCAGAACACCTACCTTAAGGAATTATGCAATTTTTGAAGATCAGTTTGGGAGGTGGAGGTTGTCTTCAGTATTTCAGCTGGAGAACTGGTGAAGGATTATTCCTATCACCTTGGGCTTGAAGATAAAAATTACCAGGGCTTCATTTCAGATCTGGCATGAAGCCAAAGTTTATTAACCTCCTATCAGCATCAGTCCCATCAAGGATTGCGTAGTCCATCATTGCAGATCCAGAGGAGGAAGGAAGTTGCTAGCATTTCAGCTAGTAATCCTGTGAGGGATCATCCCATCACCTTGTCATCACCATTTCCATCAGCCTAGAGCTTATTGCAACATATATCAGCAGGCATAGAGTCTCTCCCTCTTGTACATCGCAGTTTCTCTAGCAGCTGCATATTCAGTTGTTGCAACTTGAAGGAGGAGGAAGAAGAGACAAGATCTCAAGCCCCTAGCTTGTAGATCTCAAGGAGGGATCAACCCTCAAAGCTTATATTTGTTTGTATATCCTATTGCAGCCATATTTTGATCAGATATAGCTTCAGATTTGCATAACCCAGCAGTCAAAGGATCAAACCATAGGAGGATGATTTTCCAAAGTCATAGATCTGGAAAATCCTTTCTGGGTTATCTTGGGTTCCCATCACATTGGCTAGATCTTGAATCTTGGCATCATCAGAGCTCCTGAACTCCATAGATATGCATTTCCCTTTGCAGAAACTACATGTAAATCATCAACAGAAGGGACAATGCAGTATTGCTTCCTATATCTCACCAGTTACATAGTGCTAGTTGTAGCATGTTTGCAGGGTCATTCTAGAACACTTCTTTGGCTAGAGTACCTCTATTTTTACACTATTGTAACTGTAATTTTCTCCACATAATAAAAAGGCTCAGCTTCTTTGTATATTCTGATGTTGTATTTATATTTATTTTTTACTTAGTTGCAGTTCTTATATTGTGTTTAAGTATTATTGCATTCTCCCTTTTGGGATATTACAGTGGTATCGGAGCATGATCTTTGGCTCAACTTATGGACACTTAATCTTTTGCATCAAAAGAAGAAGTAGATAGATGAGATCTATCATGAAGGAGGATTGTAGTATTTCCACTCTTCTCTTTATATCCATGCAATATCTCTCCAAAGAGTTCAATCAAATGAAGAGGGAAGGGCAAAAGGAGGATCCAAGAAGAAGATTTGATGAGGAGGGTCCAAGCACTTCCTATCAGGAACAAAGAAGACCGGAGAATCCTAGATCTCCTCATAGATCTACTATGCCCACTTTCTCTAAAGAAGGTGAATGGTATAGAAATGAAGAAAGGGAAGAACCTGAGACTCATGAGACTATCAGTATATATCTTGAAGAGTACAAAGCACAATCTAGAGCATTCAAGGAGAGTCTAACTCTCCAACAATTCTTCCAAATCAAAGAAGAAAGAGGATCCTATAGTAGCAATAGAAGAA
Organism: Pinus albicaulis; assembly: GCA_034641835.2. Classification (NCBI taxonomy): domain Eukaryota; kingdom Viridiplantae; phylum Streptophyta; class Pinopsida; order Pinales; family Pinaceae; genus Pinus; species Pinus albicaulis. The sequence continues at coordinate 125,101,025 of CM076584.1, read as the reverse complement.
AGAGGCACAATAGATTATATTTGCCTACATTTGATGGATATTATTCAAGCACTGTTAAGGCTTGGAGGAAACAACTAGATGCATTTTTTAGGCTACATCCTGTGGCTGAAAAAGAGGCTGTCCAGATTGCAGCACTTCATCTTCAAGGTGAAGCCTATGATTGGTGGTTTGGTCACATGAAGCATGCAAGGGTGACTAAATATTCAAATTTCTTTCACAAGTTGAGAAAGAAGTTTGATGGGAGAAAACCAAATATATGTCACAGTGAGACATTTCCTAAGGAAACAAAGAAGGATGTCAATCTTTTCACTCTGGAAAAAGAGTCACTACATTCACCACCAGTTGTAGAAGTACTTGTATCTGAAGAAGAGACACTTGAATATTTTCAAGATAGTCTTGAGCTCTTAACATATAGAGTCCCATGTATGATTCAGGAGATGCATGAGGAAGAGGAGGAAGATTCCAGCACTGGTACATTGATAGAAGAGCATCCATCACTCTTACCAGTAGTTGGGGACATCATTGTCCCGGTTGGAGGAAATATTGTGTTCTTGCAAGAGGTTCCCACACATCAGTTTATCCAAGGTATGCATGCACTTTCATCACATATTGTTTCAGTAGATCTTACTGAAACTTATGGGGACATGCCATCAGGGCCAATGCATAACCAAGGGTTAGAACAAAATGTTGATTTGAAGCAACAACATATCACTGCGCAGAGGACCCTTGATCTAATCAAGGAGGAAATGAAAAACTATCCCAATTTGTCATTGTTAAATTACATTCAACCCTTTGAGTTGAAATGTGTAATTTCAGAAGATGGGATGGGCATGATCCTATGTACAATGGTTGGTTATGAGATCAACATTGTGCCTTTCTTTGAGACAACATATACATCATCTTGCAGATCTACAACGCTCTTAATGAGAAGCAGTGAAAAAAGGGGGACCTATTCATTATGGGAGAAATCATATGGCAGCTTCATTCATGAAGCAATGGAGAGAAATATGGTAGATGGTAGACATATTGAGATGGGAAATCTTTTCCCCTTTCTAGATGACAATTTCTCAATGAGCATCTCACAACTCAAAGAGAAACTTCTACCTACAGCAGATCCAAAACCTCATTGGTTTTGGAAGGCCATTGATGAGAAGAAGGTCATATTAAGAGATCTCATTAGAGGTGCACTTCAACATTTCATGGAGTGAAAATTTCTTCATCAGTTTAGGGTGGATGATATTCTACAAAGGGATGGTATTCTACAAAGGGATGATACCATGTTTATGTAGAACATCATTCATCATCCACATTGGGATGAGTGGGTGAAGATGATAAGTAAGGGGTTGCAAGACCACTTTCAACTATATGACATAGGCTATAAATAAGCTTGGTTATGATGGTTGATCTTGGGTGAGTTTGGTTACTACCCAAAGGCTCCTATTTTTTTGATCCATGCCTTGAATAACACTCATGTAATGAAGAAGGAGGCATGGCTGCGCTGGTTGCTCTTGGGTGAGTATGGTTACCACCCAATAGCTCATATTTTTCTGATTCATGCCTTGTGTATCAATGATAAAATGTAGCAGAAGAAGGCATGTTCACTAGGGTTGTCAATTAGAGAATTTGGCCACCACATGACATCTCCTATGTCTATCTGTTTTGTATTGTGTAAAAATTGGCATGGTACTCTCATGGTGTGTATTGATGGTGTTTTCTTATACTGGGATGATGTGACATTCCACATGTCTATCAATATGTTTTTCTCCATAATGCACATGCGGAGGTGAAAAGGCAACAAGATCTCTTGTTGCTTTGGTTACTTTTGGGGGAGTTTGGATTGTTCATCTTGCATAGTGGAGATGGAGGATGGCAACAAGAAGCCCTACTCCGGTGGTTGCTATTAGGAGAATATGGTTTGAAATATTTGTCTACCCATATATCTCTATTTCGTCTTTTGCATAATGTTGGAATGAAGCTTGGAACCAACAAGGCCAACAGGGCTAAGGATGAGGCCATGTCAATGCTCAATTTACTTCATGAAACATGGGATGAAGAAATGCTTTAGGAGATGGGAATTTTCCTTTGTGGGAAGAACCACTTTATTTTATGTATCTCATGTATTGATGATGATGTTGGACATCATATGGTTGTCACTTGGTACTTCTTGGAGAAAGGAGGACATCTAACTATACAATTGGAGGTCATTCTATGCATTCTTAAGAGACAACTTTGGAACCAAACATGCATAACACATTGCAGAAAATGGAGGAGGCCTTCCTTATGTGGATTCCATTTGGAGGGGAATAAATGGCTTGGCATCTACTTTTTCATTTGCTTGAGGACAAGTAACATTTTTCCGGGGAGGACTATAATATTCCCAAATTTTCACACGATATTTGGAATATTAGAGTTCCTGATTTTCTTAATTAATTAAGTAAATAAAAAGGGTGGAGGGAACCATAATCCTCAAAGATGAATAAGATCCACTTTTGATGTGTGAATGTGGATTAATTTAACATAGATCTACATAATGGAGTAGTGGAGTAGCTACTAATGTGAATGGAGTGGAGATCATGTCGCATTAATGAGATAGATCATGGAGGTTGAAGCAATAAACTGAGATCATGGAGGGAATCTAATATAAGATCATAGAGCAATCATGATGAAGTGATGGAGGAAGTAGTGAATTTAATGCACACATGATGGAGAGGGTGCACATTGCATGTAGACATGATGGAGGACTAGGAGAGACATCACATTCAACCATGGAGGATTATGTCCACATGAACAACGTAGTTTAGAGGTGGGCCAGGAATTTGGAAGGCTCACTTTGTATATAAAAGAGATGAAGGAAACATTGGAATATGCTTGAGTTTATGATTTGAGGATCTGTTTAGATCTGGATTTGTCAGGTGACATCTCCATGCATTCTTATGCTGTTTAGCTAAGTTTGTAGTGTTGTTTATCACAGGGTGTTCCCGAGCAGGAATCCCACCCTTACCCTTAGAGGACTTGTGTGACTACTTTGGGAAGGTTATTCTGAGCTGCCATTCATCATTAGGCATTGGTACCACACCCTTTCCATTCTCTGCAGAACACCTACCTTCAGGAATTACGCAATTTCTGAAGATCAGTTTGGGAGGTGGAGGTTGTCTTCAGTATTTCAGCTGGAGAACCGGTGAAGGATTATTCCTATCACCTTGGGCTTGAATATCAGCATTCCTAGGGCTTCATTTCAGATCTATCATCAGTCCAAATTTTATTGACTTCCTATCAGTAGTAGTCCCATCAAGGATTGAAAGTCCATCATTGCAGATCCAAAGGAGGAAGGAAGTTGCTAGCATTTCAGCTAGTAATCCTATGAGGGATCATCCCCTCACCTTGTCATCACCATTTCCATCAGCCTAGAGCTTATTAAAACATATATCAATAGGCATAGAGTCTCTCCCTCTTGTACAACGCAGTTTCTGTAGTAGCAGAATATTTAGTTGTTGCAACTTGAAGGAGAAGGAAGAAGAGACAAGATCTCAAGCCCCTAGCTTGTAGATCTGAAGGAGGGATCAAACCTCAAAGATTAGATTTGTTTGTATATCCTATTGCAGCCATATTTGGATCAGATCTAGATTCATATCTACATAATCCAGCAGTCAAAGGATCAAAGCCTAGGAGGGTGATTTTCCAAAGTCATAGATTTGGAAAATCCTTTCTGGGTTATCTTGGGTTCCCATCACATTGGCCAGATCTTGAATCTTGGCATCATCAGAGCTCCTGAGCTCCATAGATCTGCATTTCATTTTGCAGAAACTACATGTACATCATCAGCAAAAGAGACAACGCAATATTGCTTCCTGTATCTCACCAGTTACGTAGTGCTAGTGGTAGCATGTTTGCAGGGTCATTCTAGGCCACTTCTTTGGCTAAAGTACCTCTATTTTTACACTGTTGTAACTATAATATTCTCCACATAATAAAAAGTCTCAGCTTCTTTGTATATTATAATGTTGTCTTTAGATTTATTGTTTACTTAGTTGCAGTTCTTATATTGTGTTTAATTATTACTGCATTCTCCCTTTTGGGATATTACATTGTGCGATCACACATATAGTTTTCTAGTAAAAGCCCTTAACACAGAATTAATCCTTGCACGAATACAAAGATTTTCCATAGATAATTAACTCTGATAATGACGCATTCAACACAAACAGATTAACATATAAGAAACATAATCATGCTTAACACATATAAATTGCAACAAAATTCGCCAAAACTTATTCTTTATTAATGGATCTTCAACTCAGTACAATCCCTTTCCGTCTGTGCACACAGTAGCAGAGTCCGTGCACACAACTCAAGACTAGGTCTCCGTGCACACAACCAGCAGGAGCCTTTCTACCAGACCAAATACAAACGATATCAACGCATCAACATAAACATAACATCACTAAAACGTAACTTAATTGTCCTTACTCGACTCAACTTATTACATATTATGACTTCGACGTGTACATTCCATGGTCTCAAACCATGGTTTGAGACTCATGGTTTCCATTTTTACCCATTATAATGATAAAATAGATTTGAATCACCCCAAAGCCCCTTGACTTCTGCGTGCAACGCGTTTCAAAAAAATTTAGCCCAAAATTATACAAAAAATTTCCGTTAGGGGACCCCATCGCAATAGGCCCCCAACATATTCTAGTGACTTGTCCTGTGTCACTTTGGTCCTAGTTCCCGCATCTTGTCCTTCAATGCTTGGATGGATGCCTTTAGCTACTGAATGAATTTAATGCTCTATGCTGCAGAATGCTATGCTTCCTTGACCAATTTTTATGTAGTTGGCCCCTCAGATTCTAGGCACCATCTCTGCTGCAGAATGTTGTGCTTCCTCGACCAATTTTTCTGTAGTTGGCCCCCCTAGTTTGCACCAACTATGCTTTGGTATAGCTGCAAGGCTTCCTCTTCCCAAGGCTACATCTGATTATAGAGAAACTGCTCCCGTCAGCACAATGTATCGATAGCTTCTTGAATAGCTCATATTTCCTGTAAGTGGGCCAACTGCTGGGCAAGAACCAAGGTTAGCGTAGTGACCTCGATCTCATTAAATTGTTGTTCTTTTTCCCGTAGGTCCATCTTCAGCTGCTGTGTGATAGAGAATCTTGGACGGAGGTCAAAATTCACATGGCCTCGTCTAAAAATTGGCTGCAAGCATCCACAATAGCACTGATGCTAGCATTTGACTCTTCAAAAACCTTGGCGCACTGTGCGCGAACCTTTGGAGGCATCTCAAGCTACAGGTTCATCTATAAGTCAACGATATTTTGTTCAAGTTCTGCTTAGAGTGTGGTGATTTCTGATCGTGAGGCCTTGAGCGCAGTGACCAAGTTTTCTAGCTTGACAGTGGTCGCTGTAGTGGTGGGTACTGTGATTTGGAGGAGACCTGAACACATCTGATCAATCAAGGTTTCCAACTAGACACACTGTCTTTAAGCGGCACGTCGCACATCCTCCGGAGCTGCTATCCGTTAAGTGTTGAGGTGGCTTGGTGTTGCACTGCCTTGGTGTCCTGGAAGGCATTATATTATTGGTACTACAACTAGTATGTGATCATCATGTGCAGAGCATGCAACTTTGTCCCATATCCTCATCACTGCGTAGGTCCACTATTTCGATTGTAGTGGTTGGCTCTATGTCCTTCTACGCATCCTTCGGGTAATCTGTGGCCATGCACAGTTTCATTGGGGTATTTGGTGGTACAAAGGATGACACACATCCTTCGGGTAATCTGTGGGCATGCACGGTTTCATTGGGGTATTTGGTGGTACAAAGGGCGACACAATTCGAGTTGTTCTTGCTTCGAGCCATAGTGGGGGACACTTGGTCGTGGTGTGCGCAAGGTCATGCTCTGTGACCATGTATGGTAGCTCATACCATACCCCTACCATGTCCCTCTTTGTGTGGACATGGACACTATGGAAGGATTCCTTGTAGTCCACGATGTGCTTGTACTGCTTGTACAACGTAGGTGACAGTCTTGGCTTGGACTGCACTGCTTGAAAGGTTTCTGCATCAAACAACACCCATAAGATTTTGTTTTATGTGACTTTGGATGACATATTCGAGTTCCATAGGGACGCATACTAGGCAACTTCATACATATCAGGTTCAATGTGTGGCAATTGCGACTACGATGGTGGCCTCCAACCAATCAATACAACCAACAACAAAAGGCAAGCATAGTAGAAATGCTTGCCCTCCTCTTGCGCCTCCCAAATTTTTTCTAGAAATTCATTGCATAGGTACTTTGCCCAATTATATTGTATCCCTTTTATGCATTGCGCAACTAGCTTAATTACATATGACTACACCTCCATTGCATGACAGTTCCTGATCATTTTATATGCAAGGAGCAAGGTGGAAAATTTAACTGCTGAGGAATTGATGTCTGCTACAACAAAGCCACGGGTGTTCCTATTCACCCCATAATATTTCTTCACCTCATCGTCGACCTTTTTCTCCAATCTCTTTCCTTCGAAGGTCACCCCTGGATCCTCCCCTTGGTATGGAAACATGGTGATCTGATGAATCAGCATATCATCGATCGAAATGGGATCTCCTAGCCATAAAAAATTATGGTGCATAAGGGCGAGCAGTTGGCACACACAAATTTCATTTATGGTGCTGCGCCCAAAATGCAGGATGTTGAGAAGGTTTGGAAGCCCAAATTGCTGCAACCCCAATGCCCATGTATTCAGATCGAATTTGATGACTGCCCCATCATATGGCACCTGCTCCAAATACTCAGAGGGTGCAAGTTCAAGGAACTTCGCGCGGTTAGCCATGTCCCAGCCTTCCAATTTGAGAAACAACACCTTTGCAAACATGTCTCCTTCAAATGGCACATTTTCTGGGAGCACCGGCATATTGATATGAGATTTGACCTTATCTAGGTCCTTCATGATTTTCACAGATGGCTTGCGCGGTGCCATATACTTCGGTAGCCAAATATTGGACCGATCTCTTTGACAACATCATCTTCGATGATTCCTTCAGACTCTTCAGCCATTGGTATCTTCTGTCACTCAGCCAGGGGCGAATTTGGTTTTTGAAGTCTTCTTGCACGGATACTTCCTAGTCTCTAAGGTCTCCCCTCTCTTTTTTTTTTTTCTGTGGTTGAGGTTCCGACACAGGTGGTTCTTCAACGGGCGTCATAGAGGGGGTAGGCTCTATAGCAGTCATACTTGGAGGTATTAAATTTCCTAACCCTTTTTGGCGCAATGTCTCGAGGAAGGCTTCCAGGTGCTCAGACATACACTCAAGTAACCAAAATGAGATCAATAGACACAAATATCTTTGAAAGTAAAGGGAAAAAATGCGACCCTTCCTGCCATATTTATAGCGATGGCGCGGCCTAAATGACCCGATGTCCGTTGATGTATTCTCATAAATGCTAAAATGACTCCACGTATAGCATAATGTCCTCCATAAATGTAGGTTAGCCGCTCCTCTAAATGGTAATAAAGCTGTCTTATCTAGATTAATTATTCCAACGGCTAGTTTTTGGTCCATCTGCGACGGTGTCAACCTCCTAGTGCATCCCCTATGTGGATGTCGCAAATACCTTCTCTTCCTCAATATTTGTCGCACTGGTATCCATCGCCAACATCTGATAGACTTCTTTATGGTCTTGCACCCTCTCACAACTATCTGAGGCACTAATAAAATTCTCCAGCCATATAGTCATTTCGCGTGCTCAGGGATGGGACCATCCCTGTATGGCTTCAACCGACTTCCATTCATATATACATGAAGGAATTCACCCCTTAAGGTAACCAGACGTATTGCACCTCCTTCCGTATGCTCGTTGAAAACATAAGGTCCAAGCCAATGCATTTTCAATTTTCCTAGGTGGCGCGCAAACTTGCTGTCATATAGCAAAACTAAATCACCCTCCTTGAAAATATTTTGTCTGATGTGCCTGTTATGCCAAGATTTTTCAAATTCCTTTTGCACCTACTGATGGAAACCATCAATGAATTTGTCTTACTCTAGTGCAACTACCTGCGACAGCCGCTCTTCCATTGGCATAACAATTTCCTGTCCATACACCAACCTAAAAGGGGTTTGTCTGATCAATTTATTACATGTACTTATATATTCGCACAAAACCGCAGGTGTTAGCCACCTATAAAATTTGTTATATCAAAAGGTGGCTAAATCATTTTTGGAGCCTTCAAGAAACATGTTTTATTGCTAAAAATGTTATCTCTTGAAGACTCATGAAGACATCATGGCCTTTGTTTAAATCTTCACTACTGTTTTCCTTTCAAACTTAGAAATTCTGCTATTTTCATAGAGAAAAGACTGCTGCAAAATCTCATTTTTCCCCTCCTCCACTCAAATTAACCTTCATTTTATCCCCTTCTTTCCTCCTAAAAATTCCTCCATTTTTCATTTGTTCCCCTTTCCCTTTCATGAAAATCCATTTTATATAGTTTAAAACTCACTTTTAAACTTTACCAAAACCCCCAAATCCATCAAAAACCTTGAAAAATTTCATAAAAAATAAGTTTTTTGATTATGAGCTTAAGCCCCTTTGGGCTAAGTCCTAACCACTTCCCCACCATATGCCTTGGTGCTGGAACCAAGCGCTAAACCCTTTCGGCACTTATCGCATCGGAAACAAATGAAGAACACAAGTCTTTTTTCCTTTATAAAACTTCCGATGCAATTGGCCCTCTTATACATAACTCCCGATCCCTTGTTTTCTATGGAAAGACCAAGAGTTAAAGGCTGAAAGTGCTTATCGCATCGGAGCATTTGTCGCGAGTGCAACACTTTTTGTTTCATAAACCTCCGATGCCGATTAGCCCCATTGTATATAGGCCTCGAGTCTTCTACCGCTTCATAAAACCTTCATAGCCTGCAATCAGGTGCTAAACAATGAAAATAAACCATTCCTGATCATTTTTTCCCTTTGTTAATTCATAAAAACCCATTATCGTATGTTTATAACTAAACGTGCAGGTGCGATGTTTTTAATGAAAAGCTCGCATCGGAGATTTGTTGAATGGGTAGATTGAAAAGCTCGCACCCTCATTCTGATTCCGATTGGCCCTTATACATATAAAGCCCTGGGCCTATCGCTTTTCATATAAACCAACAACCCCGCAGTTAGGCACCATTCCTTATAAATAAACCCGCCCCGACACCATAAACCTTTGTTTTTCCATAAAAATTTTGATTTTATATATTACAAAGGGTCCCACTCATTCATTGGTCAGAGCCCTTCTCCGCCATTGATCTTGGACCAATCCGATGGCCCGCACAATCTCACATCGATAAATCTCATTGGGCGCGTTAATATTTCTCACCGTCTTCGATTGGCGATTCCCCGATGTGTTCTCCACTGTCGATCTGATCTGTAGATCGACGACCCACAATTAATCATTTTGGCGCCCTCCCTATCCATTGCCCTGCCAATTGTGAAAGCTCTGATTACATCTGGGCCGTCCACGTGTCCAGATCGGATGGTCTAGAATACGTCTCCCGACTTTGGTTAAAAACATGTAGCCCTGCTCTATAATGTTTTTCCAAAAAATCACAGCAGTTGATCTCTACAGATCAACGACCCATATTAATCCTTTTCTCCGCTTTGTAAATTTGTTTATTATCCCCAGTTTCAATCCTGATCGTTGATCCTTTACATCTAACGGCCCATATTAACCCCGACAGGCCCGACCCCTGTGGGTCCTGCCTCCCTCCAGATCTGATCTCCGTCGTCCAATCTTAGATCTAACGACTCAGATTAAAACCACCCTTCTTGTTATCACTCGTGCACCTATCAGTCATCGCGCTCATTCCACAGCCATCAAATCTAAGACCCCAGATCTGACGGTGGGCGCGCATTTTCACGTAACTTTGAGCACGCCTGTTAATCTTTCGAAATCATGCGATATGGGCGGTATTCAAAATCCACGTGTTAGCCTCTGACACATATCACGTCCAAAAAGCTAAAACCGCTTTTCTCCCCTTCTACCACGCGAAACCCGTGGTTTTCTCCTCCGAAACCATTTTTCCCCGTTTCCACAGTATTTCATCGCGTGCGTTTCTCGCCGTTGATCTCTACAAATCAACGGCTTAGATCTAATCTCCCATTACACTATCGCCCTCCACCTTTTCCATGGGCCTTCATAGATCAATCTTGACCGTTGATCTCCGTGGTAAAAATTCATCCAACGGCCCAAAACCATTCCGGAAGTCCCAATTTTCTTCCTTGCCTTTTTCACTATTGATTAAGGTTTTAAACCCCTTTCTTCACATTTTTCGCCCGTATTATTAGAATATGACTCCGTCGCATTTTATTATTACATTTGCTCCCGACCGTTGATCTCTGTAAGATCAACGGCCCTAACTTAAAATCTCCACTATTCGCTCCCACCGCTCTCCTTTTGACCCCCGCAAACAAATTTTCATCATTGGATGCTTTCATCCAATGGCTATGCTCCAAGCCACAACCTATGAAGCATTTTTTTACCCAATATGCAGGATTTTATAACATTTGTGTGTATTTTGCAGGTTTCAAAGGTTTTTCCCATTATAATAAAGGAAAATGAAAGCTGAGGATGACGATCCTCCAGACTTTCGTTTATCAAAGGAAGATTACTACGGAGGGTTCAAAGTCACGTTTCGTCGGTGCATCATGGGCACTGATGCCATATGAATCCTTTGTGGCACCTGCACATCAACAAGAAATAGTGAAACATGATTAAATCAAAGAGTATCAGTGTTGAAGACCTAATCGAACCAAAGATGAAGAATTAAACGATTAATTGCACATTTTGGGTGGATTACGGCTAAGATTGAAAATCAAAAGCCTAATCCACTAAATTAAGCACAGTTAAAGAAAATCAATAATATCTATCAGACAGAGGATGCCTCCACTGCCACATCAGAGGCTAATTGATTCCTCTCAGCTACCTAACGCCACCTATAGCTTCACAACATTCAAACAGAGGCCGAGTAATGACCAGAACAGAGGATATTTTCCTCAATACAGCCGAACAGTTATTCCAAGCCAAACAGAGTTATTGAAAAAAGATGACACAAAGCCTTAAAGTCAACAAAATCTCCCCACCGAGCTTAATTGTTAATGTAAAAACAATTAATACAGACGAAATATCTGTAAACTTCTGCATCGAGCCCCTCAAAGGCCAAGAAGCATTAAACTGTATTGATTGAACCCATAGATCTTTTCTCTTTCGACCTCCTCATCCTTCTATAAAATCTTATTGAGGAGCTCATTGTAAACGTTGGTTGCTAAACTTTGAAATATACTTGTGCCTGAAGCTTCTACTTGTAAATAGTGTTCAAGGGTTCTTGAAGCTCTGTTTGTAGTCACATAAGCTAGACCGAGAAGTGAAGATGATTGCTGAACTAAAACATTGGACTTGAAGATGTAACTGGATTGACTTCAATATACAAGTTGTTTCTTGGGATCCTGGTCTATATCACTGGTGAAGTGCCCCTTTCTTTGTTATTGTTTTTCCTTCTATGTATGCCATATTGTCCACTATTCTCTGATAAAGAAAAACAAGCATAGAGTTAGGACTTACTGTTTACAGTACCCTTCTCTGACTGATAAGCTTTATCTCAATGTTTTCCTCCAATTTGTTTATTTAAGAATGATTCAATACAATTTAAGCAGTTAGGAATGCTGGCGTTCCCTCGTCCTACTGTTTTCTTTAAACATTGTTCTTAAATGTTATTTTCATTAATTGCTTATTAAAGTTAGACTAGAAAAGTGATGGTGAGCCCTGTTTTCTAGCTTCTATTCTCCAAAGGCAATTCTAAAAGTTTCCCTCAGTGTTTGTTGAAAGCAGACTAGGTTTAAAAGTATCTTATCCGATCTTAAGTTTCATTTTGATTCTCTTATGTGTTTTTCATACTTTATGAAGGTAATTATGCGGATTACTGAATTGTTGTCTATTGAGTTGCTTTAATACGAATTTTCCCAAGAAATTTATGGTGAGCCCTGTTCTTGGTTGGTTTTAAACAGTTTTTTTTTTCTAAGTAAAATTAAACTATTATAATTGAGCAAAATATAGTACAGTCAAGAGTGTCAAGAAACCGGCCGGCCGGAAATGATGTAACTATCAACCTCGGTGCCGGAGAAGGAGTGAACTATGCACAGAGCTATAGCAAATGACTTGAAAGCAAAAAAAAAAAGACCGACTTCTACACCACATGGGCAGAAGTCTCAACACGAAGTTTTTTCCCTTTCTTTTTATTGACTTTTATCCAGCCATCCTGGGGTGTGTGTGCTAAAAAAACTTGAAGGTTGGAGTTCTCCAACATGGGGATCTCTTTATCTGATTCAGAAGAAGAGGTCTCATGGACGCATTTTTGGGTGGTCGCTGTGGCAGTGGCATGCGCTGGAGAAGCAGTGGACAGATACATCGTCTGAGGCGCCTGGTCTGGTTCTGCGTCGCTCCCCTCATCTTCCAATCTTGAGAAATCAGAGCTCACTGCTGGCGACGGAGAACAAGGGGTCCATCTCTTGGGCTTGGTCTTTGCAATGTTATCCTTTTTCTTTTTTGCACGGAGAGATGGGAAAGAGTTCTGCAGGTGCCCTATTAGATGACAATGGCGACAACAGAAGGCAGTATTCTCGTAATCCAGGGTCTGAGTCCAAACAAAGTCATTGATCTTGAGAATGATTTGGTCTGGTAGTCCCTTGCTTAGATCTAATTCCACACATATTCTGGCATACGTGTAAAGGCCTTGATCTTCCCGCCAGTAATCTCCCATTAAAAAATGGCCCAAGGTGTTGCATATGCCCCTGTAGACTGCAATATGCCACAGGTGAGCTGGTAAGTTTGGAAGCCTGATCCAGACAGGTGTTCTGGTGATAAATGCAGTTGCTGGATCAAAATCTGGGAACCATGGAGTTAAGAAGAGCCCAGCAGTTCCCATAAACCAAGGACCTTCCTCTAAGGCCTGTTCATAATGCTTAGGATTGTCAAACAGAACTATCAAATATCCTTTTGAACAGAAACTGACCTTTCAATGGTGAGTCCAGTTGGAATGAATCCATTCATAGAGGTCCTTTAAGCGTGGCCAAAGCCCATTGAATCTGCATATGATGGCTCTTTCTGAAAATTTTTGAAGGTCTTCTGCGAGGCCAGAGTGGGAGATCTCAACAGAGGGAACCTCCTCCAGTTTGTCAACTAGAAAAGGCTGGGGTTTGGGGGCCTCAGAGGGTTTGGGATTCTCAGAGTGTACTGCACCTTTGTAGGAGAAGGGAGGAGAAAAAGAACATTGTCCTGCAGCGCCACCTCTCAGACAAAAGGAAAACACTAAAGAGCTATTACTTTTGATGCTGTAAGATGAGAGGGGAAGAAGATCATCGAGTTGTTTACCTTGATAAATAAGTCTTTGAAGGGCTGAGGGGATGCCGAACCGGCGCTACAGGTTTGCCTTGAGATACTGCACCAGGTCTGAAGGGCGGACCCAATGCAGAATGGTCTTGCCAAAAAGTTGTGTGATTTGAATCTGAAAGGGGGCGGAGAAATTTTTAAATGCCTTCCTGACCGACACAGTGCCAAAATATTTTAGATCTCCGATTGCGTGATTATCTGGATGCGGAAGGGGAAGAAGATGCTTCTGCAGATAAAAAAAATCTCTCCGGCACAGATCCGCTGCAAAGGATAGGTCTGTAGAGTTGAGTAGGAGACGAAAGTTCGTTTGCAGCAGATGAACCCTTGCCGCGCTGCCCTTGTGGAGAGAAACGAGAGAGGCCAACGCTTGGGACGCCTCCAGGGTTTCTGTTGCGAGCAGAGAGTCTGGACTGCTGTCAAGTAGGGATTCAGAGTGTCGGCAGAGGACGCCAACAAGCCGGAGAAGAGGCCGACCATCGATTGGGGGCTTAAGCGCCCATGCTACAGAGTAAGGGCCTTTCAGAACCTGAAGAGATGGGGTGTGAACTGCCACCACAGGGGAGAAGGCAAACTGAACCCCAAGCCTGGTCGGCGCTGAAGCTCCAGAGGAGAGAGCGGCCGTACGTGGGGAGAGAGAAGAAACCCTAGATGCCATTCTTCTCTGCTCTGAGTCGATCTTTTTTGGGCTTCGGTTTTAAACAGTTACTTAAGAGGCTTTTCTTGTTTGGATTGACTATAAATCCTTGTTGAAATTATTATCAGTTTCCACCCCTCCAACACTTTTATTGTTTCCTTTCCATCATTTTATCTTAAAGATCTTGTGATATAGATGACTTTCCCCTTGGATCGATCTTGAATTGTTGCACAATTAAAAGGCGTATTAAGACTCCATAGCCCAATGGACTAAAAACCAGCATTATATCTATCTAATCAGCCAAAGCTTGTTCTGATTGCTTGCAACTTCACACCTTTGAAACTATTTCCATTTAGAACTTTCCACTAAACTAATAATCATGCTCAACCATCCAAAACAAACAAAAACCCTCGGACTTCATAACTAGCCTAATATCATACCCAAAACCTTTAAAGATAAATCAATCTTTGCACTTTATTGGAGAGATCCCTCTCCGGATTCAGGAGGGCTAGATCCTAGAAACCCAAAGTGGTTGAAATAGTGTTCTCTCTGCAGTTTGACTTTTCCAATCTTGCAAATTACATGGAGCTAACAACAGGTACACGCACATATTAATCGTTTTGATTATCATTGCAGGCCTTTGTGAGTGCATTCTCCAAAATATTATTAAAGGCTTCTACTGTGACATTTTCTTGGGGATGATACCGTGTAATCTTCTGATGGTGCATCTTAAACTCCATTTTTATGGCTTGATGGTCTCATTCACAAAATGTGTATCCTGGTCACTCATCAATATTTTAGTACACCCAAACCTTGTCAAGATATTCTAAAAAATGAAGTGCGCAGCTGTCTCTGGGTTGCAATATTTCACAGGCTTAGCTCCTTCCGATCGAGTCAAATAATCCGTCGCAATAATGATATAGCGTGCAGTAGTCTTCTTCCCGAGAGGGTTGATTGGTCCTACAAATTCAATAGCCCATTTATCAAAAGCTTGCAAAGTCACTTGTGGTTGCAGTGGCATTTCATATTTGCGTGAGTGTTTCCCCATTCGCTGACACACATCATAAGCAGGACAATACTCTTTTGCATCACTGTGCACCGTAGGCCACCACAAACCAGCCCTCAAAATTTTCTGCATAGTTGGATTTCCTGCACAGTGACCTCCTGAAACCCCTGCATATGCTTCTATTAGGATGCCCTGTCTTTCAAACTCTGACACATAGCGTCTCAATACCTCTTCAGCTCCCATCTTATACAAATAGCCAGCAATCAAAGTAAAGTTTGCTGCACACAAGACCATTTCTTTCTTCTGATTAACTATATGCTCCATAGGCGCACTACCAGTGGTCAGAAAGTGGATAATATCTGCGAAGTGGTCATCGAATACTTTAATGGAAAGCAGTTGTGCATCTAGTAATCTGTCCTCCAAACTAGCTGGTTCCTCTCCACTTTCAATGTGTGATAGATGGTCTGGACCTACATTCAATCTCCCTGGCTTTACAATCACCTCAAAATCATACTTCTGAAATAATAAGAGTCATCGAAAAATCTTCCCCCCCAACACAGGCTTGTTGACCAGGTAATTCAAAGCAGAGTGATTAGTAAACATCTTACAATGTCCTCCTAGCAAATAGTGACGAAAATTTTGTAGCGCATAGACCATAGCTAATCCTTCTTTCTTTGTTGTTGAGTAGTTGTGCTCAACACTTGACAATTTCTTGCTCGCAAATGCAATTGGGTGATCAATATCTCTAGCTCCTGGCTGCATGAGTACATCACCTAGCGTGATACATGAAACATCCACATGTACATGTAATTACTTTGTTCAGTCTGGAAATACCAATACAGGCGTAGATACTATTTTCTCCTTAAGCAACTCTAAACTCTTTTGGCAGTCCTCATCCCAGCAAAAAGAGGCTTCCTTATTCAAAAAAAATTTCGTCGGCGCAGTAATCAACGCATAACCTTGAATAATTTTTTTGTAATAGCCAGTATGCCCAAAAATTGAGTGCAACTCCTTCACATTTGCGAACGCCTCCAGGTTGAAAATAATAGCATTATTAGCTAGATCGACCATCAATCCCTATTGACAGATAATATGACCCAAAAAAATCCCAAAAGGGACACAAAATATGCACTTCTTCAGATTCAATGAGATCTGATGCTTCCGACAAGTATCCAGTATCAAGCAAAGACTTGAAACATGCTTCTTTAATAAGCCAAATACAGTTCAGTCATCAAAATATAATTCTAAGAACTTATGTATATACTCCTTAAACGAAACTACCACCACGCGTGAGAATATCACTGGAATATTCTTCAGACCAAATGGCATTACTATGTATTTGAATGATCCCCATTCCGTCGAAAATGTTGTCTGAATTATGTATTCAGGCGTGATTCGTATCTGGTGGTATCCGTAAAATCCATCAGTGAATGAGTAGGCCTCTTGCCCACCCACATTGTCCAATACTTCATCATAAAATGGAGTTGGAAAAGGGTCATGCACACAGACATCATTAAACTTGTGCAGATCCACACAAATCATGATTTCTCCTTTGGTCTTCTTTTCTTAGACCCCCATGGGGCTTACCCAATATGATTCTTCTAGTGGTTCAGTGATCCCTACAATAACCATTTTCTATAGCTCCTCCTTGACCTTCTATTTATACTTAGGATTCAACCTGTAGGGGCGCTTCTTGACAGACCTATAATCTGGCTTTAGAGTGATTTTCATCACACAAAGATCCCCAAAAATACCTTTTAACTATGAAAAATTTGTGGGAAATAAGTCCTGATATTTAGCGAGCATTTCCACAACCTTAGCTACTATATCTTCATCTCAGTAATCCCCTATTTTGGCAATATTAGGTTTCTCTTCAGTTCCAATGTTGAGTTTCCTAATCTTCATGGGTCCAGTCACATATGAAACTTTAGCCATAGGCCCAACAACTGTGCACTGACCTTCAAACTCAGGGATATTTATGTTCTTGGGTCTTCTGCATTATCTTCAATAGTCACATTCCAACATTCAAATATATCCTTCATCTGCGCATCCCATGCTGGTAGGGCTCGTTCTTCTAGTTTCTCTGGAATGTCAAAGACCACATCTTGAATTGTGTGTAAGGTAGTATTGATGCATGGGAATCCAATCTCAAAACTGAAAGTTAAAACGAAGCTTTCTCGTAGCTCAGCCCATTCCATCATGCCTCGTCGCAGCTCAACCTCTAGGTACCAGTTCATAGGAATCCAACTTAAAGTATGAATGAATGTATGCACCCATCCTCGATATGACTCTTCTCCCCAAGCTGCAGTCCACCTGGCTAACCGCATGTGCAGGTCTTCTTTTCCTACATAGGTTCCTTCCAACCGGGTATTGGGTTGTCTGAATCACAGTTGCATCATGTGGGTACATTCTTCCCAATCTTCCAAGTTGTCCTTGTGTGTTTCCCACAAACGCGTTTGGGTTGAGTGCAGCACTAAGTCAAGCGCATGGAACCATTATGCCTCTATAAGAAACTTTTCAAATTCATCTAAAAAAAAATTGACACTGGTCACACCATCATAATAAGGCAATTCCCGCACCTCAGAGGATATGCATCGTAGAGATCTGGTGACTCGGTTGTAGCGTAGTGTAGAGACTTCATGAAAATGGTTTTTCCGGTTCTCTAATTCCGCATCTAAGTCTGAGTGGCATGAAATATCCATATCCTAGCTAAGCCTAACATTTTCTATGGGATTGAGCCAACCTTCATCTCTCGCAGTTAGCTTGTAGATATGGTCAACGTCCTCTTCTACGTGCACCGTTTCTGTGTATCTTTATCCTTCTGTAGGGTCTAATGGGACGAAAACCCTGGTTCCATTATTTTCAAACACCATACTTCTGCGCTTGAGGTTGATGATAACATCCATGTCAATAGCACAATCCAGGCCCTACAATGTAGGGTACAGATCTGAATCATCATCAATTTGAATAACTTCAAAATCAGCCAGTGCCTTAACTCCTTCGATATCAACTATGACCCCATAAATTTTACCCATTGAGATAATATTCTACTGATTTTACATGCGCAGTTGTATTTTAAACCATTCGAGCTTAGGCTCTCCCATTTTCTTCCAAGTCTGCTTTGGTATGACATTTGCATCAGAGCCGAGATCCAAAATGACCTGGTCCATTTCAAACTCACCTATCTGAGAAGTGAGGTGCATCTCTCAGCCAATTATTCTCTTGTTCTTGTAGATCTTATGGTCAATCGTTTGCTCCATCTGGGGCTGTTATTTTTCGATGCAACTATTAATTAGAGCTTGAAGATTCTAAAATTCCTTCTTATTTCACAAAAGCTTGATACAGGATTCCAAAAATGATTTAATCTATGCAGGCTCAACCCCTTTAACGGCATATGTGGCACGTTTTCTTGGTACTTTAGATGTGCCAGGATCTGTGAATTCCTTCTTCGCTATGAAAAAGGTTTCCTTCTCCCTTTTTAGATTAAACCCTTCCTTTTTCTCATGAGCTATCTGGACCCAAACATCAATGACAGGTCTCTTACCTTCTACTTTATCTTCTCTAGTTACTACACCACTTATGGTAACAATATTTATGCTAGGGTATTTAGTGCGTGGTTTCGATCTCATCATTTGAAAGTTCTACGTAGGTGTTTGCGTTTTATTTTCGTACATTTTTTGCAAACAGTATAGGGAAATATTCAAGAACATGATCAAAATGTCCACACTACCTGTAAGATTGTTGTGTTGGGTTTGGGAAGCCGCGCATATAATGACCAACCTTTCCATAGTTATAACAAATGAGTTGTCCCCTTCCACGACTAGTTTCTCCTCCTCTTCCTTGTCGTCTACCTATAAACCCACTGCACCTAGATGGTGATGCACGCGAATCCATTCCTCTACCCTCAACCATCCTTTATACGAGGTAGCCTACTCAATCATCCGATCAAAGTTGCGAAAGTTCTTCTCATTATGTCCCATAGATCGGAAAGATGTGCAGTAAGGTTACTGTAGCTCCAAAATATATTTACCAAGCCTAGGGCATAAGTCTTTCATGTGCAGTCCATTTTCTTGGCAAATTGCACACCATAATTTGGGAACCTCACTAGGCCCTGCTATGTTCTTAATCAGACTTGGTACTCCAATTTATATATAGGTATTATATACAGAAAACTAATCCCTATGATGTCCTTTAGCTTTAAAACATGTGCACCATACTCCTGCGCACACATCCTTTTCCTTCTCTTTTCGCAGAGTTTGTATTTATAAGTGTAATGTAGCTAACTGGATTTGGATTTTATGAGCCCCAACCTATGTGGCTGGTATAGGCGAGACTTCTAGCTTCATGGAGATCTCCACAGATTCAGCCTGTGTCACAATCTTCTGCTGGCTTAAGGACTCGCGCAGATGCGTCAGTAGCATAGCAATAAACCATTCTTTGTGCTGTGTGTCATTGATAGTAAATCCTCCATCTCTGATGGTGCGCTTCAATCATTGATATGTCTCCCATACAGATTCATTCACTTCTTGGTGGATCTCCTTTAATTCGGCCACGCATTAAGAGTATGATTTTGGATTTTGAACTGGTCCTTAAATGCGGTTTTAATTAGGGTTGGTTTCCATATACCTCATGTACCAATCCAGTGCACATTCTTGAATGTAGTAGCCAATTGCGCTTTATTAACATTATCAATATTGATCCTCTACGCTGTCCACCCAACATCTGTGACAAACCAAAATTGGTCAACATATTTATTTCCAACACCCTTGAAATTTTGCAGCTTTATGGAAGTAGCCATATCGACTTTTGGTGGTGGAGGTGGAGGTGGAGTGAATGACTTGTTAGAGTGAGATGAATTTGGAAGTGGAGTGGATGGGATCTGAACTAAGGCCAACGACCCAAAAATAATTTTATCTTGCAATCCCTCTTCTTATGAGTGCACATATTTACTATAACTGCTTGTTTCAGACTCCTCGTCACTCTCATATTTACCTTTGAGAGGGCTATAAAAAAAACCCTCTTCTAGATCTACTTTGTAAGTTTTTCCGTTGAACGTAGTCGGGCCTCTTCGAGACATTCACTCAATGTGGTTTCACAGAGTAACCTTTTAACATAAAATCATTTTAATCCACAGTTTCAATGAGCATAGAAAATTACCTTTAGGGACCTTGAAAAATATCTTTTCAGCTTCAGAATACAATACAAAAGTATCAATAGAAAATTCATTCACAGGCCCACTCAAAACACTATCAATCCAATAATCTACTACGCGGGTAATTCTATTGCTAGATTTATCCAACTGCTGAACCATATCATGAGTCCACCTGGTGATCGCGTCGTCCTTTGCGCAGGCCTGAAATTCAGTCAGCCAAGATAACCACTCGTGTAACTCAGTCACAAAGGAAGCAAATAAAATTTCATGGACCTCTGTATATATATATACCTTTGCTCCCAATCCTCAGCAGATAATTTACGGTTTCTGTTTTCTTGGATTGAAAATTTGCATACCTTCTTATCAAGCGAATATTTTAATTCGTTCTTTGTCAGATGCCACAACATCAAATTTCCCTCAAACAGATCCCGATCCCGACAACATAACCATTTTTTGGGTTGAGGGGTCTTGACCCAGGTTTAGAGTGTTCTGCGCAACTAACAAAACCCTCCAACTACTGGCCCTTTCGGTAATGATCTGCTTGCGTAGACCAAAGTCTCACCCGAAGAAATATCGGGGGGCGGTGGAACCATGTTTCCGCACCCTGAGGGAGCGTTTGATGTGTTTTTTACCCTTATTAGATTTAGTGCTTATTTTTCTGTGTGTGACTTAAATAAGAAACCATATCTAATCATAGATAGAAACCCTTAATAGATAGGCGTAAAACATATTATACTTCAATCAGATCTAACTTATCAAAACAAAAGCCACATTTTTACGATCACACATATATTTTTCTGGTAAAAACCCTTAACAAAGAAGTAATCCTTGCGCATAATCATGCATAAAACATATAAATTGCAAAAAAATTAGCCAAAAATTATTCTTTATTAATGGATCTTCAACTCAGCACAATCCCTTTCTGTCTGTGCACACAACAACAGAGTCCGTGCACACAGCTCCAGACTAGGTCACCGTGCACACAGCCAACATGAGCCTTTCTACCCAGACCGATTACAAATTAGATCAGCACATCAACATAAACATAACATCGTTAAAACTTAACTTAACTATCCTTACTCGACTCAACTTATTACATATTTATATGACTTCGACGTGCACATACTGTTGGATTGTGGTTCTTTTGAACGAATAAGGAAACATCAGAGTCAAGAAAATGAAGAGCCGGAGCTGCTAAGATGAAGGCCAAACACCTCAAGCATGGGTCGAGAGGATTTCCTGCAATGAAAAGAGGAAAGAAACTTACCATTTACCTTTCACATTGCCAACCTCTCTACTCATCGCACTTTGATCCTCGCAGAGTATAAAATTTACCCTTTGCTTTCCCATAAAAAATACTCTTGATTGCGATCCGTGAGCGTCTCCACCTCCTTGCCACGTCATCTTCCACTCACCTCAATCACACTTTTCTCCTTGCAGATTATAGCATTTACCTCCCGCTCCTCATAACTAAATACTCCTGATCGCGATCCACAGGCGACCCCACATCCTTTCCATGTCACCTTTTCACCACCACACATCGCAAATCACAAATTATGGCATTTACCTCTCGCTCCTCATAACTAAATACTCCCAATTTCGATCCGTGAGCGGCCCCACCTCCTTGCCACATCACCTTTCCATCACCCAACATCGCAAATTGTAGATTATGGCATTTACCTCCCTCTCCTCGTAAGAAAAAGCCCCGACTCCCGATTGCGATTTGCGATAGTAGTTTGGGTCCCACCTCCCTGCCACATCATCAAGAACCCTTCCATGGCCTTTGTCCCACCCTTTTCAGTGTTAAACTGTCCCACTGAGTGTTGATGTCACATACCCCGTTCTAAAGCCCGGTCTCCAGTTTTGCAAGCTAAGAAAAACATGGGTTTTTGGCAGAACAAGCACAACTATGTGTTGGGCCTCAAAATAGTCCCTATTCTCACTCCATATATTCAACAATACCTTCACATTACTTCCATATTACCTTCATGTCACCTTCATTCCACCTCCACATCATTACATTTACCTCATCATTGGGTTATAACTATGCTTTTCCAAAGTTTATTAATTCTTAACATTTTTAAGTGGATTTGTGGTTAAACTTTAGAAAATAATATGCTTATACTTATACCTAACAATTAGAATGAGTTTTTTGACATGTGTAGGTACAAAAGAAGCTTCCTAGGCACCCTTATGTGGCACTCTATGTTAAAATTCGAATTTGAGGAGATCATGGACCTCATGGAGGAGATCATGGACCTCATGGAGAAGATCATGGAGGATAGGGTTATGTGTCACCATTGGTTGAGAAATATGTGGGTCAAAGGAGGGAATAGTGGATTTACATTTATGAGTTTGTTATCATAGCTTTTGTATAAATAGGAGTGTTATCTCCTTCATTTGTAGTATTAATCTTGATTTGTAATATTAATCTTGATCTTCTTCTTCATTTTGTAATCTTAGGTTGGTAGTGATAAGTTAGATTGGAGAATCAATGTAATGGTTGCAATTGCAATTTGCAATTGATGATGAGTAAGACGGAGCTTCTTTGATCCTCTACATTTGACTTTTCTTTTTGTGTGCTTGTGAATCCTTGGAAGGATCCCCATTGCCTAGCAAGTACACTTTTATTTTAGTAGGATTTTATTTTATGTTTGTTTGTGAATTTCATTAGATTAAATTATTAGGTTCATATGTTTGGAATGTTAACGAATGACCTTTCGTAAGAAAGTAATAATGTTTCCTTCAATGCATCTGATTTGTTATTTAATGTTTGATTTTATTAGTTTAAGTTTCTGATTTATATGCTTGAGATATAGATTAATAGTCTCTTGTAAGAGAGCTTTAACATTTCATGCAATCAATCAGAATTAGGTTTAAGTGCTTTAATTTCGTTAGTTTAAATAGTTTTTTGATTAAGATGATTAGAAATATTAATGAACAGTCTCTTGTAAGGTGGCCTTAATATTTCTTACACTTATCACAATGTCTTTAGATTTCATTTTGTTAAATGACTAAATAGGTGTTGGAGATCCTAATGAAAGACTTCCTGTAAGGGAACTTTGGCATTTCTTTACCTAGCTTAGTTTAATTTGTCTCTAAGTCCATATATTTTGGATGATCCTCGAAGTTTACTTACCCGGATTGATAGTAAATGAAACTCTAATTTGCATCTGCATTTTAGACTAAACACTATGGTTGATTCATTTTGTCTAGGAAACCTCCGCTAACGAGTTGGGCATGCGCAACACAACTGGCCGTTTCACAACGGTTAATGTGAATCATGAGAATGAGGGAGTGGAGGCTTTTCCACAGCAGGTAGAATCATGCGAGGGAAACCGTTCTGCCCACCTGTTCACCACCACTCCTTTTCGTTCCCAATAGAGATATCATGATCAGGCCCACGCAACCTTTTGTTTTTCTTTTCTGTTTCATTTTCAGTTGTGTTGTAAAATCGGGTGAAATCTTGATTTCAACCTAAGTACTGTTTAATTGTTATGTTTTTGTTGCAATCAGTGTCAAAGAGTAGTGCTTTTGATATGATGCAGTTATATCGGATCATTTTTTATTTTGATAGGAAACAATAAGATCAAGAAAGAATATTCGTCCGAGAAATATCTAGCTCATGAGCTCCAATGTAAAAACTATAAAGAGCGAACTCAGTGAAGAAAGAGAGGTTCTAATTTCTATGGAAGTTATGAGTTCACATTTTCCATATCACATTTTGTAATGCCTGGGATAAGCTCTTAATGCATATCCTTAAGAGCTGTTTTGAGAAGACAATACAATAACGATTTGTTGCAAATGGATTCCAACTGGGCTTTTGAACAATATGTATGCCTCTTCTGTGTATTTGTCTAGTTTTCTTAGTCATTTTTGCCGAATGTTTCTTCAATTATCGTGAGTTCGGAATGTTGGTCACAAGTGTTTAATAGATGAATTTACCTCCGTCTTTCTGCTAGAAATGGTACTCATAAGTTAATCACTTGGTCACCTTAATTGTGCTCGACACTCGATTTCTGTTTCATACACTTTATCACGACCATTTTCTTCTTTAAGACTTCAAAGGGAAGATTCTTACCTTTCAATAATCCTACCTCTCTTCGACTCTCCTCTCCCCGTTAATCCAAGAATTCACCCTCTTTTACCTATAAGGACTCTTCACTAGTTTCATATTTGGCCCATTTACAACAATTGAGCTTCATAACGACCTCCGACCCATTTTGAGTTATATCCAACGTATAATCAAAGTTAGCATCATTGCTCCACTCCCATCACTATCTAGAACCACCAAATAAGTAAATATCACCAAGGTTATATCCTGCGAGGTCTCCCCAAAGTGAAAGTTAATCCAAGAAGACCTCTTATTCTTAAGATTTCCTAGGCACTGGTCTCCTGCAACTCAAGACTGTCTCTAGGAGTGACAACATATTTTTGGTGCCGTTGCTGGGGATACGAATGAAGAAATATTTTCCCTAGGAGACGAAATAAATTCCACCCTTCAGACAGGTGAGAAGGAAGGGTTGGGAGTTGCGTATTCCTCACCTTGGCGACTCCATTCTAAAATAGTCTTAATCAGAAGTAATCCTGTATTTCAAAAGGCCTCATACTTGATCAGATACTTCCCAACAGAGAACCCCTTCTATATCTGATCTCAAAAAGATCATATTTAAGAAAATATGGAAGGAGAAGCAACCCAGCCAGGCTGACCTACCCTCATTTTCTCTAGAAGATTCACTTTCCTCATCTCAGAAAGCTGACATCTATGGTCCTGGCTCCATAGCCCATGTAATTGGGTATTCTCCAGAAGCCTCTGTTATAGCTATTTCGGCCATAAAATATGAAGTCGAATCCGCTGATACTTCTCTACCTCCCATGCACCCTACTATCGAGGCTGAAGAAGTTAGAGAAGTTGTAGTGCTCCAGACCAATATACAAATATCTACTCAGCACACAACTGTTATACCCCAGTCGATTCATCCTCATAATATAACACCACTTCCCCTCATGGCTATACCTAGGTTCCTCCTCAACAAGTATGCTCCATTGGTTCTACCTCAAGTACTGAATGACATGCCACAAGATTATCTAAAGCTCCTGCCTTGGTTCACCGGGGAAGATAATACTTCAACATAAAGACATATTGAAAAATTTTGCGCCTTTGTTGAAATGGCAATGTAGAGCACTTAGATGTGGTGTTAAGGATTTTCGTCCAATATTTGGATGGATAGGCTCAGAAGTGGTTTAAGTCTCTAGTTGATAACATAGTCACCACTTGGGAAGAAATGAAGAATTTCTTCACACTAAAATGGGGAGAAAAGAGGGATCATGGATATGTTCTCACAGAGTTAAATGCTTTTAAAAAGAGATGCAATGAGGATGTAACAGAATTCATAAAGAGGTTCAATAAGCTCTATAATAATATCCCTGCTGAGATAAAGCCTCCCCAAGAAACTGCTAAGGTGGTCTTCGCAGGAGCTTTCAGACCAGAGTTTGGGTTCACCCTAAGAGAAATAAAATCCACATCTTTGGATCAGATCAAGGCTGATGCATTGGAGCTAGAATCTAACTTTTCTTCTACTGGTAAACTCAAAGGGAAGATAGAGTATGAATCCAGAAGAAAGAATAAGGAAGAGTTTCTACTTCTAATCAGGAGAGGGAATCACAAGAGTATATAATTGAAGAAATGAATAAGCTAATCAAGAACCTATCAAATAAGTTGGTTAAGCTTGAATTGGAGGCCAAGAATTCCCCTCCTTGTTCCAACCAAATGATTCATAACCGTGGGTTTAAACACCAGTATCAGAATGATCAAGTGATCATGTCCTAAGTGAAAAAAAGCTCAAAATTGGAATTTCTCAGAATTGGTTGAAACCAGAACGACCGGATAGGCCTCGTTGATATGATCCTGGCACCATGAATGACACTCAAATCCGACACTGTATGTGAAAGTTATGCAGGTTTGAAGTTTACACTATATTTCAAAAATTGAGTTTGACCAGAGTTGAATTTTGAGTTTGGAATATTAAAAAAATAATATTCCTTGGAATATTCACTAGAATATTCCATGGAATATTCCATATGGGCGAATCAGGCTTCGACAGTTGGCATTCAGTGAATGGACAATGGATTGACTTTGGTTTTTTTTGGACCAATGAGGGATTGCTACGTGGCAGGCCCAGAGGCTGCCACGTGGCCCTAGGTCATGAAAAATTTGGCATATCAAAATTTTTTGTAAGTCCGCGGGTTTGAACCCTGGACCTCCCATCTGCGAGCACAAAGTTTTACCAACGCACCACATGTTTGATTCTTAACATGTGTTGGGCGGCGATTAAATTTAAGTTTTAAAATTGGTTCGGGCGGAGGCAAATGGGGGCCATCCCCTAAGGGACAACCCCCATGCTATATGACCAAAGGTATGGACCATGGCCTCAAGATCTAAACGGCGGGCAGAAAACCTTGCAACGATTAAACCATTGACATTTAATATCAAATGTGACCACCAACAAACATTAAATGCGATAGTTTAAATAACGAGTTATGTGGCGGTCACAACGGTAGGTTTAAAGCTCATGTGACCGCCCATTCACCTGATCGTTAACGTAGCCACCATCGGGTCCACCGAATTTGGAGGAGCGCACCCAATTTGGCGCTTTTCAATAAAGTTAACTTCAGATAACTATAGTTTGTCCAATTTTAGTGGGATTTTTTATGACATTGGGTAAAAATACTGTTTGGGCCATATCTTCTCCATTACTGAACCTTTTTGGACGAAATTTTAGTCAATTTCAACAATTATGAGCATTCCGGAGCCATTGGAACAGGTTGCAGAGCCAATAGAGTTTATCTTCATGTAATTTTTCTTGAGGGAATCTTGGAGAGCCATTAGGGCCTAGAGGGTGTTGGAGCTGTTTTGGGCTATGTTTAACCATTTGAGGTGAAACAAAAGTCAATTTATATTGATTTATGCATTTTTAATTCATTTTTATAGTTTTTTTGGTCTGTTTAGGCATTATTTTCACTATATTACCAATTTGAGCATCATAATATATCAAGGACATGTCCATTGGGAGCCTTGGACCCAACAGATGTAGCTCAGGAGGGGTGAACTGCCTCATCATGTTGCTGTGTGTTTATGGTGAAATTATTCTACTGTGTTATTCAGATTAAAGTTGTTAAACATTAAATTTAAACAAAAATTCCTCACACCTAAATTCATAAACAGTTACCAAGAACACTTTGTTTTACTTGCAAGACCTTACACACACTTTGCACACTTAATTTAATGGAAATGAATACTTTGAATAGCAGTACAAATACTTTCATTTTCAGATCAGTTGGTATCGGAGTGAAGGATTAGAGCCTTAGAAGCTAGAGTTTTACTCAGCATTTGTTTTGTGCAAAGATATAGTTGATTGTTTGCAAGTTTTGATGCTTACTAGGATTAAACTCAAGAGAGGTGAAGGACACTTGGTTAGTGCACAAACTAATCCACAACCAAGAAGGGTCAAAGGGCCACCTCCAAGAGCCATAGAAGTAGTTTCAAGCATGTCTTAAAGAGAGGGATAAGCTCCTGAAGATATGGATCCAAAAGAAGAAGAACGGGTATTATAAAAAGCTTTCCTAGACATGACAGATATGGTAAGGATACTCTACCAAGAAAGGAATGATAGGCTTGCAAAAGAAGGGTATATACACCAGAAAGAAGGAGAGGGTTCTTCAGGAGGAAATAAAAGTGATGACAAGTCAAAGAAAGGAAACGGAGGAAATGGTGATCCACCATGCCCATCTTCATCCTCTTACTCTACATCGTCATCCTCATCTTCGGTGAATCAATCTCACAAGTCAAAAACTATTGGTAAAAGTCCATTTTTAAAGCTTGATGTTAAATTTGAGTTGCCTATGTTTAATGGTGAAGTCAATGTAGAGAAAATTGACAATTGGATCAGACAGTTGGAAGTTTACTTGAGGATACAAAACCTTCATGAAGACGACACCAAGATTTAGTTAGCCTCTCTAAGGATGGAAGGAGCAGCATTGGTATGGTGGGAAGCCAAGACCAAGGATGAAATTAAAAAACATGGTAAGATCACTTCATCATGGGCTGAATTTATTTCCGAAATTAAGCAACAATTTTATCCATTAGCTCATTTACAAAAGGCTATCATGAATTGGAAAAGTTTTAGACAACTTAAGGGACAAAGTGTTCAATATTACACTCAAGAGTTTAGGAGAAGGGCTTTACTACTTGGAACTGATTTGCATAGTCAAGATACTTTGCTGAAATATATAGGTGGTTTACGCAATTTCCTTATACATACTATCCTTATGTTCAATCCTACTAGTCTAGATGAAGTTTGTGTGCAAGCTACACATTTAGAGGCTAGAGGTAAACAATATTTTGATGGGAATATGGATAGTGAATTCAAAAGAAAAGGGAGGAAAAGAAATGAAAACTCTAGGAAAGAAAAAGGAAAGTTCTTTTGTAAAAACTGTTCCAAAAAAGGCCACGATGAAGACAATTGCTAGAATCTTCATCCGGAGCTGAAACCAGAGAAATTAAAAAAAAAAGATAAGGCCAAAGAAAAGGGAAAAATTGTTGCAACTATTGAAAAATACTTAGGTTCTGAATCAGGTGATGAAACTAAAAGCATAGCCATGGTAATAAGGAACATAAAGGGAAAAGAGATTTTTAAGGAAACAAATCCCAATTCTAGCATGTTAAATTGTCACATAGAAACTCAAAATGAAGAGAGGAGGATAGAGCTGTTTCATGTGAGGATAATAGCCAAACACACAAAGATAGAGACACTATTTGATAGTGGGTCTCAAGTGAATCTCATCTCAGAAGACTTAGTCAAGAAGCTGAAACTTGAGACCATACCTCATCCAAAGCCATATCCACTTGGATGGATTTGCAAGGATGTTAATTTACAAGTCTCAAGAAAGTGCATGTTGCGCTTCGCCATAAAAACTCATTATGTTGATTGGGTTGAATTAGATGTGGTACCTCTTGAAATTACAGGTGTTGTGTTGGGCAGTCCGTATTTATATGACAGAAAAGCGATCTTTCATCGCCATGAGAACAAGTACCATTTGTTCAAGGATGGTAAAGAGTTTATTGTGAGAGCACATCGAAAGAAGCTAGAATCTTCTTTAGTCCATGCAGGGCAATTGAAAAGGCTTGCCAATGCAAGTCAAAATCTGACTTTGTTGATGGTTAACCAAAAAGATTTTATACATTCTCCTTTTCATGTTATTGTTGATGTGAATGATGATATGTTTCAGCCTGAAAGAAAGTCGTCTTTTGAAGGTGACAAGATGTTGTAGAAAGTGCCTTTGGTGTCAATCGGTGCAAGGAACAAAGTGTCGGTGCAGAGTGGTGCAAGAATCCAAAATATGGAAACGCATGCAAGCAACGAGGACACAAAGTTCAACATGGGTCAATGTTGGTTTCAGAATGGCAGGTTGGTATGGCGAGAAAACTTGGTCGGGATTCGATGCAAGTACAAGGCTCAATTATCAAAAATTCGCCATGAGGACAGTTGGCAAGGTGAATCTTATTTTCAGTCTCCTTTGAAGTTTGACCATTGTAAAAACAATATGCTTTCTGCAAATTATAGTTGATGTTCTGCAAATTTCAAAAATTTGCACCATGACTCAGTCAATGTTAGCAACGGTCGGTCAGTAGATTCAAGGAAGAATTTATCTTTTTATGAGAAGCTCAATTTGATAAAGTCAGGAAGATTTCAGTGGTTCAAGGTTGGAAGAGTGGAGAATCAGTCTCCTTGTCTTCAATTTCTGTAAATCAGAGAGCTTTTGGGGTCCAAAAGTTTCCCATTTGGGAGGTGTGATCAGGTGATCATGTCCTAAGTGAAAAAATGCTCAGAATTGGTTGAAACTAGAATTACTGGATAGGCCTCGTCAATACGATCCTGGCGTTGTGAACGACACTCAAATCCGACACTGTATGTGAAAGTTATGTAGGTTTGAAGTTTACAATACCTTTCAAAAATTGAGTTTGACCAAAGTTGACTTCTGACTTTGGAATATTAAAAAAGAATATTCCTTGGAATATTCTAGGAATATTCCTCAAAATATTCCCTGGAATATTCCATATGGACGAATCAGGCTTCGACTCTTGGCATTCAGTGAATGGATAATGGATTGACTTTGGTTTTTTTTGGACCAATTAGGGACTGCCACGTGGCCCCAAGTCATGAAAAATCTGGCGTATCAAAATTTTTTGTAAGTCTGCGGGTTTGAACCCCGGACCTCCCGTCTGCAAGCACAAAGTTTTACCAACGCACCACGTGTTTGATTCTTAACATGTATTGGGCGATGATTAAATTTAAGTTTTAAAATTGGTTCGGGCGGAGGCAAATGGGGGTCGGCCCCCACGGTATATGACCAAAGGTATGGAACATGGCCTCAAGATCTAAACAATGGGCAGAAAACCTTGCAACGGTTAAATCGTTGACATTTAATATCAAATGTGACCACCAACAAACGTTAAATGCGACAATTTAAATAACGAGTTATGTGGCGGTCACAACGGCGGGTTTAAAGCTCATGTGACCGCCCATTCACCTGACCGTTAACGTAACCACCAGTGGGTCCACCGGATTTGGAGGAGCGCACCCAATTTGGCGCTTTTCACTAAAGTTAACTTCAGATAACTACAGTTTGTCCAATTTTAGTGGGATTTTTTATGACATTGGGAAAAAAAACTGTTTGGGCCATAACTTTTCCATTACTGAACCTTTTTGGACGAAATTTTAGTCAATTTCGACTATTCTGAGAATTCCAGAGCCATTGGAATATGTTGCAAAGCCAACCGAGTTGATACTGGGGTACTTTTTCTTCAGGGAAGCTTGGAGAGCCATTAGGGCCTAAAGGGTGTTGGAGCTGTTTTGGGCTATGTTTAACCATTTGAGGTGAAACAAAAGTCAATTTATACTGATTTCTGCATTATGAATTCATTTTTACAGTTGGTTTGGTCTATTTATGCCTTATTTTCACTGTATTACCAATTTGAGAATCATAATATATCAAGGACATACCCATTAGGAGCCTTGGACCCGGCAGATGTGGCCCAGGAGGGGTGAAATGCCTCATCATGTTGCTGTGTGTTTATGGTGAAATTATTCTACTATGTTATTCATATTAAAATTGCTAAACAGTAAATTTAAACAACACTTCCTCACACCTAAATACATAAACAATTACCAAGAACACTTTGTTTTACTTGCAAGACCTTACAAACACTTTGAACACTTAATTTAATGGAAATGAATACTTTGAACAACAGTACAAATACTTTCTTTTTCAGATCACGGAAGCCGCCTCTATAGTTGTTGCAGTGGGAAAGGAATGAACAGAAATATCACAACCAAACTTCTCTATACTTTGAAGGAGAGCTAGAGGAACGAGCGAAGGAAGTCATAGACAACCAAGAGAATCAATTCCTCGCTTACTACGATGATGAGGAAGGTGAAATCACCCTGGAAAGGGAGCAAGAAGAGAAGGAATCCCCCCCAGAAGATCGACATATTAATAATTACTACAGGTAGTTCGTGGATTTCATGCAAGCTCAACTCCACAATAAGTATGATCTTAGGTTCTCCAAGAAGAGAACCCGAGTGCAAGAACAAAATGAAAAATCCATATCAAGACAACAAACCCCTCCTAGTTTTGCTAAAAAGGGGGAAAAGCCATTAGAAGAGTCAACCCTTCATAAAGCCACTACATCCACGTCCACAAATCATGAAGATGATCCCCCCAAAAAAGAAAAGTCCTCATCTGTAACCTTGAACCTGCTCAACCATCCTAAAGAGCAGTCCAAAGAAGTTATTATAGAAAAATCTCCCACGACCTTTAAACTCCATAAATAATTAGAGAAAGTTAAGATACCAGTTCCCCTAATTGAGCTCTTGAAACCACCTCCATACAAAGCTCAAGTGTCCCAATTCATTCAGCCCCATGGTGTAAGCCCTCTGCCTGATTGTAATATTCCCAAATGGGAAAAGCAGGAATACAGTGCAAAATGCTGGAATAGCAGTGCTAAAAATCATATAAAATCAAGAGGCCAATATGGTGACATTCTAATCATTATAAAATTAGAAAAATATACATAATAAATGGGCCATAAAATGTACAACAAGATATAACAAGCCTCCAATGGAAAAAACCCTCAAAAGAGGTGTTGCTACTATATATCAAAATGCCAGAAGACTACTATAACATAGTCATAAAGTGTACTGATACAAAAAATCAACATACAAATATCTATGGCTGTTATATGCCTCAAAATATACAACAAATGTATATCAAGGCACTATAAAACCTTCAGAAAATAACCCCCAAAGGGTTTCCAACAATACACCAATGTACAAGATCTGAATCAAAGCCCTAGGGCTGAAGATTCACTGTAACATATAAACTGGAAATATGGGGCTGATATGATATAATAAAAATTGAAGCCTCCTCCAATAGATATCTTAGATGAAAGGTTGATCCCTTCACTAGAAATATTCCTCTGCAAATGGTGTACTGAAACCACCCTGCAATTCCTCCCTCAAAATAACGTAGTCCAAGACAGAAACTGCGTTGTAGGGGAAAATAAATATGTGGCCTGATGCCAAATTTTGCAATAAGGCTCAAGTGCCTTCCTTATTGTCCTCCCAATGGAAAGGAACCCTTCTCCATTGAAAATAAGCATTGAAGTGACCCAAAGATGTTCTCCACTGCTACAACCTACAACACAACTCAACCCTCAACAGGATTTGCGTTGTAGATGAAAGATGAAGCTTGGCCTAAAGCTTGAATGTGGAAGTGAAGTAAAATGATATTCCAAGAGGCCTCTCAAGTAAAGAGGTGGGATTCCTGACCAGGAACACCCAGTGCTAAACAACACTTGCAATCTTAGCTAAACAGCCAAAGAAAGCTATATGTCTAAACAAATCATATATTCTGAAATATCATATATCAATACATAATGAATATGGCTGCCATCCTCTTCCTTTTATAAGAAATGAGCTTCCAAACCCTGAGCCCCATTCATTAATGAAACTACTTCCATGCAAAGCGTCTCCGTATAAAACTGTGCTATCCCTCATTGAATGCCACTCCTCCATGACAATGCTGTTGATTTGGTCAAAGTTGACCTAGTCAAGGTGTTCTAGCCCCTTTTCACACCTAAGGGTGCTTAATTAAGCTGCCAAGATGTCTTATTTTCACATTGGAATTGATATATTCATTATTAAGGAGACTTATATACCTCCATTGTCCTCTTATTCATTAAAAAAGAAAGAAAAATCAAAATTTAATATTCCAACTACCTTATGGCTAATTGCGAATATTACAATCCTCCCCTCCCAAATGTTGCTTGTTCTCAAGCAACTCACAAGGTGAGTGCTCCAACTCTTCTCCACCACCATTGGTGACACCTTCATGTGATAAGCTTCCCTCATAAGCTAAGTGTCTCCCAATCCACCCCCCCATGAAATTCTCCTCCAAAGCTCGCATGAGATGCAAATGATTCATCTCACAAGGAAGCAATAGATCCAATGAAACAATCATGGTTTTCCCAAGGTCCTCCTTGAAACATGTAGCATAGTGAACATGGAGAATCTCTCTCCCATAGGTCACATCCAATCCTCCCATCCTCCCTCCAATCATTCCCATAAAAATAACAAGGACTGCATCAATGTATGGGATCAAAAGCAAGTACATACAAATAGAGATATGCGAAAAAGGAGGTGGGTCATAGTCCCACATGTGGAACCATCGAAGTATATCTCCTGACTGCATCAAATAGTGATATGGTAAGTGGTTTCCCCACCACCTACTTGCTTCCCAAGTCTTCTCACAATTTCTAGAAGGGTGACAAAGGTTTGGTGCCTTTGGAGTGCACCCAGAATGATACAACATCTCCCTATATGCTCCTAGGGAGTGGCCATGTTCAGAAATGTTTATGGCCCAAATTTGGCCATGAATTTTACATGGAAGTATGCTCCTCCTTGGATCAATGGCTTGCATATACATGGTAAAGGAATGCACATAATCATCAGGTAAAACATCATGGACATAAACATGTTCCTTACCAAAGTTTCTGCTCATACAAATGGAGTGGTCCATAGATAGATCCCCTCTCATTCCAAAAGAGGAAAGAGGTGGCTGTGATAACTCCTTCATTGAGTTATGTATCTATCCCATATCCACATGGTCCATTCATATTTGAAAATGCTGATATACATCCTCTTCAAAGCCTTCCCAAGTGTAGCTCTCCATGATAGTGTTGTAGGCTCTCATGGAATAACTATGGCTGAAGAGAAAATCTTCATGTGCTCTTTGTAGCAACTTATCCTTGAGACTGGAAGCCCTAGATAAGAAGATCCTACCATGATAATAGATGAATTCATCTTCGACTGAATATCCCTTTCCATGTAGCTAGTCATCAAGTATCATCCATGTCAAAAGATCCTTGGAATAATCCACCAACAATAGGGATTTCCAATATGGATCTATCCTCCATAGTGATAGCGTTGATGATCTATCACAAAGAACATCTATCATATGGCTTCCATCTCCTTGAAATCTCCCATGCCAAAGGTACATATTGGAAGGTTTTTATCCTTCCCATGCTACTCTTCTTGCAATTTCTCATGCTCAAGTAAAGGTTGAAGCCTTTGGAGGTTAGTCTTCCATGGGAAGCTATCATCCATCCAAAAATTCCTGAGTTTTTCCAAAGCATGCATGAGTGGCCACCATCGTCTACCATGTAAGGAATATTTATCTCCAAATGAAAACATCTCCTGAGCCTCCATAGTCAAGGAATAGTCTCCTTGCACCATGATGGTGTCTTCCTCCAATCCTGCAGCATCTCCTCTCAGTGCAAGATGAGATGTGAGAGTGGGTGATGATGATAGTGGGAGAATATTCCCCTCCTCTTTGAGTCTATCCAAGACTCTCAGCACTATATCATGACCTCCCAATGCCCCCATTCTTCCCATATCTATGAATGGTGCATCATGATGTGAGACATCTCTCACCAAATTCTGATCAAGTGGCCTCCCAGGTGGTTATCCATAAAACAGTGATGTCTCATGGGTCAACCTCATATACATAATAGACAGGAATACCATGTTCTTTCTTACACTGCGAAAATCCAACTCTGTTTTTTGTGTGGGGGCTTCCTAATAATTGGGTGCCACTCTCATTGATGCAAGAGTCCCTCCAATTGGAGAAAGTGCTCCATCCTCACCTTCAGGTGGTGGTAGATCATCTCCTGCTATTCCAGCGCTTTGACCCCTTTCTGTTTCTTCTTCTTCTTCTTCCTCCTCATCATCTGAAAAGACCTCTAGTAGTGTTCCTTTCCTACTGCACATCTATGTCCGGGTGCCCATTACTCTTGGCATGTGAAGTAAAGCTTCCTCCTCCTCAAGTTTCTTCGGAAAT
The DNA here is from genome assembly GCA_034641835.2 of Pinus albicaulis. Classification (NCBI taxonomy): domain Eukaryota; kingdom Viridiplantae; phylum Streptophyta; class Pinopsida; order Pinales; family Pinaceae; genus Pinus; species Pinus albicaulis. Next base: position 125,065,338 of record CM076584.1, on the reverse strand, counting down.
CATCATTAAGAGGTTTTTTACTTTGGCTCTCCTTTGAGAAAGGAGCCTTCTCATCTTTTCCCTTTGATGGAAAAGAGGGTTTTTTCTAAAATTTTTCCTTTGATTTTGGCAAGGCATATCTTATAGATCAACAAACATATAGACCCTTCTTATTTAATATATTAGGAACCATAACAAAAAGTTTTAAGAACTCAGAAATGTAAGTTTATGGATTACCTGATTGTTTGAGTTTTGCAAGCCCCATGAATGGTGCCTCAGGATCTCTTCTATCAAACCTCTCCACCAACCTCCTTGTGAACTCTGAATATGCAGTCACATTGGCATGACCCAATGTATACAAGCCATGGAACCACCAATCATGTGCTTCACCCTCAAGGTGCAGTGCTGCTATCTTAATGGCCTCCATCTCCGGTACTTTGTTCAGCTGGAAGTAGATGTCAAGCTTCTTTACCCATGATTTGGAAGTGCATTTAGATAACCCATCAAAGTTGGGTAAGAAAAATCTGTCCAGAGTGCAGTGTAGATCATGATTTTGAATGAATACTCCACCTCTATTGTGATGCTTGGGTCTCCTATTATCCTCGATTTGACAAAATTATTGAAAACTCAAGTGGTCCTTGAATCTCTGAGATTGAGACTCATACTCCATGAAATAGTCTTCAAGAGTTTATTGTTCTTGAAACCATTAATTTCCCACTGCTAAGAATGTAGACATTGTAGAGCGTTGGGGAACTTGTTGCTACTGCACTGGTTGATCACTCCAGTGATGAGAAATGACGGAGCCTTCACCATGTTGAAATCCTTTAGGGGCTTACTTGTATCTATCCATTCTCATCTCCTTTATTTCTCTAGCAATGTCTTGCATAGTGTTATCACTCAGTAATTTCTCCAGGTTCAAGAGAAATAGTCTAAGGTAACCACAAACCTACTTCAAATCCTAGGGTCTAGCCTTCCTAGAATTCAGAGAGGGCTCTCTCTTTAAGATTTATCTTTGTTTTGATTTATGTTTTTAGGCTAGTTATGATAGAATAATTGTTTTTGTTTTAAAGGTTTTGGTGGGTAAAAATCACCTAGGATTAAACTAGAGAGAGATCTACTTGTCCATTGGGCTATGGAGTCTAAGTCTAGATAACAGCATTAGAAGGCAAGGCCAAAAGGGTAAAAATGTATTCAGAGCAAGGTAGATAACCCTTAGAGATTTGGGGAAAGTTTTTTTATGAAATGGTATGATCGGGATAAAGTGCAATGAAGGATCCTTTGATCCAGAAAATGGAAGAAGGAGGCAGGAGGTCAAACGGGAGTAGAAGCAATGAAGAATTCCTAACACCAGAAATCAACAGAAAAAATTTAAATGGTAACTTAGTTAAAAATAGGGAGCAAAAGGCTAGTCCTGTAGTAATATTCCTAGTTACACAATAAGATAGATCAAACACATAATGAATTGCATGAAACTCAGAAAAGAAACAATGACAAGAAGAGATGTACTTCACTCTTCAACTTATCGCAAGAATCCTGAATTATGATGCCACTTTAGCTTTGTCCAGTCTGCTACTTTGAATTCAACACATGAGAGAATCCAATGTATCAACAAAAATTCTATAGTAATCTTAGCAATTTTATTCTACACAAAATACTTCAAAGAGTGAAGTATTTATACAAATTCTAAACTAGAATATCTTGAAAAAATATCAAGATTGGTTTACAAATATCTCCAACTATTTTACATAAATAGAACTTAAGTAAAGGACACTCAAAACTAATGCATCTATTTGGAACTATTTTTTATGGATAGGTGATGACAAAGAGGAGAATTCGAATTTGATCTCAACTCTTAGTTGATGATGAGGCATCCAAGTCACTAACTGTTTCCTTTCTTTGTGCATTTTGCTCCAGCAATTCTGCAAATTTGGGGTCCAGTGATACCTTTTTATTTCTCAATCCGAACTAGATATATAAAATGTGAAAGAGGTTATTGTATATGAATATGTTGGTGAGATAAACCTCTCTCAGTTTCAGAAATTTCTGCTCTAGATGTTCACAATAGGCTCTGCAAAATGATGTGTAAAACATAGTTTTACATAGTCTGAAAAATAAGCTGTAAAGATGCACATGTATCTTTCATTTTGTAATAGTTGTGCACAAAGTGAGATAGGTTGTTTTATATGGGTCGCATAGGAACAAAAACCTCCTTCAGTTTTGTACGATGTATTTCTTATTGGCCACAATATGCTCTACAAAATGATGACTTAACAGGAATTTTCTGCAAAAAGTGCTTTCCCATATTGTTTAATATTTCCCAACTCATAATGGATGTTAGAAAAGTGAGAGAGGTTTTTGTATTTGGACACCTTAAAAACATAAACCGCCTTCATTTTTGCAAAATTCATCATGGATTGATCACAATAGTTTCTGAAAAATAATCACTTAAACATGAAATTTCTACAAAAATGTTCCTTCTTGTTATGTTTTCATCTTTTCACCTTTTTGTTCTTTTAACTGTTTTAATTTCACTTTGGATAAAATTCCTTGTTGGTGAAAGTATTTTCATCTCTTTTTACCATTACTTCCACTGTTTTTACTTTTACATTTTACCTTGACTTCTCTGTAACTTTGTTTTAACTTTCACTCTGACTTTTACCTGATACACTTTAACTCTGATGTTCATTGAGTATTCTATTTTCACTGTCATTGTGAATTCTGATTGCACTCTTACCATTCAATGTGCACATTTCATCATTCTGATATCTCCCTGACTTGATTTTATTCTTTCTTTGTATACAAACTGTTTTTTGAATGAAGCTTTTTGAATTAAAATATGAGGATTTGGAGCAAACAATTTGGTCAACTAGTATTGAAACTGTTGGCCCAAATCCATATTCTGATAATAACCTGCAAAAATCAAACAATTTTTTAATGAAATCCAGTTCTGCAGGGAGGTGAGTGAAGGCTTTTGAAAGACATGTGGAATGAGATCTGCCTCTGGAGTTTTAACTCAGTTTTTTAGGTATTTTGGGTAACTACTGCAAGATTAGACTGTTTGCAGGAGTTATTTTTCTTTAATAGAGGATAATTTGAGAAATTCAGTCTAAGGATAAATTATGTTGGTCTTATTGCTCAATTAGGCTTGTCAGAGGTTATAAAACTAGGATAAAACAGAAAACAGGGTTTTCTGAGTGGTTTTGATTGAGAAAAAGGAATTTTTAGGGTATATTCAGAAGTTTTAACACTTTGGGTCTTTGAATTTGGTCCTCAGGCTTCAAAAAATTGGAAATTTGGCTTTAGAAAGGCTCATAATTGAAAACATGGTTTTTTGGAAAAAATTGGCCAGGGTTTGGCTTATTTTTGGTATTTTAGGTAACTTGGCTTGGTGAAATATCCTAATTGAAAGCCTGGTTCTATTACCGAAGGTTTAAAATTGAATTTGTAGGCTTCAATTTGTCATAAAATACCTGAAACGCAGGTTTTTGGTTTCTTGAAAGGTTCTGAGAAGATATTTGGTTGATTCTGAGCTTTTCGCTGGTATACTGGAGCAACAGAAATCTTTGCAGGTCTTTGAAAGGTAGATTTTAGTCGAATTTGGAGTCTCGATGGGAAAAATAGTGTTCAGGGTTTTAACACAGTCAAGAGCTATCCAAAGGTCGAAATGCGCAATAAACATAGAAAAAAGGCAAAATCAAAGGTTTTAACCTTCGATTTTAATCTTCATAAATGGCATTAAATGAAGGTCTTATCAATGGCGGGGGCGATTTCAGTTTAAATAGTGAAACCATAAGGTGGTTATCGCATCCATTTCAGGTGGTAAGTGGTTTCTTCTCAAACGAACGCGATCCAATAGAAAACGGACATGTCGCTGGGGGCAGAAAGGATAAAACCACCAATTTCGCGCTCGATTTATGTTTGGGTGAGTGATTGGTTTATGCGCGCGATATGACATTAGAGCCATTGGTTCTGGAGCATGGGAGCGAAGGGTTGAGATTAATTGTAAGTTGCGGTGGAAAAGGCTGGGTGGGACCTAGGTATTTTACTATGCGTCGGGAGTTGGATCATATAGTAAAACCTTTATATATATGCGTTTATAACCAAAGTTTTTATCAAAAATAAAAAGGTTTTATGTATAGATGGGGTCAATAAATGATTTTCGAAAGGGGTTAAGTGGGGATGTTATATATATATAAATAGAGTTTATATATATGGTTAAAAAATGCGCGTGAGGCGGGATATGAAGTTAACTAGGGTTAAATGATACAAAACATAATGTTTAATCTATCGGGTAAGGATTAACTGTAAATCAGTTAAAACCTTAGGTTAAATGGTTTTATTCAGAAATTAACATGGATACTAGCTCTTGCAAAAGGCTGTGGGGGTTTTAAAGTTTAGTTTAGATTAAACTTTAGAATAAGCTCGGGGAATATATTTTTGTTTAGACATATATAAAACATGCCTATGCCATTTTTATTTTATTTCTATTATATAGTTATAGACTATGGAAATGTCTATTCACTATAGGGGGCGGGATTTTTACATAATGTTAGTTTTATGCCAAAGGGGTTGTAATTGGGGCTTTTTATTTCCGCATGTGGATAATTAATTTGACATAAAAGCTTATAATAGTGGGTTTAAAGGGTATTAATCTAAAGGGAATTATATTAATAGGAAAAGGTAATTTTTAGGGATTTATTATATAAATTACAAGTTAATATGACAAGGGATATTGAAATACACCAAAAATACAATTACATGACGAAGTAAAGTGAAAATATCAAAGCAAAGGTTTTGTCATTTATAATTTCACCACTTTTAACTTAGGATATAATTCTTTTGGAGGGTTTTATGCTTTTATGAATGAAGGGAGTTAGTCAAATGGGGAATTTCATATTATTAAGTAAGAAATGAGTTCTTACTTAAAATTTCGAGTTGTAATGGGTGAATGAAGGGTAAATAATGATAATTAGGGATTAATATAGAAATTCAACAATTTCAACTAACAGTCATTGAGCCTTGGGTTCGGTCCCAACAGAAGTCAGAGAAATTCTCTGAGCCTCTTTGAATAAAATTCTAGAATGCAGAATAACTATAAGGGATGGGAAATTAGTTATTTTTGCCTGGTGCTGAATATTTACATGCTTCTTCCCACATCTTTCTACCTACCCAATTTTAATCTAACATTTTTTATTCCTTTTGCAGATGCACTTGAGCTTGCTACCTTGAAACATTTTATTATTTTTGAAAAGCATAAAAACTATCTAAATCTACCTTATATCATCTAAGGACTCAGATTAAACTGATGAGTTCCTCTTTATTCTCTACCTATCTAATGATTTGTCAGTATTAAACTGTCTGACAAATCTTTATTCACTATCTTAAGCATGGAAATTGAAAATATGACAAGTCAAGATTAAACAGTTTAACTCATCATGGATTATGGCATTTATTGACACTCTGCCATAATCAAAAGCAAAAGGTAGTGGCGTTTTGAACTTTCACACTTTCATGTTTTTTCTTTTGGGGTCTATGCATTTTTTTTAAGTCCTTTGATATTTCTTTTAGGAATTTTTACCCTCTTTTTTGTTTTTGTTTTTTTTTTTCAAAATATGGGAAAACAACTTGCAGAAAGCAAGGTATGTACATATTTACAAGACTATCAAAATTCAATTCAAAATTATGAATCCTATATTTATAGGACCCTAACAACGACTTCACATGGGGATGGCATCTCCTTGTGAGATGTCAAGAACACCATCGACTAATAGCCTGATCCTTTGAGCCAATCCCAAACATGCATTTGCTTTGTTATAAAATCTCTGTGAATGAAACTCTTGAACTAAATTTAGTCCTTTTTCTGCAAACTGAAATATGATCTGAGACTAAAAGGAGCTGCAACCTTCAAACCATAATACTAAATCATTAATGTTTTAGGGCCTTTTCCTTAGCTTCAAACCTTAATGAATTATTTCAAACTAGCTGAAAACTGAAAAATGAAATAAGCTGAAATCCTACCTACTTACTCTAATCAGCTGTCCAACTGCTGGTTAGGTAAAATGAAATAGCCAATGCAACCATTCAAGCATTATGTACTTTGATAGATTTTGTTGCATTTTCTTGTTGATTATCAAAAATATACTTTTGCAACCTATTAGAAACTTGTCAACAAATGAGAGGATAAGGAAATACTTGATTTCCTTTGTTGACTCTAGAAACTGTACAAAAGGATCTTCCAAAATATATACACTGATGTTTAACTGATCTGAACAACTATACATCTGTTCTGGATGGCCTCCATACCATGAATATGAGATGTTATTTTCATATTTATCTCCCTGTAAGCTTTCAGATAAGAATTGTGATGATATTGCTACTGATTGTAATGTTTGACTGTTGTAACCTTTATCATCTTGATTCTGAAACTCATAGTTAGTTAATGGAGGTAGGCTTTGAATGCATTCAATATCCAACATATTTGCTACTGGATCATGAAAAACTTGGGAAAATTGCTGCAACCTATGGCATATAGGATTCCATGGGACTTCATAAAATTCAACAAGTTTCTCATCCTTTCTTTGAATATGTTATACCACATTTTATTTAAAAGCTAAAATGGTTCAAAACATAGTGGTATGGAACTTTATTGTGTCATTTGATCATTTATTTCAATGGAATTTGATAATTGTAATTGTGAAACTGAACTATCCTGATAAAGAGTTTCATTATCTTCTTTGTTGTCCATAAAAATATCTAAAGACTGATGATTATTGATAGCATGAAAGTTGTCTCTAATGAACTGAAATGAAGCAAAAAAAAGAGGTAAAGAACCTTCACTTATTTCCAAATTTTGTGCTTTTTCTTCCTCACATTCATGGCTGATCTGTATTGGTTGATTACTGTATTCTAGCTGCTGAAACTGAGTTTCCTCATCCCCCAAACTAGCTTCTGATTTCTCTGTAAATTTAGCTTGAGTTTGGAGAACATAACGATCATCATAATGATCATACTTAGGAAAATCATCAAAAGAAGGAATGTCATCAAACATACATATTAAATCAGTAGATTCCTCTTCCACGTATTGATCTGTAAATCCATTTTCTGATCTATGATAATTGGAATTAGCAGGAATACGTTCTTGGCTATCAACCTCTTCTATTTCTTCAGTAAATGTATCAAGGTGATTTTGAACAAAAAAATCATCTTTCATAGTGATCTTTTGTATTCTTTCATCTAGTTTTCATACCAAAAGGCTGAGTTTTACCTCTGCAATGTTTTTCTTTTCCTCTTCTTCTGCTTTCAACTTTTCCTGTCTGATTTGCAGATTAACTTCTACATCAACTGCAATGTTTTGCATCTGTACAAGTGTTTCTGGATCTCTTTCTCTTAACCAAAATTCTATTTCTGGATCAAAGGCACTTGGATAATGAAAGAGATCTGAATCATGAGGAGGTCTAATATTTTCTAGCATTGAATAATAAACTTGATTAAATCTGTCAGAAAATTGTTGTATTATTTCATTTGGATGTCTTTTTAACTGATTATATTATTCCATGATCACAAAAAGATTAACTTTGATTATCCATCTATCAAGGAAAAGTTTGATAAGTTGCTGGAAATTTGAGATGCTAGCATTAGGCAGATTTTTGAACCAACTCTTTATTCTATTTTGCAAAGAAAGAGAAAAAAGTCTAATTTTAACATTATCTTCATCAATCTAAAATAAATCCACATAATTCTCAAAACCTTGAATATGTTTTTGGGCAGTGATACCATTCTCTCCATCAAATATAGGAAGATGTTTGTAGTAGTTTTTAGGAAAATCATGGAGTATAGGAGGTAAAATAAGGGGCTTATATCTATCTGGAACTTTATATGGTACAGGAATATGTACAGGGATTGTAAGATCAGTCTTGATTATTTGAGACTTCTTAATTGGAAAATGATCATCATTAGATTCAGAAGAAAGCTGCTCAAAGAGATTAGGAGAATTATTATTTACAATCTTTAAAGGAAAATAATTAAAACTTAATCTAAGATCTTTTATAAAATACAATATAAATTGAAAAATTTTCTTAATGAGAAAGAACATGATGTCTTGGATTAAGATCCAAATTGAAAGCCTGATCTTTCCATATTGTTCTTTGAGGTTCATTCCTCTAGTGGAGTCTGGATTGTGAAAATGATTTGGAGTTTCCAGGTGGATGATTTTAACCTTTGTGTGTCTGATCACTGTCCACCATCATAGATCAGATCTGAACTTGTAAAATATTTTTGAAGAAAATTTTAGTCTTCCCCGGCGGAGTCACCATTATGTTATCACTCAGTAATTTCTCCAGGTTCAAGAGAAATAGTCCGAGGTAACCACAAACCTACTTCAAATCCTAGGATCTAGCCTTCCTAGAATTCAGAGAGGGCTCTCTCTTTAAGATTTATCTTTTTTTTGATTTATGTTTTTAGGCTAGTTATGATAGAACAATTGGTTTTGTTTTAAAGGTTTTGGTGGGTAAAAATCACTTAGAATTAAACTAGAGAGAGATCTACTTGTCCATTGGGCTATGGAGTCGAAGTCTAGATAGAAATACTAGAAGTCAAGGCCAAAAGGGTACAAATGTATTCAGGGCAAGGTAGATAACCCTCAAAGATTTGGGGAAAGGTTTTTGATGAAATGGTATGATTGGGATAAAGGGAAATGAAGGATCCTTTGATCCGGAAAATGGAAGAAGGAGGCAGGAGGTCAAACGGGAGTAGGAGCAATGAAGAATTCCTAACACCGGAAATCAGCAGAAAAAATTTAAATGATAACTTAGTTAAAAACAGGGAGAAAAAATGCTAGTCCTGTAGTAATATTCCTAGTTACACAATAAGATAGATCAAACCCATAATGAATTGCATGAAACTCAGAAAAGAAACAATGACAAGAAGAGATGTAATTCACTCTTCAACGTATCGCAAGAATCCTGAATTATGATGCCACTTTAGCTTTGTCCAGTCTGCTACTTTCTCTTCATCTTCTCATGATAAAGGGGTCTTACCCTTATTTTATTTATCATTTGTATAATCAAAATTCTGGTGTATTCATTTGAGATATCTATTCTCCCTATCGGTGAGAGGATCTCCTTCTTCAGATGATATATTGGCTTTTCAAGATGAACAGGCTGTGCCGAGATTATGCTCTGATATCACTGCAATATTCCCAAATGGGAAAAGCAAGAATATAGTGCAAAATGCTGGAATAGTAGTGTTAAACATCATATACAAGAAAGAGGCCAATATGGTGACCTTCTAATAATTATAAAAACAGAAAAATATGCATAATAAATGGGCCATAAAATTTACAACAAGATATAACAAGCCTCTAATTGACAAAACCCTCAAAAGAGGTGCTGCTACTATATATCAAAATGCTGGAAGACTGCTACAGTGCAGTCATAAAGTGCACTGCTACAACAGATGAACATACAAAGATCTATGGCTGTTATATGCCTCAAAAGATACAACAAATGTAGATCAAGGCACTATACAACCTTCAGAAAAGAACCCCCAAAGGGTTTTCAACAATATACCAATGTACAAGATCTGAATCAAAGCCCTAGGGCTAAAGATTCATTGCAACATATAAATTGGAAAGATGGGGCTGATATGATATAATAAATATTGCAGCCTCCTCCAATAGACCTCTTAGATGAAGGGTTGATCCCTTCACTAGAAATATTCCTCCCCAAATGGCGTACTGAAACCACACTGCAACTGCCCCCTCGAAATAACGCAGTCAAAGACAAAAAATGCATTGTAGGGGAAAATAAATATGTGGCCTGATGCCAAATGTTGCAATAAGGTCAAGGGCCTTCCTTACTTTCCTCCCAATGGAAAGGAACCCTTCTCCACTGAAAATAAGCACTGAAGTGACCCAAAGATGCTCTCCACTACTACAACCTGCAACACAACTCAACCTCAACAGGATCTGCACTGTAGATGAAAGATTAAGCTTGGCATAAAGCCCGAATGTGGAAGTGAAGTAAAATTCTCTTCCAAGAGGCCTCTCAAGGAAAGAGGTGGGATTCCCGACCAGGAACACCCAGTGCTAAACAACACTTGCAATCTTAGCTAAACAACTGTTGGGCCTCAAAATAGTCCCTATTCTCACTCCATTATTCACCAATACCTCCACATTACTTCCATATTACCTTCATGTCACCTTCATTCCACCTCCACATCATTACATTTACCTCATCATTGGGTTATAACTATGCTTTTCCAAAGTTTATTAATTCTTAACATTTTTAAGTGGATTTGTGGTTAAACTTTAGAAAATAATATTCTTATACTTATACCTAAAAATTAGAATGAGTTTGTTGACATGTGTAGGTACAAAAGAAGCTTCCTATGCACCCTTATGTGGCACTCTATGTTCAAATTCGAATTTTAGGAGATCATGGACCTCATGGAGGAGATCATGGAGATCATGGAGGAAATCATGGAGGATAGGGTTATGTGTCACCATTGGTTGAGAAATATGTGCGTCAAAGGAGGGAATAATGGATTTACATTTATGAGTTTGTTATCATAGCTTTTGTATAAATAGGAGTGTTATCTCCTTCATTTGTAATCTTGATTTGTAGTCTTGATCTTGATTTGTAATCTTAGTATCTTATAGGTTGGTAGTGAGAAGTTAGATTGGAGAATCAATGTAATGGTTGCAATTGCAATTTGCAATTGATGATAAATAAGATGGAGCTTCTTTGATCCTCCACAGTTGACTTTTTTTTTGGTGTGCTTGTGAATCCTTGGAAGGATCCCCATTTCCTAGCAAGTACACCTTTATTTTAGTAAGCTTTTATTTTATGTTGTTTGTGAATTTCATTAGATTAAATTATTAGGTTCATATGTTTGGAATATTAATGAATGACCTTTCGTAAGAAAGTATTAATGTTTCCTTCAATGAATCTGATTTGCTATTTAATGTTTGATTTCATTAGTTTAAGTTTTTGATTTATATGCTTGAGATATAAATGAATAGTCTCTTGTAAGAGAGCTTTAACATTTCATGCAATCAATCAGAATTAGGTTTAATTGCATTAATTTCATTAGTTTAAATAGTTTGTTGATTAAGATGATTAGAAATATTAATGAACAATCTCCTGTAAGGGAGCCTTAATATTTCTTACAATTATCACAATGTCTTTAGATTTCATTTTGATTAAATAACTAAATAGGTGTTGGAGATCCTAATGAACAACCTCTTGTAAGGGAGCTTTGGTATTTCTTCACCTAGCTTAGTTTAGTTTGTCTCTATGTCCATATATATTGTATGATCCTCGAATTTTACTTACCCGGATTGATAGTAAATGAAACTCTAATTTGCATCCACATTTTAGACCAAACATTTTGGCGCTGTTGCTAGGGAGGATGATTTAGAGATAGACTTAGGAAGTCATTTTTTTTCAATTTCTTTTTATGGACGAACTTGTGAAACCTGGTGACAGCAGGATCTTCATAAAGGAGTTTAAGTTGAGCCTTTAGATTTTTATTTTCATACTTAGTTAGTTTCAAATTCAGTTTTTAAACCCCCCATTTCTTACTAATTCATCTACGGATGAGAAATTTGAATATGTTAAATAGGTACTTCTTGGAGAGAAAGGATAATATTGACGACTAGTTTCAAAAGAACCTTGCACCAAGAAGACAGGTTACTCACATACTTGTAAATCATAAAGTAAAAATTTTAAATCTTGATGTGAGCATTTTCAAATTCTTAGTCCATAGATGGCTTCACTGGAAGCATTCTTTTACTTAGAAAATAAAAAAATATTTCAAGTTAATGTAGAATAGATTGAAAATAAATAAATAAATAAAACGAGATCTCGTAGAATTTTCTTTTAGTCTTGTTTTATAAAAAAAATAAAAATAATCATCATGAATAACTTAAAAGAGCTGCTTCATCATCACATTTCTATATCTTGTTTTTGTATCACGGGTAAGCCAGGAGCTTGATTATCGGAAAGCTTTGTCTTCCAAGAGTCTAAATGCCCCCGCGACATTGCAGAAAGAGTATAGACAATGCGAGGTTTTGTCGCAGATCTTAATTGTGTTTATTATCCATCCACACTAACTTGCAGAAATAAAATTAATTCAAGAAATTAGTATGCTCTCTTCCTGCGCTACGAGCGATGGGGAAGATCTAAAAAATCTATTGAATTATTAAAAAAAAAAAAAAAAATATTGCTGGAAATTTAATTGCAGATCTGCTACTGATCGTTTGAGTCATAATAAAAAAAATATTCTCTTGTAGAAATCTGTTCTTCGTTCTCAATGGCTGTCACCAGATCTCTCATTGCACTCCAACGATATTCCTCATCTCCATCACCAGTCGTGAGTAGGAATCAACTCGCATCTATAACGCCTTGAACTATATGAACAATAACAATTATGTTTGGATGCCAATAGTTATTGGGGTCCAAAATCTTATGGCAGAGCAATCAGATGCCAAACATATATGGATAGTCCCTATTCTCAACCAGAAGAGTGATCGGATGCCAAACATAACTACCACGGCCGTGGAGCAGCCATCAAAATGCTGTAAATGAGAACCAACGAGTCCAAGTATTCACTTATTTTTCTCAAGTATAACACTGATCCTCCATATATCTTGGCTCGTAAGGTCTGAGTATTAGTGGACAGAAGCGATTTTCTATTCCAAACAAACACTTTTGTGATTGCAAGGCATCAACAAAAGTAATGGTAATTGCAGCAGCGGAAATAATGCATTCTCTGCAAAGTGCAAGGTCTCATTTGGAGTGTATAAACCTCAGGAAGGGCGCCATATTCATGATGTGGTGGCTCAAATTGTGCGAACTTCCGCATCGATTGAGAAGAGTGGCAGAGGCCATAGCATCCATCATAGATGATTATGTTCGATCTTGTATAGAGATGCTGGAGTTCGAGTGTCAATGTTGCGAATGTTGATGATACCTTCACAATTTTCGTTGATCTTGATTGCTGCACCAAGGATGAGAATCCCAACGATTATGCCATTCACTGCGCTGGTCGAGTTCCTGTTCTTTCACCAAGAACTTCAAGAAGCGTTCAACGATGTAAGTTATATCCTCATCCTTCGTGGGTTTTTGACAGGTTCAGCTTTTTCTATGGTTTCTTCTCCAGTTTTTTGGTAGGGCAGACGCTCACCATATCTTCAATCCTTGCAACCATCTTCATCGCCCTCTGTTTGCATTTTTCACAATTTAGCTCTGCTTGCAACACGATTTCTGAGGTTGCTATTGCCATTTGAATTGCCATGAATATGCCTGGAGAAGAGAGAGAGGAAAGGTACCGACGAATTGTTCAAAATTGAGAGATATGTGGGCTTTGTTAAAATGGAAAATTGGGCGAAAAATTGCTAAATTTAAAATCAGGATTCGGCTTCTTCCATTGAATGTCTTGGTCAATAGTGCAACATGAGTATGCGCCTGCTGAAGCTCCTATTGCAAGCTGCCTCGTTTTCACATTTATTCTGGAGTCCTCAAACTCATGTGCCACCAAGGAATACGCAGATCTATGATCACAACTCCATTTGCCTGACTAAAATACCTCCTTTATATTCAATTTAGTGATAGAAAAATCAGATTTGACTTATCCTGGAGTGATTTCTTCCTAAAAATTTGGTATTTGCATTATCTTCTCCTAATTTTGTGGACAAAGAGCCAGATTTTTCATTTATTTTAGAGGATTTTGTGTGCTTTCTGAGGGAGTTGCGATGGCGGAGGGAAAGGAGGCAAAAGTATTCCGACGATCAAATCAAAAACCCCTTTTGTTATATTGAAAATGAATTTCTCATTCCACTGAGGATTACTGCCTGCATTTCTCTTTTCGTCATGCAGTAAGGGTGCATTTTCTTGAGAAAACCAGATTTGTGCAGGTCCCTGGCGTTGACTAGAAACATAATTGTCCCTTTGAACACTAAGACTATATTCACTTTATTTTGTCCTCTTGTAATTCAAGTCTTGACCAAAGTTATGCAGCCTCTATTGGACATTGAGATTGAAATCGAGAGATGTTCCTTGTTTTTCTCTTGTAATTGACTCTATTGCTCTTATTACGAATTTTGATCACTAGATACATATTTTGCAGAGGGCATGCACATGTTGTTACAGTTTTGGGATTGGTAATGGATTTTGCTTCAAGTATTTGGATTAATGGACAATACAAAAGCTAAGGAGATAATCATATGCATGTGTATTCATTTTTTTTTATGAATAGAGACACCCGGGTATGGAGCTATCGTAGAAAATAAGCCACTATTTCACATGTTTTGAAATTTCTTTTGCGTTTGTTTTGCGTTTTTAGTTTTAATTTGTTTTGATTTGTATTTATTTTTGTATTTAGTTATAACTTTTTAGTTCTAATTTCTTATTATAGTTAATGTTTGTTATGTTGTTATAATTATATTAATATATTAATATAATTATAATTTGTTATTATTTGTTATATTTTTAATTGTAATTTGTTGTATATGTTTGTTTCTTCTGTCTGTTTGGTCTTCTTCGTTGGTGTATTATTTATTATTTTTTTATGTTGTTAGGATTATTATTAATATGTAATTGTATTAATATATTAATATAATGCTTTATTTTCATGTGGGATTATGATTGTTATCATTTTTAATATATATATATATATATATATATATATATATATATATATATATATATATATATATATATATATATATATATATATAATAAAAATAAAAAAAAATTGTTGTGTTTTGTGACAGTTATTGTTTTGAAGGATTTAAAGGGTGAATATTGGCATGATAAATTATGTGAAGGATATTGGCATATTTTTATAAAACAAAACTTTGGTGGTATGAAAATTGAGAGAATCATGAGAATTACAGGTATTGGTTAAGATTGCAAGAGTTGGTACAGGTGCCAAAAAAAAAAAAAAAAACACTTTGCACATAATTCATGTAGCGCAAATGAAATTTATTCAGTTGGATGGTAATTTGCATGGAAACTTCATATTGTTGTATGCTTTATAGCATACTAATCTGCAGGACATAACAAATCTATAATGCCGAGCTCTTTTCCATGCACATGTGTTATTTGACACAGACAGGGAGTAAATTTACTTTTCATGGTTATTTCTTTAAGAATGGGTTGATACTAATATCATAAATTGAGTCAATTTAAACAGTTTGATTGTCCTTAAACTGTTTTATTTGGTACGAAAGTTTTGCGTAAGAATCATGAAGGAAATGGCCATTTCTTCTTGAACACACTTATGTTTTCTTTCTGCCAAGTTTTTTCGCAGGTTACAGGTTAATCAAGTGATCAGTAAGGAGATTACATTGTGACGAAAATTGGTCTTCCCAAGACTAATTTCATAAGAAATTCTAAAGAACTAGTCCATGATCATAAACGAAATTTCCAGAAAACTACAAGTTCTTGCAACTGCCTGTAATAGCTTAATGGTTTGACATGTTGCATGATAGATTAGAAAAATTCAAAGAGCTGGGGTTTGTTCCTAAATGTAAAAGGATGGTGAAATACCTGTCCACACTAGAATTCGACATCTACAGGTGGCTGGTCAACGCTGGCCAAACTTAGCTATTTTAGTAGGAAGTCCAGAATTAAGGAGCAGATTTGCTATATTTGAGAGTTTGCATGCCATAAATCATTTTTTTTTCTCTTTTCCAGCAAGAGTCATTATCCATTTTCCATTACCACATACACTTCATTACATTTTCTTCAATCCTAACCCACCAATAAAACCAACAAAGCTCATCTTCAAGCTTTTTGGTCCACTTTACATATTCATTGTACGTTTCCTTTTTCCTACACTTGCAAATAAAACCTTCCTTCCATACACCATTGAGTCCATAGTCCTTGAGTCTAAATATTTTTCTAAAAACACCTTGAAGCTTGCATGCCTTAAGGGCAAGCTATCATGCCAATAAACAAAGGGAATACATCAATGTACCTTGTTCATCGGATCTTCTGAGTATTCGACAACAACAAAATCATTTATACTTAGAAAGATGTGTTCGAGGCATCTTGACTCTCATCCACATTAAAAATGGGAGCTCTCGTGTTGACTAGTGGCATCCATCAATGGCCACTAAATTAACAATTTCTTGTTATGTTCGACACTGAAACATTTATTCACATGACAAGAATTGTGCCAATGAGCATTGAAGACTTGAAGACCAATCATTTTGTAGTAGAGGACACAGAATTACTTTAATTATTTTTCAGTTTTTGATGTAAATGACTTGAGGACAAGTCAATAAATAAGGCTGGGGGGGAAAGTGGAAATTCTAAATTTTGTATACCTTCCAAGCCTTATACATTTTCAGCTGCATTTAGCAGCAGATTCCAAACATTCAACAGAATATTTAGCAGTAGATGCAGTAACAATAAAAGATTCACTTTTTTGATGTCATCCACCATTTTCACAACCAAGTAAAGAAGACTATGAACAGAATTTTTCAGCCACATGTGCACAACTCTCATCCATTTTTGAAAGGGTAAGTTAAGGTATGATATTTTCTAACTTTCAACCATTTAATTCCTTGAAAAGTGAGAATGATAATTTTTGGATAAAACTTCACTTCCTTTCTTCATTTTTTCAAATTGCCAAAACCATCAGTTGAGGGGGGAAATACATTTACATTCATATGTTGCCACATTCATATAACATTCAAAACATTCATATCACATTCAAAGCCCACATAATTTCAAAATATATTTACTATTACATCATCATGAGCATATAAATGGCTTTTCAAAAAGTACTTAAAAGATAATTGGATGCCAACACAATCATGGTTGTCACACAAGAACCAACCATGATGCATTCCAAAAAAAATACTCCGCAATAAAAATCACATTATCAATATGCAAAGATCATACATTAAAATTGAATGCAACAAACAAAATATGGTTGAAACACAAGAACCAACCAAGTTGCATTCCTCTTTTGGAATGAGAGGGGATCTATCTATGGACCACTCCATTTGTATGAGCAGAAATTTTGGTAAGGAACATGTTTATGTGAATGATGTTTTACTTGATTATTATGTGCATTCCTTTACCATGTATATGCAGGCCAATTCTCCAAGGAGGAGCATACTTCCATATAAACTTCATGGCCAACTTTGGGCCATAAACATTTCTGAACATGGCCACTCCCTAGGAGGATATAGGGAGATGTTGTATCAATCTAGGTGCACTCCAAAGGCACCAAACCTTTATCACCCTTCCAGAAATTGTGAGAAGACTTGGGCAACAAGTAAGTGGTGGGGAAACCACTTAGCATATCACTATCTAATGCAGTCAGGAGATATACTGCGCTAGTTTCACATGTGGGACTATGACCCACCTACATTTTTGCACATATTTTTTTGTATGTACTTTGTTTTGATCCCATACATTGATGAAGTGCTTATTATTTTTATGGGAATTATTTGAGGGAGGATGGGAGGATTGGATGTGCCATATGGGAGAGAGATTCTCCATGTTCACTATGCTACATGTTTCAATGAGGACCTTGGGAAAACCATGATTGTTTCATTGGATGTATTGCTTCCTTTTTGGATGAATCATTTGCATATCATGAGAACTTTGGAGGAGCATTTCATGGGGGAGTGGATTCAGAGTCATTTAGCTTATGAGGGAATCTTATCACATGAAGGTGTCACCAATGGTGGAGGAGAAGAGTTGCAACACTCACCTTGTGATGCTTTGGTCTCCTATTGTCCTTGATTTGAAAATATTCTTGAAAAATCAAGTGGTCCTTGAATATTTGAGATTGAGACTCATACTCCATGAAATAGTATTCAAGAGTTTCTTGTTCTTGAAACCCTTCATTTCCCACTGCTAAGAATTTAGGCATTGTAGAGCGTTGGGAAACTTGTTGCTGCTACACTGGTTGATCACTCCAGTGATGAGAAATGCCAGAGCCTTCACCATGTTGAAATCCTTTAGGGGATTCCTTGTATCTATCCATCCTCATCTCCTTTATTTCTCTAGCAATGTCTTGCATAGATCTAAGAAGGATATTGGGGAATTCCTTCTCTTCATCTTATTCTGATAAAGGGGTCTTACCCTTGTCTTATTTATCATTTGTATAATCAAACTTCCGGTGTCTTCTTTTGAGATATCTATTCTCTCTATCAGTGAGAGGATCTCCTTCTTCAGATGACATATTGGATTTTCAAGATGCACAGGCTGTGCCAAGATTATGCTCTGATACCACTGTAATATTCCCAAATGGGAAAAGCAGGAATATAATGAAAAATGTTGGAATAACAGTGTTAAACATCATATAAAAGTAATGGCGACCTTCTAATAATTATAAAAACAGAAAAATATGTATAATAAATGAGCCATAAAATGTACAACAAGATATAACAAGCCTCCAATTGACAAAACCCTCAAAAGAGGTGCTGCTACTATATATCAAAATGCCGGAAGACTGCTACAGTGCAGTCATAAAGTGCACTGCTACAACAGATGAACATACAAAGATCTATGGTTGTTATATGCCTCAAAAGATACAACAAATGTAGATCAAGGAACTATACAACCTTTAGAAAAGAACCCCCAAAAGGGTTTTCAACAATACACCAATGTACAAGATCTGAATCAAAGCCCTAGGGCTGAAGATTCTCTGTAACATATAAACTAGAAATATGGGGTTGATATGATATAATAAATATTGTAGCCTCCTCCAATAGATCTCTTATATGAAAGGATGATCCCTTCACTAGAAATATTCCTCCCCAAATGGTGTACTGAAACCACCCCGCAACTCCTCCCTCAAAATAACGCAGTCCAAGACAGAAACTGCACTGTAGGGGAAAATAAATATGTGGCCTGATGCCAAATGTTGCTATAAAGCTCAAGGTCCTTCCTTACTGTCCTCCCAATGGAAAGGAACCCTTATCCACTGAAAATAAGCACTGAAGTGACCCCAAGATCTTCTCCACTGCTGCAACCTACATCACAACTCAACCCTCAACAGGATCTATGCTGTAGATGAAAGATGAAGCTTGGCCTAAATATTGAATGTGGGTGTGAAGTAAAATGCTCTTCCAAGAGGCCTCTCAAGAAAAGAGGTGGGATTCCTGACCAGGAACACCCAGTGCTAAACATCACTTGAAATCTTAGCTAAACAACCAAAGAAAGCTATATGTCTAAACAAACCATATATTCTGAAATATTGTATTTCAATACATAATGAATATGGCTGCCATCCTCTTCCTTTGATAAGAAATGAGCTTCCAAACCCTAAACCCCATTCACTAATGACACTACTTCCAAGCAAAGAGTCTCCATCTAAAACTGCGTTGTCCCTCATTGAATGCGACTCCTCCATGACAACACTGTTGATTTGGCCAAAGTTGACCTAGTCAAAGTGTTTCAACTCCTTTTCACAACTAAGGGGTTCAATTAAGCTGCCAAGATGTCTTCTTTTCACATTGAAATTGATTTATTCATTATTAAGGAGACTTATGGACCTCCATTATCCTCTTATTCATTAAACAAGAAAGAAAAATCAAAATTTAATATTCCAACTATCTCATGGCTAACTGGGAATATTACAGTCCTCCCCTCCCAAATGTTGCTTGTCCTCAAGAAACTCACAAGGTGAGTGTTGCAACTCTTCTCCTCCACCATTGGTGACACCTTCATGTGATAATTTTCCCTCATAAGCTAAGTGTCTCCCAATCCACCCCCCCATGAAATGCTCCTCCAAAGTTCTCATGAGATGCAAATGATTCATCCCACAAGGAAGCAATAGATCCAATGAAACCATCATGGTTTTCCCAAGGTCCTCCTTGAAACATGTAGCATAGTGAACATGGAAAATATCTCTCCCATAGGGCACATCCAATCCTCCCATCCTCCCTCCAATAATTCCCATAAAAACAATAAGCACTTCATCAATGTATGGGATCAAAACCAAGTACATACAAACATATATATGAAAAAATGGAGGTGGGTCATAGTCTCACATGTGGAACTAGCCTAGTATATCTCCTAACTACATCAAATAGTGATATGGTAAGTGGTTTCCCCACCACTTACTTGCTTCCCAAGTCTTCTCACAATTTCTGGAAAGGTGAGAAATGTTTGGTGCCTTTGGAGTGCACCCAGAATGATACAACATCTCCCTATATCTTCCTAGGGAGTGGCCATGTTCAGAAATGTTTATGGCCCAAAGTTGGCCATGGATTTTATATGGAAGTATGCTCCTCCTTCGATCAATGTCTTGCATATACATGGTAAAGGAATGCACATAATCATCAAGTAAAACATCATGCACATAAACATGTTCCTTACTAAAATTTATGCTCATACAAATGGAGTGGTCCATAGATAGATCCCTTCTCATTCCAAAAGAGGAAAGAGGTGGATGTGATAAATCCTTCATTGAGTTATGTATCTCTCCCATCTCCACATGGTCCATGCATCTTTGCAAATGCTGATATACCTCCTCTTCAAAGCCTTCCCAAGTGTATCTCTCCATGATAGTGTTGTAGGCTCTCATGGAATAAGTATGGCTGAAGAGAAAATCTTCATGTGCTCTTTGTAGCAACTTCTCCTTGAGATTTTAAGCCCTAGATAAGAATATCCTTCCATGATAATACATGACTTCATATTGGAATAAATGGCCCTCTTCATGTAGCTGGTCATCAAGTATCATGCATGTAAAAAATATCCTTGGAATAATCCACCAATAGTTGGGATTTCCAATATGGATCTATCCTCCACAGTGACAACACTGATGATCTATCACAAAGAACATTTGTCATATGGCTGCCCTTCTCCTTGACATCTCCCATGCCAAAGGTAAATATTGGAAGGCTGTTATCCTTCCCATGCTGCTCTTCTTGCAACTACTCATGCTCAGGTAAAGGTTGAAGCCTTTGTTGGTTAGTCTTCCATGGGAAGCTATCATCCATCCAAAAATTTCTGAGATTGGCCAAAGAATGCATGAGTGGCCACCATCTTCTACCATTTAAGGAATATTTCTCTCCAAATGAGAACATCTCTTGAGCCTCCATAGTCAAGGAATAATATCCTTGCACCATGATGGTGTCTTCCTCCAATCCCGCATCATCTCCTATCAGTGCAAGATGAGATGTGAGAGTGGGTGATGATGATAGTGGGCGAATATCCCCCTCCTCTTTGAGTCTAACCAAGACTCTCAGCGCTATATCATGACCTCCCAATGCCCCCATTCCTCCTATATCTATGAATGGTGCATCATTATGTGAGACATCTCTCACCAGGTTCTGATCATGTGGCCTCCCAGGTGGTTTGCCAAAAAACAATGATGTCTCATGGGTCAACCTCATATGCACAATAGATGGGACTACCATGTTCTTGATTCCACTGCGAAAATCCAACTTTGTTTTTTGTGTGGGGGCTTCTTGATAATTGGGTACCACTCTCATTGATGCAAGAGTCCCTCTAATTGAAGCAAGTGCTCCATCCTCACCTTCAGGTGGTGGTGGATCATCTCCTACTATTCTAGTGCTGTGGCCCCTTTCTGTTTCTTCTTCTTTTCCCTCCTCATCATCTGAGAATACCTCTATGTAGTGTGCCTTTCCTGCTGCACATCTATGTCTGGGTGACCATGACTCTTGGCATGTGAATCAAAGCTTCCTCCTCCTCAAGTCTCTTCAGACAACATCACTAAGAGGTTTTTTACTTTAGCTCTCATTTGAGAAAGGAGCCTTCTCATCTTTTCCCTTTGATGGAAAAGAGGGCTTTTGCTGAAATGTTGCCTTTGCTTTTGGCAAGGCATCTTGTAGATCTCTAGCCCTTTCAATGGCATCTTGAAGGGTAGTGGGATTGGTAGACTTAACCAACCCATGAAGAGGTTCTTATAACCCATCAACCAACATATAGACCCTTCTTTCTGCATATAAATAAGGAACCATAACAAAAAGTTTTAAAAACTCAGAAATGTAAGTTTCTGGATTACCTGATTGTTTGAGTTTTGCAAGCCCCATGAATGGTGCCTCAGGATCTTTTCTATCAAACCTCTCCACCAACCTCCTTGTGAGCTCTGAATATGCAGTCACATTGGCATGAACCAATGTAGACAAGCCATGGAACCACCAATCATGTGCTTCACCCTCAAGGTGCAACGCTACTATATTAATGTCCTCCATCTTCGATAATTTTTTCAGTTGGAAGTAGATGTCAAGCTTCTCTACCCATGATTTGGTAGTGCATTTAGATGACCCATCAAAGTTGGGTAAGAAAAATTTTCCCATAGTGCAGTGTAGATCATGATTCTGAATGAATCCTCCACCTCTATTGTGATTCCTGGGTCTCCTATTGTCCTTGATTTGAAAAAATTCTTGAAAACTCAAGTGTTCCTTGAATCTCTGAGATTGAGACTCATAATCCATGAAATAGTCTTCAAAATTTTCTTGTTCTCAAAACCCTTCATTTCCCACTTCTAAGAATGTAGGCATTCTAGAGCATTGGGAAACTTGTTGCTGCTGCACTAGTTGATCACTCCAATGATGAGAAATGTCGGAGCCTTCAACATGTTGAAATCCTTTATGGGATTCCTTATATTTATCCATCGTCATCTCCTTTATTTCTCTAGCAATGTCTTGCATCACTCTAAGAAGGATCTTGGGGAACTCCTTCTCTTCATCTTCTTCTGATAAAGGGGTCTTACCCTTGTCTTCTTTATCATTTGTATAATCAAACTTCTGGTGTATTCTTTTGAGATATCTATTCTCTATATCAGTGAGAGGATCTCCTTCTTCAAATGACATATTGGCTTTTCAAGATGAAAGGCTGTGCCAAGATTATGCTTTGATACCATTGTAATATTCCCAAATGGGAAAAGCAGGTATATAGTGCAAAATGTTGGAATAGTAGTGTTAAACATCATATAAAAGCAAGAGGCCAATATGGAGACCTTATAATAATTATAACAACAGAAAAATATGCATAATAAATGGGCCATAAAATGTACAACAAGATATAACAAGCCTCCAATTGACAAAACCCTCAAAAGAGGTGCTGCTACTATATATCAAAATGTCGGAAGACTGCTATAGCGCAGTCATAAAGTGCACTGCTATAGAAGATGAACATACAAATATCTATGGCTGTTATATGCCTCAAAAGATACAACAAATGTAGATCAAGGCACTATACAACCTTCATAAAAGAACCCCCAAAGGGTTTTCAACAATACACCAATGTACAAGATCTGAATCAAAGCCCAAGGGCTGAAGATTCACTGCAACATATAAAATGGAAAGATGGGGTTGATATGATATAATAAATATTGCAGCATCCTACAATAGATCTCTTAGATGAAAGGTTGATCCCTTCACTAGAAATCTTCCTCCCCAAATGGTGTACTGAAACCACCCTACAACTCCTCCCTGAAAATAACGCAGTCCAAGATAGAAACTACGGTGTAGGGTCAAATAAATATGTGGCCTGATGCCAAATGTTTCAATAAGGCTCAAGGGCCTTCCTTACTATCCTCCCAATGGAAAATAACCCTTCTCCATTGAAAATAAGCACTGAAGTGACCCAAATATGTTCTCCACTGCTGCAACCTGCAACACAACTCAACCCTCAACAGGATTTTCATTGTAGATGAAAGATGAAGCTTGGCCTAAAGACTGAATGTGGAAGTGAAGTACAATGCTCTTCCAAGAGGCCTCTCAAGAAAAGAGGTGGGATTACCAACCAGGAACACCCAGTGCTAAACATCACTTGCAATCTTAGCTAAACAACCAAAGAAAGCTATATGTCTAAACAACCATATATTTAGAAATATCATATATCAATACATAATGAATATGGCTGCCATCCTCTTCCTTATATAAGAAATGAGCTTCCAAACCCTAAGACCCATTCATTAATGACACTACTTCCATGCAAAGAGTCTCCATCTAAAACTACGATGTCCCTCATCGAATGCCACTCCTCCATGACAACGTTGTTGATTTGGTCAAAGTGGACCTAGTCAAGGTGTTCTAGCTCCTTTTCACACATAAGGGTGCTCAATTAAGCTGCCAAGATGTCTTCTTTTCACATTGAAATTGATTTATTCATTATTAAGGAGACTTATGGACCTCCATTATCCTCTTATTCATTAAAAAAGAAAGAAAAATAAAAATTTAATATTCCAACTAGCTCATGGATAATTGGGAATATTACACTGATAGCCTCAATCTCCAAGAAGAACGACCCATGGTGGTTTTTGGACGACCCATGGTAGTTTTTTTACCTCATGTAGAAGAGAAGGACTCAGCCACTCCCCCATTCTATGTGACTCTAGTGATACATGACCTATTCTTGCACAATTGCATGTTGGATTCTGGGGCTTCACATAACTTGTTTCCATTGTCTGTCATGGACCAATTGGGTTTGTAGATTACAAGGCCTTATAAAGACCTGTATTATTTTTATTACAAGAGGGTGAAGTGATTGGGTATGATAAAATATCTGGTAGTAAACTCAGCCCAGATTCCAGCCAAAAGTATGGTAATGGACATTATTGTAGCTGATATCCCAACTCGGTTTGGAATGTTACTGTCCAGATCTTGGGGTTCCAAGATTGGAGGATCAATAAAACTTGACCTGACCTATGCCACTATTCTAGTGTTCAGTGGGGAGGAAAGAATATTATACTGTGAATCCAGGTTTGTGAATATGGTCACCAAAGCCGATTGTTCAACAAATTCTCCGGTATATCGCAAGGAGGGTGAATTTTCTTGTCTTATGCTCAAGGAGGATGAAAATTTCCTGTAATAAAAAAAGGTATTCCCTCTAATATAGGAGAATCCCATAAGCATAATAGAAAACAAAATTTGGACCTTGCAGTTTGATGGGGCTTATTCACGAGAAGGAAACGGGGTCGGGGTACTCTTGATATCACCAAAAGGTTGCTTAGTTCCCCTTTCCTTTAAGCTAGAATTTGAAGCCACAAAAAAAATGGCTTAGTATGAAGCCCTGTTGTTGGGATTGCAGGAATCATGGAACAAGAACATACAAAACCTCAAGGTGTTTGAATATTCAGATCTAGTAGTGAGACAAGTCAGGAGTCAATTCCAAACTAAACACCCGCGGCTCAGAGCTTATAGGAACAAGGTATGGGATTTGGTTGAGAACTTCTTCTCTGATTTTAACATTCAATTCATGCTAAGGGATAATAACAGAATGGATGAATCATTAGCTATGGCTGCTAGTAATTTTCGCCTCTCGTAGAATCCCTTGCTCAAATATGTGGTTGAAGTGCGATACCGCCCCTCCATTCCGGACAACGTAAAGCATTGGCAAGTCTTCGAGGATGTAGAGCAGGTCAAGCATTTTATGGAAATGGTGGGTGAGTTCTCAAATTTGGTGATCGACTTAGTCACCAAGGATGAAAGTGAAGAGCCAAAAACCAGATGGGAAGAGACACTGGCTGGGCACTGTGTTTTGCAATTGAAAGGAAATGTCATTCCCAGGAGTCTCGTGCCATTGGAGAGACTGTTTGAAAAAAACCATTATGGGAATTTTGAGGTCTAAAATGGGCCTCCTAAGAAAAATGTACAACCGCAATAAACTTTATAAGAATCAATATGATTCCAGATGATGATGTCAACCATGGGGGATGATTCACCTTTTTTGGAGTAAAAAAGTAAAAATAATAAAATAATAATAAAAATTCTTTTTCAACCTATATTTTCAACTTATCTTCCTAATTTTTTACTCAAATTTCAAGTGAGAGTACTCGTTGGATGCAAAATTTTTTTCCTCCTCTAATGAGTACCCATGTTGCATACTTTCGATGGACCCTGCTACAAAAAAAATGAGAAATACATGAAAAACGTGATTGCAATCATGTTTTTCATGTATTTCTCATTTTTTTTGTGGCAGGTTCGATCAAAATTATACAACATGGGTAGTCCTTGGATGAGGAATTAAACTGTGCATCCAACGAGTACTCCCGCTCGGAATTTGAGTAAAAACTTAGGGATATAAGTTTAAAATATGGGTTGAAAAAAGAGTTTTATTATTTTGTTATTTTGTTATTCTTTTTACTTTTCTTTTTTCCCTCCAAAATTTGATTACGTAATCTAATGTTATTTTAATATTTCCACTATTATTTTATTATTTCCTTAGGAGGCCCATTTTAGATCTCAAAATTCCCCTAATGGATATCCTGGTGAACCCCAGCAAAATGACCCTCGACGAGCTTGTCACGGATGTGAATATTGGGACAGAGGAAGATCCGAAGGTGGTGAAGTTGTCAAAGGGGGTCCCTTAAGAATACCAAGATCAGTAACTTAGTCTGTTTCAATGATATAAAGATGTCGTCACCTAGTCATACTAGGATTTGAAGACTTTCGACATTGATGTCATACAACACAAGATACCACTCAAAGGAGACACTAAGATTCATAAGCAGAAGCTGAGGCAGATCAATCTTCCCCTCCTTCGAGCTATCAAAAAGGAGATAAATAAACTGTTGCAGGAAAAGATCATTTTCCCTCTGAGGTATTCATAATGGGTAGCCAACCTGGTTCCGGTGAGGAAGAAAAACGGAGAAATCAGACTCTGCGTGGACTTTCGAAATCTAAACAGAGCCTCACTCAATGATAATTACCCTCTTCCGAAGATGGAACACATCTTCCAAAAGGTAGTGGGATCCTCCCGCATGTCCATGATGGACAGTTTCTCGGGATATAACCAAGTGGCAGTGCTCCCTGAAGACCAGAAGAAGACAATGTTTACCATGCCTTGGGGAACCTTCATGTATGCCCGGATGCCCTTCGGTCTAATAAACACCAGTGCCACGTTCCAACGCGCAATGAACATTGCCTTCATAGGAGATCAAGATAAGTTTTTGGTGATTTATCTGGATGAAATCATCGTCTACTCGAAGAATGACGCTGAACACATAGAGCATCTTCGATGAAACTTCGACAAATGCCGCATGTATGGCCTGTCTCTGAACCCACAAAAATCCATGTTTGCCCTGAAAGAAGGAAAGTTATTGGGGCATATAGTAACTAAGGATGGAGTGAATATTGACCCAAAATGGGTGGAGGTGATAAACGACATTTCTCTACCAAGAAACAAAAAATAAGTACAAGTATTCTTAGGAAGAATAAATTTCCTAATAAGATTCATACCAAATTATGTCGAGGTCATACGAAACATCACTGAAATGCTAAAAAAGAACAATGAAGTGAAATTCACTCCTTAATCGAGGGATTATTTCAATAGAATCAAACAGGCTTTTGCAGAAGCTTCAGTGCTAGCAGGTCTAGATTATGGGAAGCCCTTCATGATTTTCTCTTTCACCTCTCCTCATACAATAGCTACAGTCTGCTACAGAAGAATGACGAAGGGCATGAACAACCTATTTCGTTCTTCAGCCAGGTCCTGCAAGTTGTCGAATTGAAATATAATATCCTGGAAAATCAAGCATACGCTATGGTCAAATCTCTAAAGGATTTTCGGGTTTATGTGTTACGATCTGCCATAACCGCCTACATTCCCGCAATAGCGGTGAAGGATATTCTGGTGCAAGGTGACAGTGAAGGAAAAAGGGGCAAATGGATAGCTAAGATTCAGGAGTACGAGATGGAGATAAAGCCTACAAAAATCATTAAAGGCCAAGGGCTGGAAAAAATTATGTCTGAATCCAACTGTTAAGATCTGGGGATAAATCTGCTTATGATATGAGGAGAAGCATAGGAGGATAAAGGTGCACATCAGGGCATAGAATCCTCCACAGAAAAGACACATGTAAAGTATCTTCTATCCTTATGGTATAAAGATATAGTGGAGTACCTATTAACCCTGATGTGCCCCCTTAACTATGACAAGACCAAGTATCGCACATTAAGATTAAAATCTCAAAAGTATACTGTGGAAAATGAGCGACTGTATTGGAGAGACCCGACTGGGATTTTGCTACTATGTTTTATAGAGCAAGAAGTTGACGAAGTGATGACAAAGTTCCATGAAGGAATATGTGGTGGGAATTACATCTAGCGATCCACTTCTCACAAGATTATGAGAGCAAGTTTCTTTTGGCCTAAGTTGTTTGGTGATGTACATGCTCACATCCAGGCATGTGAGAAGTGTAAGACGTTTGCCTAGAAGTAAAGGTTTGCGCCACTCTCATTGATCCCAATACATGTCAAAGAGTTGTTTAAACAATGGGGAATCGACTTCATTGGAGAAATTCACCTGGATTCTAGTAACCAACATCGATGGATCCTCACCGCCATAGATTACTTCACTAAGTGGGTTGAGGTCGTGCTTGTAAGGAATGCCACAGACGGGGTAGTGATCAAGTTCTTGGAGGAGATCATAATAGCTAGGTTTGGCCACCCTGCTAAGATCATCACCTATAATTCCCAGGCTTTCAAGTTAGTTAAGTTTGTAAACTTTTTTCAACATTATAATATCATTCTGGGACACTCCATTGCATATTACCCACAGGGGAACGGGTTGGCGGGGTCATCTAATAAGACAGAGGATTCTGAAAAAGACCATGAATGAAAACCAAAAGAACTGGGACTCCCAACTCAAGTTTTCTCTTTGGACGAATCGCATCACCACTAAAATATCCATAGGAAAGTCCCCTTACAAGCTAGTGTATGGCAGAGAAGTAGTCTTCCCCATTCAACTTGCATTACCGGTGGCTCGATTTTTACAAGAAAGCGAGGAAGAACCAAATGACCTCGTCAGGAGAATGAATCAGTTGGTGGAACTGAATGAAACATGGGAGTAGGTAAACCTCAGGTTAACAGAATACCAGGAAAAGATGAAGGGTTTATTTGACCAACGAGTAAAAGATGAGGAGATCTAAGCAGGGGAATTGGTGCTGCGATGGGATGTCAGGTGGTCGGAAAAAGGTAAACATGGGAAGTTCGACCCGATTTGGTTTGGTCCATTCAGGGTGGCAGAGGTCAATGGAAACAATACTTTTGCGCTAGAGAATTTGCAAGGAGACACACTCGAGATGCTTGTCAATCGACAGTTTCTCAAACCTTACTTCCAACACTGATAACAGGCTATGACAACCCATTGTGTAGCAATTATATGCACTAAGCATGCATATGTCCTAGATCCACCTGATCTCACACTATTTAACTTTATGCAAGTTATTGAATCTATTCCACTTGTTAATCTTTTGCGGAAAAATTAATTGCACACACATGTGAAGCATAAACAAAAATAATCAATCGCACATAACACAATTTTTAACTGGGAAAGCCTAAAGCTGAAAACCCAACTATATATTATGTAACATGGAGATCATATGAAAATATCATACAAAGCATACAAAGCTTATCAAAAGCCCTTAGCATAGTATAATTGTCATACACTGATCAGGACCAATCTTGCAAATCCATGCACCGATCTTTTCCTCCTGCTAGCCTTTCTCCACTGCGCAATCCCTGCTGAATAATAGCTCTGAATGAATTCGAATTACCCTTTCCTTTACTGCACAATCCTCATTGGCAACTACAATGTGTGTGTGATGCAATCAATGCATCACTATAGTCACAACATATAGTCTATCTTTCCCTTTCACCTATCTCTCCACTGATTCTCCATTGAAACTGCCATGCATTGTAGTTAACTGCTGTATTGTTCAGTTGATTAATGAGTTATTATTTGTGAATTAATTAACTAATTAATTCACTCCACGCTCACTAGTGTATCAATCAATTAGACTAGATACAACTAGCTCAACTGAGTTAAACTAAATACAACTCCATAAACTAATCTTCCAATTGTGTCATAACTCTGCCACTTGAGTTCTAACTGAGTCCTCCATGCATTAGCTCCAGTAAACCCTTGGGAACTGCGTAATTTCCTCAGTCCACTGATGTGCCACATCTATGCACTGAACTGAAGTGCTCCAAGTGAATAAGTTGTTGTTTAGAGTCTGATTATTATTAAGAGCTAATGATAATCGACATGCATCTATTTTTAGATCAGAGATCTATAAATAGACTTCGCCCAATATTATAAAAATAGAATTTCATCTATTTTTCCAACTTGATCAACCATCCACAAATAGCATCCTGCAACTTCTGAAATATGATCATCATGTCTAAAAATAGACATAGTCTAAAAATAGACTTGCGCCAAAAATAGCCTGCCGGCCCACTTAGTGAAGGCAACTCTTTTCACTAAGCTCATCATCTTGTTGAATCTCAACACTCCCTCTCAACAAGATAGGAATTATCCTTCACCCTGATCTTGCCTCTATGGTATTCGAATTTGCTCCTGGTGAGCGCCTTCGTCAGAATATCTGCATCCTGATCCTCCATGGGAATGTACTGAAGCAACATGATCTTCGGCTACACACAATCTATGATATGATGATACCAGATATCATATTATCACAATGTATCACTATGGGATCTAAATGTGAACCTAACAAACCAATCAGAGTCTTCCTCATCCAGATAGCCTCACATGCAGCTTGAATTGCTGCCATGTATTCCGCTTCCACTGAACTGAGTGCCACAGATATTTGTTTCTTGCTGTACCAAGAAACTGTCATAGATCCGATACTGAAAAGCCCCCCTGATGTGCTCTTTCTGTCTGTTAGGCTTCCTGCCCAATATGCATTCGTGAAGTCATGTAACTTCACCTCATCCGTCTGTCTGTACCATAAACCATACTCAGATGTGCCCCTGAGATATCTCAGGACATGCTTGCCTGCCTTCCAAAAGAGCTTGGTAGGCTTAACCATCGCTTGTGAAAGATGGTTGACCGCAAAGCATATGTTCGGTCTTGTATTGACTAAATACATGAGTGAACCCACCAACTATTGATAAACAGTGGCATCCACTACCTATGCCGATGTAGCATCCTCTTTCTTCCAATTTCTTGGAAGAGGAGTGTCGATAGGCTTGCAGCCTTGCATGTGAAACTTCTCTAGTATCTCCCGGGTATACTTTCCATGAGACACAAACAGTTCACCTTCCCACTGCCATATTTCCAATCCAAGGAAATAATGAAGGAGGCCCAAATCCTTCATCTCAAACTCCTTTGCAAGATCTGCCTTGCATGAGTGTATCAACTGCTCATCACCTGTTAGTATCAAATCATCAACATAAAGTACAATGATTAAAAGATTACCCTCCACCACAATCTGGTACAGGTTTGCATCCGCCTCACTCTTGGTGAAGCCAAGTCCAGTGAAATAGCTGTCAATCCGAGTGTACCAAGCACGTGGTGCTTGTTTAAGCCCATATAGCGCTCTTTTGAGCTTGCACACATGTGACTCGCTACTGAAGATCTCAAATCCTTTAGGCTGCTCAATGTACACCTCTTCCTCAATGATCCCATTAAGGAATGCAATTTTCACATCCATCTGATGAATGTGCCAAACCATCTGCGCTGAGAGAGCAAGGATGGTCCGTATGGAAGAATACCGTGCGACAGGTGCAAAGGTTTCTTCATAGTCAATCCCCTCAATCTGTGAGAAGCCCCGGGCAAAAAATCTTGCCTTATAATTCTCGACACTCCCATCAGCAGCTTGCTTTACTTTGTAGATCCATCTTGATCCTACAACTGATTTTCCCACCCAGTCCTTGGAACAATCTCCCAAGCATTGTTTCCGACAATGGAGTCATACCCCTCCACCAAGGCATCTACCCATGTGATCCCTTCTATTTTCGAAAGAATACAAATTGGCCATGATACACTTGCTCAGTAAGATCCATGTATCTAGTATAATGGGTCGTGTGATCGTCTCCGTTCCGCGCCGTGATGTAGGGACTCCTACATTCTCGTGTCGCATCAAGCCACTTCAGCTTCTGTGGTACGCTTCCTGCCTTGTCTGATGTTTGGTTCTGCATGAGTGGACTCCTCCACTCCATGAATCTCCTCCTGTGGCTGATCCACAACCAGAGGCTCATCTTTAGGAACAAGAAGTTCCTCTTCCGCATGCAAGTGTAGCTCCCTCTCAAGTGAAAACTTCACGACTTTCACCTCATTGAATTTTATATCTCGTCACATAACAATAATCTGACTGTTTGGAAAATACAAACGATAGTTGTGGGGTGTTTCTGTGTACCCCAAAAAATATCCCAACTTCTACAGTCGGCTCCAACTTCTTCCTGGCATCCTTCATCACATGAATGTAAACAGGTGAGCTAAAATTCTTCAAATGAGAAATATCAGGCTTCTTACCAATAAAAGCTTGCTCGGGTGTACTCATGCTAAGTACTCTATGAGGACAACGGCGGCATAAACCGGCAAAGTGTTGCATGCTTCGCCCACAAGTGCATTCCGTAGGCCCTAGTCATAAAAGACCCACGATCATTCTATTCTTTCTCTTCGCGACCCCATTCTGCTGTGGGTTATAAGGTGCTATGATTTCTCTTCGAATTCCTTCTTTGCTACAGAAGTCTTTGAATTCGCCCGAGATGTATTCACCACCATTATCACTCCATAGAGCTTTCACCTGCTTCCCCAACTCCTTCTCCACCAATACCTTTAACTCACAGAACTTTGAGAACGTTTCACTCTTCTTCTACATGAAGAAGATCCAGCATCTATGAGAAAAGTCATCAAAAAATATAACATAATACCCGTGTTTTGTTGTTGAAGCAACCAAGAATGGTCCACACACGTCTGTGTGAATTCTCTCCAGGATCACCAAAGCACGGTTCTCCTTCTCATGAAGGTGGTCTTCACAAACTTACCCATTGTACATCCTTTGCACTGATCTGACTGTGCAATAGTACCCTTGGGAAGTCCAGTAGAAATGTGCTACAAAATATTTAAAGCGCCATGGTGAAGATGGCTCAATCTCCTATTCCATAATTCACCTTCATCCCGGCTCACCACTTCTTCTGCTTTGCCCACCATTGCAGCGTAGCCATCTACCTCTATCTTGTATATATTCTTAATTTGAACCCATATCTTCTTGGTTTACATATTTTTTTATGTCGAAGAAAGGCTTTTCCCTCACTGAAAACAACATCATAACCTCTATCTTCCAGCATTGTGACCGAGACCAAGTCCTTCTTCAAACCTAGAACATGCATAACATTCTTCAACAAGAATGGATTACCAGACTCCCTCTCAAAGGTAATAGTCCTAATTCCAATTGCACTGTACCGACCATCGTTTCCCACCTCTATATGCATCTGGAGGTCCTTCTCCTCCAAGTCACTAAATAACTCTCTTTGCCTCCGTCATATGAAAAGATGCACCACTATCAAGATACCACACCGATCCCATGCAGCTTGAAACCAAGCATGAAATCAAGGAAAAATATAGCTCAAATTGCGAGGCTAAGGCCTCTCCAGCTTCAAATCCAGCATCTTTCTTATTCTTCTTCTTCTGTGGACAGTTAGTGGCGAAATGTCCATGTTCGTGACAGTGAAAATACTTCACTTTGGAAAAATCCTGCTTCTTGCCTTTAGCACCGGATTTTGAAGGATTTTTCTTCCCCTTCCCTTTCCTTGCTTTGGCAGCCAAAGCATAATTCTCTTCATCTTCATTATTCAATGAAGATCCATCCCTCATACCCCGCCTTATCTCCTCCTGCACAAGATCCGACCAAAGTTGCTCCCATCCCGACAGTTTCTCCCATCCATTAACAGAGTATTTGTAGCTATGCCAACTCTTCGGAAGCCCAAGGAGATTCAAGCTCACCAAGTATTCTTCATCAACAGTAACCCCCACTCTTCCCAGTTCATCCTTGCAGTGGACAAACTTTGTGAGGTATTTTGGAATACCGCGCCTTTCTCCATTTTTATTTTTCCGAGCTTGCTCCTAAGTGCCAACTTCCTCCGGTCACTTCGCTTTGTAACAAGTCCGTCAAAGCCTCAAAGCTTCCCACATTAAGAATGGAGTAGCTTTCTCGTGAAGGCTATACACAATATGGTCCTTCACACCTTCCAACAAAATCTTCCTCGTCTTTGCAGTCTTCTTTTTCCATGCATCAAGAAATGCAGCATCGCTAGATCCCGACTTAGGAACATCGCTATCGATGAACTCCTTCAGCCCATTATCCTCCAACACCACCTCCATCCTGTCCTTCCAGGCTATGTAATTAGAGCTCCCATCAAGGGCATACTCCAATCTCAACCCGTTGAAAAACATTTCAATGTATACTCGATTTCAGCACCAAAAATCTTCTGTAGCAAATTCGAATTGTCCACCAGCACAAACTCACTTCACAATTGCAATATTCAATCAACAATGCTCTGATACCATGTAGAAATTATATGCACTAAGCATGCATATGTCCAATATCCACTTGATCTCACACTATTTAACTTTATGCAAGATATCAATCTATTCCACTTGTTAATCCTTTCATGGGAAAATTAATCGCACATACATGTGAAGCATAAACAAAAACATTCAATCGCACATAACACAGTTTTTTTTAACCGAGAAAGCCTGAAGCTGAAAACCCCAAATATATATTATGTAACATGTATCATATGACAATCTCATACAAACGTACAAATCTTATCACAAGCTCTCAATACAGTACAATCTTCATACACTAATCAGGCCTAATCTTGCAAATCCATGCACCGATCTTTGTCACCTGCTAGCCTGCCTCCACTGCGCAATCTCTGCTAAATAATGGCTCTGAATGAATTCAAATTGCTCCATCCTTGACTGCGCAATCCTCATTGGCATCTCCACTGAGTGTTGGATGCAATCAATGCATCACTATAGTCACAATAGATAGTCTATCTTTCCCTTTCACCTATCTCTCCACTGGGTCTCCAATGAAACTGCCATGCACTGTAGTTAACTGCTGTATTGTTTAGTTGATTAATGAGTTATTATTTCTGAATTAATTAACTAATTAATTCAATCCACTCTCACTAGTGTATCAATTAGTTAGACTAGATACAACTAGATCAACTGAGTCTAACTGAGTTAAACTGAATACAACTCCATAACTACATCTTCCAACTGTGTCATAACTCTGCCACTTGAGTTCTAACTGATTCCTCCATGGATTAGCTCCAGTAAACCCTTGGGAATAGTGTAATTCCCTCAGTCCAATGTCAGGCTACCATCCGTGCACCTAACTAAAGTGCTCCAAGAGAATAAGTTGTTGTTTAGAGTCCGATTATTAAGAGCTAATAATAATCGACATGCATCTATTTTTAGATCAGCGATCTATAAATAGACTTCGCCCAATATTCTAAAAATAGAATTTCATCTATTTTTCCAACTTGATAAACCATCCAAAAATAAAATCCTCTAACTTCTGAAATATGATCATCATGTCTAAAAATAGACTTGCGCCAAAAATAGCCTACAGGACCACTTAGTGAAGGTGACTCTTTTCACTAAGCTCATCATCTTGTTGAATCTCAACACATTGTACATATCCTCAAATTTCATATATGCCGTTTGTTATTTTCGCATAAATTCCTGTTTTTTTTTTGGTTAAATTTGCTTGAAAATCTCTATAAAGATGATCCCAGGCACATTAAGAAGAACACAAGCAAGTGGTCTGCGAGTTCTCAACACACTCGAATGATTGCGTCATCCCAAATGGAGTCAATGCTGGCTTGTGTTTCTTTTGAACGAATAAGGCAACATCAGAGTCAAGAAAATGAAGACACAGAGTGGCTAAGATGAAGGCCAAACACTTCAAGCACGGGTCGGGAGGACTCCCCGCAGTCAAAAGAGGAAAGAAGCTTACCATTTACCTTTTCGCATCTCCAACCTCTCCACTCATTGCGCTTCTCTCCTCAGAGAGTATAACATTTACCCTCCGCTTTCCCATAAAAAATACTCCCGATTGCGATCCGCGGGCGGCCCCACCTCCTTGCCACGTCATCTTCCACTCACCGCAATCGCACTTCACTCCTCGCAGATTATAGCATTTACCTCTCACTCCTCATAACTAAATACTCCCAATCTTGATCCGTGAGTGGCCCCACATCCTTTCCACGTCACCTTTCTGCCACCGCACATCGCAAATCATAGATTATGGCATTGACCTCCCGCTCCTCAGAACTAAATACTCCCGATTGCGATCCGCAGGTGGCCCCACCTCCTTGCCATGTCACCATTCCGCCACCACACATCACAAATATCAGATTATGGAATTTACCTCCCACTCCTCATAAGAAAACTCCCTAAATCCTGATTGCGATTTGTGATATTAGTTTGGCCCCCACCGCCCTGCCACATCATCAACAACCCTTCCACGACCTTTGTCTTGCCCTTTTCAGTGTTAAACATTCCCGCTGAGTGTTAATGTCACATGCCCCCTTCTGAAGCCCGGTCTTCGGTTTTGCAAGCTAAGCACAACTATGGTTGATTCAGTTCGTCCAGGAAACCTCCGCTAAAGAGCTGGTCACATGCAACACAACTCGCTGTTTCATAACAGTTAATGTGAATCATAAGAA
Organism: Pinus albicaulis; assembly: GCA_034641835.2. Classification (NCBI taxonomy): domain Eukaryota; kingdom Viridiplantae; phylum Streptophyta; class Pinopsida; order Pinales; family Pinaceae; genus Pinus; species Pinus albicaulis. The sequence goes on along the minus strand of CM076584.1, from coordinate 125,028,929 downwards.
CAAGGGAGTGGAGGCTTTTCTACAACAGGTAGAATAATTCAAGGGAAACCGGACTTCCCGCCTATTCACCACCACTCCTCGTCGTACCCATTAGAGATATCATGATCAAGCCCACGCGGCCTTTTGTTTTTCTTTTATGTTTCATTTTCAGTTGTGTTGTAAAATCAGGTGAAATATTGATTTCACCCTAAGTACTGTTTAATTGTTATGTTTATGTTGTAATCAGTGTCGAAGAGTAGTGTTTTTGATACGATGTAGTTATATCGCATCATTTTTTATTTTGATAGGAAACAGTAATATCAAGAAAGAATATCCGTCTGAGAAATATTTGGCTAATGAGCTCCAATGTAAAATCTATAAAGAGCGAACTCAGTGAAGAAAGAAAGGTTCTGATTTCTATGGAAGTTCTGAGTTCACATTTTGCATAATGCATTTTGTAATGCCCAGGATAAGCTCTTAATTCATATCTTGAAGATATGTTTTGAGAAGATAATAAAATAACGATTTGTTTCAAATGGATTCCAACTGGGCTTTTGAACAATATGTATGCCTCTTCTGTGTATTTGTTTATTTTTCTTAGTCAGTTTCGCTAAATGTTTCTTCAATTATCATGAGTTCGGAATGCTAGTCGCAAGTGTTTAATAGATGAATTTACCTCCATCTTGCTGTTGGAAATGGTACTCATAAGTTAATCACTTGGTCACCTTAATTGTGCTCGACACACGATTATTGTTTCATACACTTTATCACGACCGTTTTCTTATTTAAGTTTGCAAAGGGCAGATTCTTACCTTTCAGTAAGCTTGCCTCTCTCTGACTCTCCTCTCCTTGTTCATCCAAGCGTTCACCCTCTTTTACCTCTAAGGATTATTCACTAGTTTCATATCTGGCCCATTTACAACAATTGAGCTTCATAATGGTCTCAGGCCCATTTCGATTTATATTCAACATATAATCAAAGCTAGCATCATTGCTTAACTCCCATAGCTATCTAGAACCACCACATAAGTAAATCTCACCAAGGCTATATCCTGTGAGATCTCCCCAAAATGAAATTTAATCCAAGAAGACCTCCTATTCTTAAGATGTCCTAGGCACTGGTCTCCCGCAACTCAAGACTGTCTCTAGGAGTGACAACGCATACCATGGTCTAAAATCATGGTTTGAGACTCATGGTTTCCATTTTTACTCATTACATTGATAAAAGAGCTTTGACCTGCCCCAAAGATCCTTGACCTCTGCGCACAACATGTTTTAAAAAAATTTAGCCCAAAATTATACAAAACGTTTCCCTTAGGGGACCCCATCCCAACACCAATCAACATATCATGAGCTCCAATCAATAATTGCAATCAACCATATGAGATATGAAACTATGCATTGTACATGCACATTGTGCTATGTAATGCGACTTATAAGGTAACAATATAAGTTTACCAAATGTTGATAACCATTGAAACATATACATAGTCACAATCATATGGATGCAACAAACATTTTACAAAAAATATTATCCCTTCTAATCATGATGCAATAAACCTTTAACAATATTATCCCATAAATGAAGCATAACCTGTACCATTATACTTCCTTTAACAACACTTTACCAATCTCACACTTATGTATATAGGCAGAAACTGTAATCACCACTTCATCATTTGCTACATGGAATAATAAGATAAGTACAACAAATAGTAGTCATCAAACAATTATTCTTAATATTGAACACAACAATGGCAAATTTTATGGCTGAACTTCACCACTTGACCAACAATGTTTTTAAGTGGTGGACTTCCTCCCTCTTAGTCTTAGGTCAATAGATGGTCAATTGATCATTTAGACAAAAAATTATTGGTCGTCTAAGAGGCAGGGGTGTTCTTATTTTTCATTTATATTGCAAAATATGAAAGTGGCGAATAGTAGTGTCAACAAATTCATAGATCAATCTCGGGGGTGGATTACTACTGAGAGATTATGAGCAATGTGGTGCATGACTGAGTAGGATTTCTAAGATTTCCAAAAAGTTTGTGCTACATTTTAAAGGTAAGTGTTTCTTCTTGTGTGTATAATGTTATGTGAATTTCATGAATTTACACATATTTCTCATGGATAATTAGTTTGTATAATGTATCATGATTTTATCATTATATACATGTGTGCATTGCTTAGTAGGATGCATCATAAATGTATTACATAATTGTGTGAAATGAAATTAAGGGAGATTTTTAGAGCATAGATTTGTAGATCTTGTAATATTCCCTAGTCGATGACTTGGGGTGTTACAAAGTGGTATTAGAGTGAATGTTAAAACACTCAGGCCAAATGGGTCAGAATTCACTTGCAGAGGAGAGTTATGGGTTTCATGCTACCTGTTAGACAAAATGCTTCAAGGAGAAGAGTTTCAAAATGGGGAAAAATCTCCAATTATAGGTCGAATTCGTAAGAGGAAAACCCACTCAGAAAGATAAATGTATAGCTATAATATTAAAATTGATGACTTCTAGCTTGGGTTGAGTGGAAAGGTGGGTTAATTGTAGAAGTAGAGTTGAAAATTTCAAGTAGATAATTTTTTTTGAAAATAAGCTTTATTGATGGAAAATTTTAAGAAGTATGAAATTTTCAAAATTTGAAAACTTTTGTATCATGACATCAACATTGAGGTGGAAATTCCAAGTTGTAGCTAAATCTATATGTAGAGGACGACATATGGAAAATATGTTTCACTACTAATTTCCATTGGAATTTGATGGGTTGCTAAAGCTCCTCACATATTCAAATTCGATATTGATCTTAGTCATTGGATTGGAAGGACATATTTTGGTTGATTCGTCAGGCATAGAGGTAAAAATTAAAATCCTGGTGTGTTCATTCCCAATATCGATATGAGCCATTGGTCATCATTAAAATCAATTATTATATCTATTGGGTGCATAAGTAAAATTAAAGTTTCATCCAAGTCCACACCCAATATCTATCTAGACTGCCGATCTCCTTGGATGTAAGAGATAGGATTGATCAAGAGTGCAAGTTGTGGTAAAATGTCAAGTATGTTGTAACTTGATATGGATCTCCACCATTGGATTAAGTTAATCATGGAGATATGATCCATTAGAAAGGAAAATTACTATAAACAATCACACATGTTGCCACCCAATATGGATTGTGGATCATTGATTTAATTTTGGATCAACCATCAGGGATACAAGTGTTAAAGTTACATGCTCTAGGAAAATATGGGGAATGGACTGTACATGTTGTCACAACCTATAAAATGACGCCACACGGAAAAGTGGGTATTGAAAGGCAAGGAAAATAGGTTGCATGGGTGCCAAGTTTTTAAGGAAAGACATTCAAACCAAGTTTGTGTCCAATGAGATCCAAGGGATATATATATATATATATATATATATACATAATAGTACTTTCTATTAGGGGAACACAATCCACGTAGATGATTTTTATGCCTATAAACTATTACAGAACAAAGTTGTGGAGCATTTTTGCAAATTCAAGGTGTATTGGTACATATAGTGTTTGCATGTGATGAACCTTGCACCTTAAAAATGATAAAAAACAAATAATTACAGTCCACTTCAAGGGTAAAGAATCCTTTCATAATGAATACAATGTAAAATACAATATTTGATGATCCTATGACTAGGTCTCCTTAGTATGTGTGTGTGTGTGTGTCTATATATATATATATATAGATATATATAGGAGACAAAGGGTACGATTATAATGAAATTGTACGATGAAAGGCTATAGCCGGCATAAAAATATAACAATAGAATGTAGTAACTAAGTATCTAGGGCTTAACACATGATTTTATAGTTAACATGGGGATTATATAAGGCTTAACATACCACCCCTCTTAAAACAAGTGTTTTCCTCAACATTTGACCAACTAGATATATATTGCATGAACAAGTCATATTCCCACATCACTTCTTCCCTGGGTAGGTCATTCAATTTGATGAGGTGTTCAGTAATTTCTCAATTTCTCAAATGCTTAATTCTTGTTTCCTCAATTCTTTCTAGTTCTAGTATGATTTTCACTTCTTCATTAATCTTTCATAAAATAGGTTGGAATGGGATCTTATCACTAATTACCTCATTTAAGCAAGAAACATGGAAGTCTATATGTACACGTGAAGATGGAGGCAAATCGAATTTGTGATCCATACTTCTAATCCTACGCAACACCTTATAGGGACCATAATAGCTTGGTGTTAATTTTTTTTCCTTATTTTATTGCTTGAGGGACATCTGCTTATTGTAGTCTCACAATACCCAATCCCCTACTACAAATTCACTTTCACTGTGATTTTGATCCACTTGTTATTTCATCCTATTTTGTGATATAACCAAGTTGTCCTTTAATAGTTTGAGAACCTCTTATTGGTGACCTATGTGGTATTCCATTGCTTGAGCCTTTATATTCCCTTTCAAGGGTGATGTGATGGATGGAAGATGATATCTATAAAGTGCCATAAATGAGGCCATTTTTGATGAAGTATAGAAGGATTTTTTGTACCACCATTCTTCCAAGGGCAACCACTTGACCCATTATTATTTTTTATTAGATGCAAGGAAAAATGTATATCCTTTTAAACAATTATTTCCAATCTCAAATTTTCCATTAGATTGAGGATGGTAAGATGTGTTGTGAGCCAATTGAGTACCCAAACAAGAAAATAATTTGGTTCAAAAGTATCTAGTGAAAATCATATCTTTGTAACTTACAATAATCTTCGGTATTACATGTAGCTCTTGGACTATTTCCATGAATTATTCTACCATTGTACTTGCTTTAAAATAATGAGAAAGAGAGAAGAAATGGGCATGCTTTTTCATTGGATATACCACTACCACAATGACATCCATTCTTCATATTTCGGTAAACTTGTACTAAAAGTCCATTGAAAATTGTTCCTAATGCCGGCTTGGTATGAATAATGATTGCAAAAGCCCTAGGGTCTTGATTATCTCTCCCTTATTTTTTTGGCATACCACACATTTAACGAAAACGTTTTTAAAATTTGCTTTAAGACCTCCCAAATGAAATATTTCTTGATTCTATGGTATGTTTTCAAGAACCGTGAATGTCCTCCTATAGGAGAAGTGTGTAATTCCAAAAGGAAATTTTGATTGAGTTGAAAATTCTTACATAAGTATAAGTGATATTAATACTACAACAAATCGTTCTTCCACATAAATATTTCTACTACAACGGGGTCCTTGTTTAGTTGTTTAATGATAGTACATACCTTCTCATCTTGTTTCCATTGTATCCTTGCTTCTTACACCCATTCAGATTGTGGAACAAAAATAGCACATAGTAAATCCTCTGTGTATTCCTCTTTCTTTGAAAGTGCATATATCACAATATTTTGTTTTCCCTTTTTGTAGATAATTTCAAAGTTATATCCTATCATATTTGTAACCAATTATTGTTGCTCATTTAAATATATTACTTTTTCCAAGAAATAATTCAAACTATCATGATCGATTTTTACTTTGAAGTATATTCCTATTAGGTATGGACGCCATTTCTTATCTACAAGTAGTATGAAAAACATTTATTTTTCATAGATGGGTCTACGTAAGTTCTTTCCTTTAAGTTCACTACTTTCAAATGAAAGGGGACTTTTTTCTTGCATCGAAACCACACTAATTCCATAACCTAAGGCATCACAGTCCACAATTAAGGTTTTTCTGAAGTTAGGTGTGACCAGGATGAGAGTTGTACACATAGCCCCTTTAAGTTGTTCAAAATATTCAATTGCTTCTTTAGTCCAAGAAAATACATCCTTCTTCAATAATTTTGTTAGAGGTTCTGGTATTTGATGATAATTTTTGACAAAATTTTGGTTATATCCTGTTAATCCTAAGAATAATTTTATTTTCTTCAAGGTTGTAGGGATTGGCCTTTGTCTCATAGCTCTTATTTTGTTAGGGTTCAATTTGATACATTCATGGGATACAATATGAGCCAAATATTTCACTTCTTGAACGCCAAAGGAACAATTGGAAGGCATTGCATATAGTTTTTGGTCTTTCAATAGTGTTAAGATCTTGTCAATATGTTGTACATGCTTTTCCCAGGATTTTTTGTAGATTAGTTTGTCATCAAAAAATAGTAACACACATTTTCTAAGGAAGGGTTTGAAAATAGAATTCTTTAAGTGTTGAAATGTTGAAGGTGCATTTGTGAGTCCAAATGGCATATAAAATTAATTATGACCTTCATTTTTTCTAAAGGCTATTTTGGGAATGACTTCTTACATCATTCCAATTTAATGATGGTTGGAATGAAGGTACAACTTAATAAAGAAAATTGTACCATGCAATTCATTTAATAATTAATCAATTATAGGAATAGGAAATTTATCTTTGATTGTCATTTTGTTGAGTTTTCTATATTTGGACACATATACCATGAAACATTCTTTTTTATAACCATCACCATTGGAGGAGAGCACTTTGGTTAGGTTTAATGGTGCTAGCTTCTAACCTTTCTTAAACAATATGCTCAATATAACTCTTCTATGTATATGGATACTCATAAGGCCTAATGTTAGGTGGTACACTTACATGTTGCAAATGAATAGCATGGTCATGATATAAAGTAGGTGGAAGACCCTTAGGCATCTCTTGAAATAGCTTGGAATTATTGTTGATAATTTTTTGGAGATTCACTATAGCAGAGGATATAGATTTTTGGAGACTCACTATAGCAGAGGATATATATTTTTGAACATCTAATGAACACAATTGTGTAAGTACATCATAGTGTCTCTTTTTTAGAATTTTTGTCATGCTATTAGAGCTTATAGCTTTATATGGTATCAAAGGGATACCTCTAATCTCAATTTCCTTTCCTTCTAACAAAAATCTCATGAATAGATCTTGAAAATGTGTGGCCATTGTTTCCAATGATTGTAAGCATAGGACCCCTAATACGGCATTGGCACCACCCATTTGGATTGCAATCATAATACTATCCAATAAATAATCCCCCATATTCACCTTAACACTATGGAATTTTCCTAAATAATTTATGGTATATCCATATGCAATCATTACTTAAAATTATAGTGTTGGATATAAAAAATAGTTAAGAGGTTTCTCCAATTTATAATTGATGAAGTTATGGGTACTACTTGAATCAATCAACATTGTTAACTTTTGATTTTTGATATATCTTTCTATCTTGAGGGTTTGTATTTTACTAATGTCATCTAATTTATGACAAGATATTATTGGATTAGTCACTTCTAGCTCTATATTTTATGATGGTTCCAATTCTTGATCTTATTCATCTTCACATTCTATGTATAATAATTTCTTTTCACTGAATTTATGCCCCTTACTATATTTGCTGTCACAATTGAGACCTGATCCCTTTTTTATTCTTTCATCCATTTTCTAAGGTTTCATCCTTATCGGTTTATTAGAGGGAGAATTATTTTCTCTATAGTTATTAGTGACCAATTTTATAGTATCCATAACTTACTTTTAACTTCCTTACTAGGATTAAATCATGATTTAGGGATTTAGGTTCAAAGAGGCACACCTCATGTTGAATGCTTTCCCTTAAAATTACCATAAATATGTCTAACAAATTGTCGTTTGAAATGTTCTTTACCCTAAGATTCAAATTTTATAATTGTTGAATGTGTCTTGTAATTGGATGTTTTTTTTTTCAAATATTTACCAATCAACTAAAGAATGTATTTCTCTTAATATCCCCATAAAGTGCTATCAATTCCTCCATAAAAATGGACCAAGATACAATAGAATCCTTTTTCTTTTCAAAAATCCTTTGATACCAAAAAAAATGATCTTGTTTTAAATACATTGATACCATATTTACCTTTTGTAAGGTCTTCAATTGGTGTATATCAAAGTATTTGTCCATCTAGAATATCCTTGTTATAGGATTGTTACCCTCAAACTTCCTCTTATTGATATTCGAAATGTAGTAATTCCTTGGTGCTGACTTAAAGAACTAATGATATGGATCTTGGATTGAAAAGTTATAATTATGGTTCCAAGTTTTAATATTTGCGCTATCCAACTATAATAAAACATTCCCCATATGTGATTGAGACTCCAAATCATGCTTCTCTTTATTTTCATGATTTTCTTGGATCTCCATATCCATTTTAGGAATATGCTTTAATGGAATGGTTTGTAATTTTTATATTTCTTCCTTATTTTTAGTCATGGATTTTTGTATTTCTTTGGTAATGGATACTTGTATATCTTCTTTGACATTTTTCATTTCTTCCTCGTTTTCCTTCATCCTTTGCTCCATATTTGACAACTTACCTTCCAACTTGGATATCCATTTTTGGACATATTCTACTTCTTCATGATTCATGGATAAGATTTATGGAGGTTTAAGTGGTGAAGTATATTTTGAAGAACCCGTAGGAGCCATATGAGTAGATAATGATTCTCTTATTTTTCCTCTTTCTCACAAATTTTGAATCACCAAAAATAGATCTTTGAATACAAATTTATGCCAACTGTAAGTTATATACCTTTCAAAACCCTAATTTACAGACTATTTGATTGGCTGGGCTTTGTCCTGATATATCTTTGAATTTTTATCCCTCCTGAATATGAAATTTGGCGTCCAATATTTTGATATGAATTCCTCGCGATTCTATAGGTTTGACCAAAATTTGATGTGCCAAGTTAAAGTTATGGTAACTTTCCCAAAACTTGTTAATTTTTTTGCCTCTTCCCAAAAGAAAAATTGTATAGCGTGCCACATGTCGAAGTAATTAAAGATGATTCTAAAATTTTTACTCAAGGTAATTCAATGTGTATCCTAATATATTTGAAATTTTACAGTCTTAAGTGTCCCAGAAAAAAAATATAGCAAAAATTCCATCATCATTCATTTGAAACTGGTTTTAGGACCATTCACAAACACTAACTTCCATAGGGTATATCTATGCAATTACGGTGAACTGAAATATAAAATTTCTACCAGATGTAGCTTGAGATGTTTTCACAATATGCTAAAGTTTTCATGATCCGAATATTTTCACAAAAATAATTACAGGAAAAAATCCAAGATGATTTATTTGAAATTGATTTCAAGACCATTTACAAACCCTAAATTCCATAGGGTATACCTTTGAAAGTATAGTGAACTATAATCCAAAATTTTTAACAAACATACCTTGTGATGTATTCTAAATCTACTCAAGATTTCAAATTTTGAAATTTCATTGTAAAAAGTTATAACGAAAATTTTGAGATTAGTCATTTAAAGCATCAAAATCACAGTATCATAATTTAAATGAAATAACTTGGAGAGAGATTTTCAATGAGATATTATACTTACAAAAAGTAACATGTATGAGAGAGCTATGATTAAAATAATAAAAGTGAAAAACTAGGGAGCATTTTAATTATATAAGCCACAACTCTTTAACAAGGCCTCATATTGGGACACATAAGAAATAAATAGAAAACTATTCGATAATAGAACAAAACCACGCAACCCAAATTATAACAGAACAAGGGACAATTGTGAAAATTTTTCCAAATTTCAACAATCCATAACTTTCAACCCAAAGATCATAATTGGTTAATTGAGTAGTTAAAAAAAACATTTGGAGGAGGATAATACATGAATCAACCCAAAAGTTTGATTTGGGTAACACTTTTTCTCAAAAGATCAAGAGAAGGTCTCTCATGGTATACATGAGTAGGTTCAACATGAGGACCAAGAGTATGGATGATGCTTAAAGGTCCTACAACTATGAAGTGGTAAGAGGTATGGATTTCAATATGCTTAATGTTGAGATAGATTCAAAGTGACAGGGAAGGTGTAGTCCAAGGAATAGAGACCTAGAGGAGACCATGTGGAGTCTGAAATTGGAGGTACTTCATTATAAGGCTGATAATGAAATATTTATTAAGGACGAATACTATATTAATGCTAAAATTATATAAGATCAAATAATTATAGAGGTATATGGATAAGATATATGATTCAAGGTAGGCAAAGGAACACAATTCTCAAGTTAAGAGGGATTTTTCCAAAAGTTAAAGGAATTCTAAGAGTGTTGGTAGGAATCAATATCACTCACCAATACATTCAACCAAAAGGGATTACGTTTCCTCAAAATCTAGGAGAAGTCCAAGTATATATTGAGTTAAATAACGAAGAAGGAGATATGAATTGGATAACTTGCAAGGAGAGCTTAAGAAGATTAAGCCTCCTACCTTTTATGGTGAGCATAAGAAGGGTGATGAAGATGAAGCCTGGTTGCTAGAGATAAGGAAGTATATCCATTTGTACAATTATCATCCAACTTTGAGGCCCAAATTTCAATTTATCACTTGAAGGGAAAAAGAAACATGTGGTGGGGTAAATTAAGGAAGTTAAATACTTGGACTCGAAGAAGATCTCATGGAGGTAGTTTAAGAGGTATTTATAGAAGAAATAGTTGTCGAAAGACTACTGTGAAAGGAAAATGCATAATTTACTTGGACTTAGGCTCGACAACGTGACAATGGAGTATGAAAGGAAATTCATTGAAATATTGAGGCATGATAGTTTTATTAAGGAATAAAAGATCAAAATGCAAACATTTTTAATTGGTTTATCACCATTTTATAGTGACAAAGTTAAATTTGATGAAAGAAAGAATTTGGATGAATCTACGAGGAAGGAAAAGTACCTTTATGAATAGAATAAAAATAAGCCAACTTTATAGAAAATTTAGGATGACAAGAAGAGTGCTAAAGTGGAGCAAAGAAGAAGGGATACAAACCTTAATTTTTTAGAAGAAGTTCTCAAGAAAATCAATAGAATCAACTAGGCTAAAGCAAATCAAGGAGAGCTAATTCCTTGGGAAAATGAAAAATATTTCAGCCCATCAAGTGTTGGGATTGTGAATAATAACACATGTATATAGACTTTCCTCACAAAGGAGACAAAATGAAGACTATACACCATCTTCAAGGAGTTAATACAATGAATGACATAGGAATAAGAATTCCAAAAATTTATATTAGAAAACCAATAGGTTGATCACTAGGCTCACATGATTTAAGTTGAAGGTAAGATAAATAATCAAGCCATTGTCATTTTAATTCATTATGGAGCTAGCCATAGTTACATTTATCCTTAAATTGTTGAAATATTTCATTTGAAGAAAAAAAGCATGGAAGGACTTGGTTGGTTCAACTATCTACAAGGGATAAGAGAAGGATAATTGAATTACTTAAGGAATTTCAAATTGACATGAATGGTTTGAGTACCGTTGCAGATTTAAACATGATAACTTGGGGTCATATAATTTCCTAATTGTTATGGATTGGTTGGATAAACACCATGCTGTCCTAGAATAATATAAGAAATAATTTACTTTCCTTAATGAATAAGGGAAACAAATGAATGTGCAATGGATTCTAAGGTTAATTTCTATCAAGGAAATATCAGCCACGGAAATGAAGAAGAATTTAGAAAAAGGTTCCAAATTTATGCATCCAAGTGTGTCACCATGGGGTGCCCAGTACATTTTGGTAAAAATAAATATGGTACATTGAGGTTATGCATATACTTAAGGTATCTAAACAAAGTGACAATGAAGAATAAGCATCCTTTGACAAGGATTAATGAATTGTTAGATTAACCGAGGGGAGATAAAGTGTTCTCCAAGATTGACCTAAGGTCATGGTACCATCAAGTAAGAATTAGTGAAAAGGACATCAACATGATAACATTTAGAACTCGATATGGACATTATGAGCTTGTGGTGACACCATTAAAGCTATCCAATGCAGTAGGTGTTGAAAAGTGTCACTAGGTTTGGTCTTCATATTGAATATATAATTATGTATTTATGTAATGAGGAAGACAAAAATAATAAAATGTATTTTTGAGCTTTCTTCATGGGTTTCATGAGCAAGAATTTTATTATAGTTCAAAATACTTCTTCTTGATGTCTTTTAGGGATTTTTAATCTTGTCATAAATGTATTAATTGGAGTCATGTATATGAAGTAAATTCAATGATGGTATGCCTCAAGACCTTGTCAATCAAATCGTTAAATATGGCTCAAGAATGGTGCTTAGATCAGCGTAATTTTTTTTGGAAAAACTCCTCACCAAGTCGGCTTACAAACAACAAACAAGTCGGCTCATGAACAATCACAAAATTTCATGTTCAGGTCGGATTAGTATAGGGCCTGACCACTATAAATAGCCCATTGTACTACGTAAAACATAACACACAGTTTGGATTTCTCTAAAGAATTCGGACATACCTGAGGCATGATTACAGTCTATGGTTTGGTAACAATTTTGGATAGATTTGAGTTAACATAGAAATCACAGAAAGGAAAAAAAGCCAGCAAGTGAAATAACAAAGTGAGGAGACTAGTCAACGAAGATAGAAGGACATATAGTGAAGCAAAGAAGGATCAGATATCTCTATTTCTGAGGTTGTATATATTTCGGCCAAGTGTTGATTGCAAGTGTAATATACATGACTGTGTATTGATAATATAAGATAAGTAAAAAATCATAAATTTTTGGGTTGAAATCATCTAAAGGAAGGTTGAAAGGTAAGACATTTCTATCAAGGTGCTAAAATATATCTAGGAGGTCGAGGCTAGAAGAAGATACTACAAGGTGCTGAAGAATATCTAGGGGGACAAAAGGAATTTGCTAGGAACCGATTTTCTTAGTATTGGTGCAGAGTAGTGCTGAAGGAAGGATCACCAAGAAAAAGTCAAGAAGAAAGCATTGATAAGGTCTTGGAGGCATACACAGGTTAAGGGTCTGAGTCATGGTCATGGTACTTGTCAACTGAAAGTCTATAAGAAGAATATCTTGTGGGTTTTCCTCTCCAAGAGGGAGAGGTTTTTGCCCTGACTCAAAGAGCCTAAATTTGTGTCTCTTATGTTTTTTTAATTGAGTCAATGAAAGACATAATAATCTAACGAAAGAGTAGACATAAGTAAGAGAAGCAAGCTCACAAGTAATTATCAAGTAGAGAATTTGAATTAAATCTAGCCCTACCTAATTCTCAACATGGTATCAGAGCTAAGGTGCTGAATGCAAAGGGCTACTTTACAAGGAGAAATTTAAGGATCAAAAGAAGCAAGAATCAAAGTCAAATTTAAAGTCTACATTTAAAAGTCAAATCAGTTTGCAAGGAAGATTCTCAAGCCATTTGAATAATACCTTCAATCTCATTCAAAGGATCCACTCTCCAAGGAGATAATAGTTTCCATCAAAGATTCTTGAAATTGAATAATTTTTTGGAAGACACACCATCAAGCTCCATACAACACTATCCAACATCTTTGAAGACATCATCATTCTGAAGTAATCATCTAAGAAATCCTTGATCCAAGATCACCTACTTTGAAGAATTAAATCTAAGAAGGAGTTCCTGTCATCATCATCATCATCAAGGAAGCTGATAGAAGGAGGAAGTCACTCTACTCAAGAAAGTATTTCTATGAACTCTTTTGAATATGTCAAAATGACTTATTGCAAAGAGAGCAACAAATTGGTTCGCTCATCAACCTTTAGTGCATGAAAGAAGTGGACAAATTTGAATCTAATCGAAGATGAATTTATGGGCTACATCAAAGGATCTACAACTCAACCCTAGAAATAATATGCTCCAACTCATACCAAGTACATGAAAGGAGAAATCATAGCCCAAAGGATTCTCATAGAATTCATTAAGGACTCACTCATAACCTATGTATCAAAACTAGAAACTACAAAATAAATATATGAGTAATTGGTGGAGCTATTCTCTGTAAGTACTGCAGGATAAGTAATATCTCTAAGACAAGAACTATAAGAGATGAAATTGTCAAGAGAGGAAGGAATCACTTCATATTTTATGCATATTTATGAAATACAAGACTAGCTGCAGGAATTGGGAGAAGTAATATCTGATAATGAAATGATTACGGTGGTGCTGAATGCTCTACCATAAGAATGGGGAAACTCCACTTCAAGGTTATATGGGAAGAAAGAAGAGAAAACATTCCAGGACCTATGGTCTCTATGTAAAATAGAGGAAACAATATAGAAATCCAAAGCTGATATAAGTTCAAGTGAAGGGAATCAAGCCTTTGCAGCCATGTCTAGGAAGAAAGGAAGATTCACTAAATTTGGTCCTCATAATAGAAGGAGAAATATGGAAAAAGTACGATGATTTGTTTGTAATGAAATTGGGCATTATAAAAGGGTTTTGTCCTAAATCTATGAAGGAAAAGAGGGAAAAGGAAGAAGCCCATGCCACAAATGAAAGGGAATAATCCAATGCAAAGAAATCTAAGAAAGAAGAAGCGAAAGATCACTATTATGATTGATATCATATTCCTCTTTAAGTGATTTCTGTCGATTGTAAAATAGTATGATAGGAATCATTTTATATCAATGACATCATGATAGAAGAATGGAAGGAGAACTTGTCATAGGAGAATGTATGCAATTCAACTATGCTATGAAAGAAGTGGCTCCTAGGAACCTCACTGATAACAACATTAATGAAAGGAAGTCATATAGATCAAGGGTCATCTATGAAACAAGTGTTAACATTTCCTAATGGAGTCCTCCTTGGATTCACTGGTTAGGAAGGAAGCAAAAGGTTTCATCGGGCATTATATCTTGCAGAATTTGGGGATTACGATATGATGACATATTGATGAAGCAAATCAAGGGAATGATACTATTCATTCTAGAAGATTGTTGCACGATGAATCAAAAGGTTGAGGTACATATATGCTAACACTGGGATGCTATGAAGTCATTTTATATGATTGCAGATGATGGAATTCTACTGTTAGAAGTATTATAAAAGGAAGGAGGATCTCTTCTGGTGTACAGGTTTTCATTAAAAAATGAAATCAAATATTTCCTTATATGGAATATGAGGTGGTTATAGAAAAAATAGGAATTGTATGTTGGAAGTTCCTGGAAATGAATGAAATTGTGTGGAGAAAGAAAATAAGAGATCATCAAGTGTAGCCAGGTCAATAGGCGGTTATCATCCGAAATCCAAGAAGATGTGACTAGGAGATCTCCTGGGAAGATATGTAGACTCTGATAGAAGTATGGTAAAGAAGAAGTCCCTAGAAAATACATATCTTTAGGAGATGTGTCAATATGAATAAACGATGCAGATGCCTACAGGAAGATGTCATGGTGAAAGAGCATCACTGAGGTAAATTTTATTTAAAAGTTATTATCTATATGTTTATCTGAATAAGTTTATGCAGGGCTGCTAACCATGTAGAAGAAAGTAAGATCCTTGCGAGATGGTTCGAAGGAAAGAAACATGGCATAAAGGTGGATCAAATAATAAAAACTGATAAATCACTTTCTAGGAGATGACATGACTCATGGATGAAAGTGATGGATGATCTGTGCCCAATGAAGCTAACGTTGAATATTACTTATGTTGGCTCTGTTGGGGTTCCCATGTTTTGGCCAGATTGGCAAGACCAAAAGATGAGGCAACATCAGAACCACTTTCAGACCTCAGGATCTAGCCCTCCTGGGTCTAGAGAGGGATCTCTCTATATGGCCAAAGGTTTTATGTCTTTGAAGCTCACAATTTAAGATCTTAGGCTAGTTGTAAGGCTCGGGGTTAGTTTGTTTGATTGTTTTTTTGGTTGCTGGTTATCAGGAAAGAAGGGTTCGTTATAAGACAAGGATGAGCAAAGAGGATTTTAGGGAGAGGTGAGATATTCCAGAGAACATTCAAGACTATTGGGCAATGGAGTCAGGAAAGGATTTACTTGCAATTCAATGTGCAGGCTTTCAGTTGGGCTAGTCATCCAAAGCATTGGGTCTTAAAGATGATAGTGTAGCATGAAATGGTAAGAGAGGAGGAAACAATAAAGATTTAGAACACAAAGTTAGAGACTTGAGATCATAGAGAGACTTTGAACTCTCAATGCTTCGGCCTCCATCTTGAGGGATCTTAGAAAGGTTCAATTAAGTGAAAAGGATCCTAGTGAGATAGAGACAGAGTTCTATACCTCCCAGTGTTCCCAATTCATTCAATTAAATCCTAACAAGAACATCTAAGAACAGATTCATTTAATTCATACATCAGCTAGTAGGCAATGACATTCACTACACTGGTTAAATAACTGAAATCAATCCTTAGATAACACATTTAGTAGAAAACATCAAAGGAAAGGAGAGCAGAAACATAGGGTACCTAACAAGGATAAATCCTATGCCAGATTTCTGATGCAAGCCAGTAGAAATGAAATGAAATGGAATGCAGGTTAATAACAAATACAGAGATAGAAAAACATCACCGCTGCTTTAGATCAAGATCCAAAGAAATGTGCTTGTCATATTAAGAAAAAATACCAGTCAAGTACAACATTGCCAATAGCTGGATACTTAGTCTGAAAACATCTTCCTCAGCCTATCTTACAACTTTACACAGAGACTATGTCTCAAAAGAAACAACGTGTAATTCTCTGATAACTGATCAACAACCTTTACAATGAGCTCCTTCATGAATTTTATAGCTGAAGAGAGCGGAGGAGGTAGGTGAAAAACTAAATGAAGCATTAAAACTCAGAAAGAGGAAGAGAGCCGAGGCCTCGTTCTGTTTTAAATTCTGAGCATTTATCTATGGTACTCTTTGGATGAAAGAGTGGTCTTCGTCAGGCTTCCATTTACTCCAGGTATGTCTCTGATGTACTTGCTGTAACACTTTGGTGAACTAAACAAAAAGGTATAATAATGATGCTAAGGTCTACCATACTGTGTAACAAATGCTTCTGATAGCATAGGATTGTTGTCAGGGCTGGAATTTCCTCAGGAACACGGTATAGAATGGAGATAGTATGGGCACTTCGTCCTTTGTGGAAAGGACATACTGTTGATGTAAAACCTTGATAGTATTTTTTTCTGTGCGCTGGGCCTTCCATGCGATCCCTGATGTCTTTGAACTGGTACCTTTGCCTTCTAAAAGGCTCAAGAATCTTCTGTTACGTGCCTTGAACTCTCTACTATCCCAGTACTGTCTTTGTTCATGCAAACTGAGCTTTAATGGCGCCGGAGAGGTTTTACAGAGTTTGAACTTTGTCCTTTGATGAAATTTATGTTGTAGACACCTTTCCGGATATTTTCCTGTGATATCAGGCTCTAAATTCAGCTTCCTTTGTACACTGTGTCACTGTAACGGTGACTGAATCATGGCGGTTGCCCACCTGACTGTAACCCTGCAAAACACGCAAATAAATTAAGAAAACCATGCATTGGGGATGGTGAATGCAACGGGGACAATGGGAATGACTATGTAGGTTGGAAAAATGGTGGAATAGTTGTAGGTTGATGGCGGAAAACGTAGCGAACAGTGGAGGACGGAGAGGTGGAAATTTTAACGTAAATCATTTAAAATTTGGCCTTTGAATGAATTATATAGGGGGACAAGCAAAACGGTGATGAAAACACGTGGAATGGTGACGTGGCGGGACTCGAGCGATGGCGGGAATGACTTTAAATCTGGACCGTCCGATCTTAGGAGGAGATCGACGGCTGAAAATGCATCAGAGGGCAATTGATGGTGGGCCAGGTGTACCATTTGCCTCGGTTATCGTCCGCGCAACTTCGCAACGCGATCTCCATTGGATGGGCGGCTCTTGATCGGACGGTGTACGTTCATATCGCGCCGGGTTAAATGCCGAACGTTAAGGCGCGATGGGAGGGCGGTTTTCAAACAGCGTCGGGACGCGTGTCATGCAGTGAATGGCATCGCTCCAAAATAAAAATTACCGCCAGCCCTCCAACGGTGGTGCGATAAAAACTGACGGCTTTTTGCACAGGGCGCGTTGGCGTGGGGACCACCGGGGTGGGTAACTCGGGGCTGTCAGATCAGTGGATAAATGAACGGTGGAGATGCGATGAACGGGCGGTGAAAAGGTTGAACGGTGGACGTTGTGGGGACGTGACGACCGCCCGATCTATACAGATCGACGATTTTAAAATGCTCCCGATATAAATTTTTGATAAGCGCCTTTCGGGTTAGAGCCAGGTTCTAGTGCCCGGGTCGCGTGGAGGGAAACTAAAGGGGGCTAAACCCCATATATGTCAAAATGTGGGTTATTCAACCTTTTCAATGCGATTTGAGGCCAGGAAAAGGGTAACGGTAGAAGGAAAAAGGGGATTTAGACCAAACAAAGTGTATTTGGAAGGTTTAAAGGGGATTTTGGGAAAGTTTAGATGGGTTAGGGGAGGAATTTAGGGTGAAAAGGGGGACTTTAACAAAGGGGACAAAAGGGTTGAAAAGGGACACTTTGCAGGGATACAAGGGATAAATGTAGGCCTTTAGGAACACAATTTGTCACAATCGGAGAGGCTTTTTGGATGGATACAGTAGAGAGGATTTTATTAAAGGAAAAAGGCACACGAAGGCTTCAAGGATGATGTGTTTTCATAGGAAATGCATTCCTTGAAGGCTCAAAAACAATTTAGCCCCCCCGCTTTCTTGTCAAGAAATTTATAGGGGGCTAACAGGCTCGAGGGGTCCTGACCCAGGTTCGGTGTGCAAGGTTTTCCAACAAACCCCTATACTACTGACCCTTTCGGAAATGACCTGCTTGCGCATGTCAAAGTCTCACCCGAAGTAGTATGGGTGGGTTCTTGAACCAGGTTTCTGCACCCTAAGAAAGGATGGGTAAAGCAAGCAGAGTTGCACTAGGTCCTGTAATCCCAGATTACCTTGTTTTGCGTAGGGTTAATTAGGTCTCTGTTCGCATCCACATGCGCTAGATATATAGTCATATGTTTTTATGATAATAACATAGCAATATATAAATAGAACAAAATAGATCCAGATCCAGAAACACACTTACACAAATCTTCGCAGCTTAAAGACATAAAATACACAATACAGAAATTACCAACAATTTGCAACAGATTACTCACAGATTCAGTTCTCTATCAATCCTTCTTATTCATTCATTCATCAATTCTTCCTTATAATTCCATTCCCAACCTACACACACAGCCATAGGGTCCGCACACATTTGGACTTGGATCTCCGCGCACACAGCCAGCAGGAGTCCGTTCCCCAAAAACCAAACAGATAGCTTAAATCACAATTCGCATCAATAGCTCATCATATCCTATCTTACAATCCAAAAATGCTCCTCTATTTACCCTTTTACCCAATACAATGCTTTCGGGGCTTTGACCCACCACAAAACCCCTCCGCTAGATTAAATCTAATAAAAAATATCCAAAATGGACTAGTTTCGCAGCTTGTTAGGAGACCCTGTTCCAACAGTCCCCCAACACAATCTTGTGACTCGTCCCGAGTCACTATGGTGGTGCTGCTTCGATATGCGTGTGCAAGGTATCAAGAACGCGGACGAGCAGCGGGAGCACTTCCTGACTCCAGGTCGCAGCTTGCTGCACAATGTTGACAAGTGTCAGGGAGGCAGGACCGTCTGGAGCCGCGGTAACTCGTTCTAGCAGCCGGTGCAGGTGCGCGATTACGGACTGAAAATCGTGGGCAAGCTGGAGTGTGGTGTCGACCCATGGTTGCAACCGTTTTTGGATGACATGCTTGGTGTGGCGAAGGTGCTCAATCTTTTCCATGATGGTTAAACGCTGCATGGAGACGTTGGAGGGTGAGGAAGCATAGACTTGATCCAAAGAAGTCTCCTCCTGTCATAATTCCTTTTGGATATGTTGAAGCATAGAATGGTTCCTGACTGCTTTCCATAATTGTGTAGCTGTTTCGACCAACTGCGTGCCCTGTGTGAGCTGCTCCCGGATAATATGTGTTGCGTTGGTGACCAATGCAATCCGTTGGGCCCAAACTTCCGGAGGCATGTCAGACTGTTGTTGCGTAGTTTGGTCACGTTGGCGAACCTCTTGCAACACTCTGGTGTATAATTATTGGAGCTCTGTGCGATATGGATGCGCCAAATCTATTTGGATGTCCCCCATGTTTGGATCATGATTGCCAACTAGGGCAGTGCGGGGGAGTGAACAAACATTGCTTCTGTTGGGTGGTACTCTGGAGTTGCGGAGAAGTTGCAGCATGTCCCTATATCTCAGCGTTCCTTCTTGTCGCAAAACCAGTGGTGACCTAATTATGATGTTGCTGGCGGGGGAATATGGTACTAACATGCCCTCCTCTGTGCTCAAGGCCATCCGGTTGGGTCCCCCTGTTGTCCTTCGGGTGCGAAGGTTGGTTATTTCAATTACAAAGTACTAGTGCCCTTCTGTGTGTGGCTCGCAGCCAATTCTCTCTGCAGGAAGCCAACGCTCAATCCTTTGACTACACTCAGCATTCCTAGGCCCACGCAAGACGATGTCTGCGGGTACTGAGCAGCTCGGGAACAGATCATTCGGACGGTTAGGGTCTGTCATAGCAATAAGAGAACAGATGTTCCAGAGACTGTCAATGATCGCAGAAAACCATTAGGCCGATAATAGGAGCATATTGCAGAACCAAAAAATAGCCTGGTGTGAAGTTATTCTACCACCCGCACATCGTCCAAAGCCATTTAATGGTGGAGTAGCCCGAACAGGACACTTACCATCGGAAATTCGGATTAAACGTACCATAAATGGCTGCATTGATGGTCCACTGCCTCTTTTGCATAACTGTAGGGTTCCTTTCTTATCAAAATGGGTTGTACTGATGGTCGTTATTCGTACCCGATGTCTCTTCCACAGAATGTCAGATGCCGAATGACGCCTGTGTGCCATTCGCATACCCTGAATTAAGGTTGATGCGAGGTGTTTCATAACAGGGCTCAGGTATCAGATCTGCAAGTTGGCCACCAATATTCTCGAGTCATGCTCTTCATGCTCGGGCGGGACGTCCTAGTCTGGTAGAGTTGTGTCAAGTGCCTTCATGCCAACTGTTACTTGAAGTAAGCACCAATTCTCCCAATTGCACGTGGGTTCAAGTGGGTCCATAGTCAAACGCATACTTAGGGTAGCAGTGGTCAGGTGAGCCTGTCCGGGCAGGGTTCGATCGTACACCTGAGTGTTATATGTCAGCAAGTAGCTGTGTAGGTCCACTGACCACGGGCCCCATCCGGCAACTGGGATCCCTAAGCGCAGGATCACCCTATTCCAATACTTCTCCTGAGTGAATAATACAGGCCCTCGCGCAGGTGCTCCGCGTAGTGTTAGTGGCAGTGCTCCTTGCCTGCGTCTCGTGGGAATCTTAGGTTCAATAATATTCGTACTATCTCCTACGTCATCACGGCAAGGCAGGTCTATTTCCTTGGTATAGATGCACCGGAAATTCCTGGTGGTCCGAAGACATCGTAGCGCCGAAACCTTGTGCAACCAACCTTGCCAATTTTCCAGCTCCTCATCAGAGTCAGAAAAACATTCACTGTCCTTTTCCTAGCAAAGCACTCCTTCATCCGTGGGGTTAACCAGATCTTCATTCCGCGCAGTCAATTTATAAATGTGATCTATCTCCTCCTCCTCATAGGCTGGCTCTGTATACCGCGCACCTTCTGCTGGGTCTAGTGGCACTATAACGGTCGTACCTTTGTTTTCAAACACCATGTTGTGCTTCTTAAGATTGATGACACCCCCCATGTCCATAGCCGAGTCCAATCCGAGGAGCGCAAGATAGGGATCTGCATCTTCCACAATTTCTATTACTTCAAAGTCAGCTAGGACCCTTACCCCTGCGATGTTAACCATGAATTTTGGTAGCCTTCCTAGAGGGATGAATTTTTGTTGATTTTCCATGCGCAACTAGATGGTGGACCATTATAATTTAGGCTCTCCCTTTTGTTGCCATGTCTGATTTGGTAATACATTCGCATCCAATCCAAGATCTAATATGACCTGATCCATTTCATAGTCACCAATCTGCGCAGTCAACCGCATTTCTCTTCCAGTGCATTTCTTATAGCTGTATAGTTTATGTACATCCTTGGTCCTAGTGATCAAATTGGGTCATGCTGCGCAGGTATTCAGTAGTGCTTGGAGATTTCCTATGGCCTACGGGTTTCATAGCAACTTCAGACATGCCTTCAAAAAGGGCTCAACTCCTTCTTCTATCTGGAGGTGCGTCGGCTGCTGTGCGGGGCCTGCCAATGGTACCTGTTCTTTGAGATTCACTCCTTCTCGAGGGGCAAGCTCCTCCTTTGATCCCTGGGTGACCATCCCGCTGTGTGTCATGACTTTTACACTTGGATTCACATTCCTTAGCTCGGTTTTAACTCTTTGTACATTCTGCGTAGGGGTGGGTTGTTTTTCCTGCATCTTGGCTATTAAAATTGGGCAATCCTCCACCACATGGTCTAGATGCCTACAATACTTGCACAATGGTATGGTGGGATTTGGGAATTCTCTGGCAAATTGTCCTATTTCCCCATAGTTATAACAGATTAGCTGCCCACGTCCTCGTCCTGCGCTTCCTCCCCGACCTCCTCTGCCTCTGGCCGGTGATCCTCCAAAGTGTGCAGAAATTCTTAGGGACGTAGGGTCCAATTGTACCCTATATAAGTTCCCACGATCCATAATTAAATCATAAGTACGACAGTTCTGTTCATCATGTCCCACTGATTGACAGAATCTGCACCATTGTTGCTTCAGTTCTAGACATACGCACCTAGCCGAGAGCAATGGTTTGTATCATGTAGTCCTGCTACCCGACAGTCATCACACCACAGTGCAGGTCTGTTTGAACCTGGTCGCGACATAATAGGGTCCCTACTTGCTCTTGGGCATACCAGACTAGGTCCTCCCACTTGCATGTAATCCATTAGTAGAGGGCACTGATCCTTTGTGTGGCCAGACACCCGACATCGTATGCACCAAAGTTCTGTGCAACCGTCCTTTCCTTGCTCCTTTTGCAGGTTCTGTATTTCCATGTGCATAGCCCCAAGCTGTTCCTGAATTTTTTGTACCCCTGCCAACGTATCTTCTCAGGGGGCAGCTTCTAGTTTCATAGCGACTTCCACAGCTTTCTCCTACGACTCAAAGGTCTGATGACTCATTGGCGTGCGCAGGTGAGGTAACAACATAGCGATGAACCATTTCGTATGTTGCCTATCATCATACTCGAATCCTCCTTCCCTGATTGCCTTCTTTAATCACTGATCAGCCTCCCATACTGACTCAGACATGCCTTATTTGAAGTCCTTTACTTCCGCTACCAGCTGGGAATAAGATTTTGGCTTCCGGAATTGTTGCTTCAGAGCGTCTTTGATATCTTGAATGGATGCACTCCCGTTCTGGGCAATGTATTGCATATACCAGTCTAGGGCCCTGTCCTTGAATGCTAATGACAGTTGCGCCCTCTTCACCGTATCACTCGCCACATTCTGCGAAGTCCAAACGGAATCGGCAACGAACCAAAACCGGTCCATATCCTCATCTTCTACCCCCTTGAAGGTAGGCAGTTTCAGGTGCGCAGCCATATCACTGTTTAGGGGGGGTGGTGATATGGGTGAATTCTTACCTTTGTGCGGCCTAGGTGGCGATGTAACCAGGGGATCTTGTGTAGCTGGTTCTTGCAACAGATTATAGGCGGAACTCCCTCCATCAAGGTTGGTCTGATAGTATTTAACATTGTGCGTCGCGCTTCTGTCTAGATCCAAGGTCATTCGGTATGACTACACAGGATGCTCTTTTCACACAGTAATATATTGATCAACAACGGTAAAGTCCTTAGGAATTTGCCCCGGAACACTTTAAAGAATTGTTGCTTAGCTTCAGAATATGAGACAAACTGATCAATGGAAAATTCCATCACAAATCCTCCAAGCACACTATCCACCCAGTGATCTACCGTGCGTGTGATAGTATTATCAGTCCTTTCGAGCTGCCGGATCAGCTCTGGGGTCCACTGAGTGACTCGTTCGTCCTTCCAGCACTTCTGTAATTCTACAAGTCTGGCCAACCACTCCTGGAGCTCAATCGAAAATGTCACAAAGAATATTTCGTAGCTCTCTATAAGAATATACCTATTTTTCCACCTCTCCGCTGTTAACTCCTCATTGCGATTTTCTTTTACCACGAACTCCTGGATCTTCCTTTCGAACCAATCTTTGATCTCCTTTATTTCAAGCCTCCAATATTCTCTTGTCATTACCCGATCCCTCTCTCAGACTTCTTCCGGTCTCGGCAATGGAACCATTTTTTGGCTCGAGGGGTCCTGACCCAGGTTTGGTGTGCAAGGTTTGCCAACAAACCCCTATACTGTTGTCCCTTTCGGCAGTGACCTGCTTGCGCAGGTCAAAGTTTCACTCGAAGTAGTATGGGTGGGTGCTGGAACCAGGTTTCTGCACCTTGAGAAAGGGTGGGTAAAGCAAACAGAGCTGCGATAGGTCTTGTAATCCCCGATTACCTTGTTCTGCGCAGGGTTAATTAAGTCTCTGTTCGCATCCACATGCGCTAGATCTATAGCTATATATTTTTATGACAATAACACAAAAATATATAAACATGATAGAATAGATCTAGATCCAGAAACACACTTACATGGATCTTCACAGCTTAAAGACAAAAAATACACAATACAAAAATTACCAACAATTCGCACTAGATTACTCATAGATTCAGTTCTCTATCAATCCTTCTTATTCATTCATTCATCAATTCTTCCTTACAATTCCCTTCCCAACCTGCGCACACAGCAGCAGGGTCTGCACATAGCTGGACTTGGATCTCTGCGCACACAGCCAGTAGGAGTCCGTTCCCCAAAACCCAAACAGATAGCTTAAATCACAATTCGCATCAATAGCT
Organism: Pinus albicaulis; assembly: GCA_034641835.2. Taxonomy (NCBI): domain Eukaryota; kingdom Viridiplantae; phylum Streptophyta; class Pinopsida; order Pinales; family Pinaceae; genus Pinus; species Pinus albicaulis. The sequence goes on along the minus strand of CM076584.1, from coordinate 125,004,157 downwards.
CATCATATCCTATCTTACAATCCAAAAATGGCCCTCTATTTATAACAATCTAGCCTAAAATTTCCTATGGTCCGCAAACCGTGGTTTTCGGACCCCTGGTTTACCCTTTTACCCAATACAATGCTTTCGGGGCTTTGACCCACCCCAAAACCCCTTCGCTAGATTAAATCTAATCAACAATATCCAAAATGGACCAGTTTCGCAGCTTGTTAGGAGACCCTGTTCCAACAACTTAAGATCGAAATCCATGACATCGAGGGGAGGAATTCTTCATGAGAAGTTGGGTGTCTCACCATTGATGCTACAAGTCCCTGGCTAAGCCTGGAGCTTGGTTGTAAGTTTCTTACTTGGAAGAAACTCGGTAATTCCTAAGAATGAGCTTAGGTACATTCCTTTTACAAGAATGAGTACATTCCCTTATGGAATAGATCCTCCTTGGCTGAGAGGGAGAGATAGACATATTATTCTGGTCTTCAACTGGGAAGACAAAATGGAGGATTGGGTAATCATCTGGCATCCAATACCCTTTGAAAATGAGATAGGGCATTCAATATAAGAGTAGTTGTGGATTGATATTATTTTAGGTCTAGCTACCAAAGAGAATAATAGTCCAATAATTTCATACTTTGGGAACACTTGGGTGGAGTATGTACCTTGGAGAGATAATGACGATGGTGTCTATAAGTCATGTGTCTGGCCAAAATTGTAGCCCATTGTCTCGTTGAGACATGGGGCTGTTAGTCAAGGCCTCACACTAGGACAATGATGGTTGATATGATGCTATACATATGAGATTATCAATCCAATTCTTCTTATGAGATTATTCATATTGAAAGTAACCATGTACCATTATGAATACCTCGCAAGTTAAGAGGGAGTGTTGAAAAGTGTAACTAGGTTTTGTCTTCATATTGACTATGTAATTATGTATTTATGTAATGAAGAAGAGAAAGATAATAAAAAGTATTTTTGAGCTTGCTTCATGGGTTTCATGAGAAATAGATTTATTATAGGTCAAAAGAATTCTTCTTGATGTCTTTTAGGGATTTTTCATCTTTTAATAAATGTATTAATTAGAGTAATGCATATGAAGTAAATTCAATGATGGGATGCCTCAAGACCTTGTCAATAATCTTGTTAAATATGGCTCAAGAATGGTGCTAATTATCCTAATCAGATCACCATAATAAATGTTGGAAATACTCCTCACCAAGTCGGCCTACAAGCAATAGACAAGTTGGCTCATTAAAAATCACAACCTTTCATGGTTAGGTAGGCTTATTACAGGGCCTGACCATTATAAATAGCCCATTGGACTGCGCAAAACAGAGCACACAATTTGGATTGGTCTGAAGAATTTGGACATACCTGAGGCATGATTACAGTTTGCAGTTTGGTAACAATTTTGGATAGCTCTGAGTTAACATATCAATTAAAAAGAGGAAAACAAGTTAGCATGTGAAATAGCGAAGTGAGGAGACCAGTTAGCGAATATAGAAGGACAAATAGCGAAGCAAAGAAGGATCACATATCTATGTTTCTGAGTTGGTATATATTTCGGTCAAGTGTTGATTGCAAGTTTAATATACAAGACTATGTATTGATAATAGAAGATAAGAAAATAAGCATTCATTTTTGGGTTTCAAGTAACATCTAAAGGAAGGTCGAAAGGTAAGAAATTTTTATCAAGGTGTTGAAGTATATCTAGGAGGCCAAGGCTAGAAGAAGATACTACAATGTGCTGAAGAATCTCTAGGAGGCTGAAAGGAATTCACTAGGAACCGATTTTCTTAGTATTGGTGCATAGTAGTGCTGAAGGAAGGATCACCAAGAAGAAAGCAATGACAAGGACTCGGAGGCATACATAGGTCAAGGGTCTAAGTCATGATCATGGTACTTTTCAACTAAAAGCCTATAAGAATAATTTCTTGTGAGTTTTCCTCTCCGAGAGGGAGAGGTTTTGGCCTCGGCTCGAAGAGCCTAAATTTGTGTCTCTTGTGTTTTGGTAATTGACTTGATGAAAGACATAATAATCTAAAGAAAGAGAAGACATAAGTAAGATAAGTAAGCTCACAAGTAATTATCATGTAGATAATTTGAATTAAACCAAGCCCTACCTAATTCTCAACAGTAGGTGTCTTTATGTGCCTTAAGAATGGGACTTTTTGGAATTCCTTAGACAAGTTTGTCACTGTCTTTTTGGATGACATTGTAATATTCCCAAATTTTCACATGATATTTAGAATATTAGAGTTCTTGATTTTCTTAATTAATTAAGTAAATAAAAGGGTGGAGGGAGCCACAAACCTCAAATATGAATAAAATCCACTTTTAATGTGTGTATGTGGATATTCTAGATCTAGATCTAAAATCATGGAGTAGTGGAGCAACTCCATTAATGGAGATCATGTCTCATTTATGAGATTGGTTATGGAGGATGAAACATTCAAAAAAGATCATGTATCTTAAATGCAAAATCATGAGGATCTTTGATAAGGTCAACTGAGATCAAAATGCATTTAAAGAAGATTATAAAGCACTTATGATAAGATAGGGGAGGAAGTGATGCATTTAATGCACACACGATGGAGAGGGTGATCAACCCATGTGAACATGATGGAGGACATGGAAAAACAATGCAGTTAACCATGGAGACTTATGTCCACATGTACAGCGCAGTTTTGGAGTGGGCCTAGGCTATGGAAGGCTCATATCTGTATAATGAAGGTGAAGGCACATTGGAGGGCATGATTTGGATTATTCATTTCTTGATCTGTTTAGATCTAGATTTGTCTTAGGACATTTCTATGCATTCTTGAGCCGTTTAGCTAAGATTGTACTGTTTTTTAGCACAGGATGTTCCTGAGTGGGAATCCCTCCTCTTTCATTGAGCAGCTCTTCAAAGAGGGTTGTACTACATTCCGTATCAGGCATTGGTGCCATCTTCAGGAGCTTGTTTCTAGAATTCAACTATGAAACCGGTGGAGGATTCATCCTACCACTTTTTTCTTCACCTTCAGTCTTCCAGGAGCAACAATTCTATATCCGGCATTCAAGCCACTAGGTTTTACCTCCATGCAGTAGCAGTCCCTTCAAGGATTGCGCAGTCCAGTCCTATAGATCTATTGGGGGAAGGAAGTTTCCAGTATTTTAGCTGGAAATCTCGTGAGGGATCATATCCTCACATTGGATCTATTGTTTCCATCATCCAGGAGCTGATTTGACATATCTAGCAGTAGGCTATTGAGCCTCCCTCTTAGACAGCGCAGTTTCCTGAAGCTGATGTTCATCCAACAGCTATTTTCAGTGGAGCATATTGGAGGAGCTATATATTGAGCTTTTAGCCTAAGGATCTGGAGAAGGGATCAACCCTTCTTTCATAGATTTGATTGTGCATCATTGCAGCCATCATATCATTAGATCTAGCTTCAGATCTGCATACCCAATAGGATATATGTGAAGACCTAAGAGGGTGGTTTTCTTAGATTAATAGATATGAGAAACCCTTTCTGGGTTATCTTGGGTATCCATCATAGAGCCCGGATCTCTATTTTTAGCATCATCGAAGCTCCCATTCTACCTAGATCTAGCTTTCTATCTTTTAGGCAGTTGCAGTCCCAATAGTTGCAGCAGGGAAAACACAATTTACCTTCCAGTAGTTCATCAGTTAAGCAGTCCCTCTTGTGGGTTCATTGTAGGGTCATTCCAGGCCATCCCTTTGGCTTGAGTGTCTCATATTTTGAGCACTGTTGTACTTGATTTTTCACCTCCTATATAATAAAATGGCTCAGCTATTTCTGTGCATTCTGATGTGTATTAAGATTTGTTGTTTACTTTGTTGTAGTTCTTATATTGTGTTTCAGTATTACTGCATTCTCCCTTTTGGGATATTATAGTGGTATCAGAGCATGATCTTTCGCTCAGCTTGTGGACACTTCATCTTTCGCATCAAAAGAAGAAGTAGGTAGATGAGATCTATCATGAAGGAGGATTGTAGTTTTTCCACTCCTCTCTTTAGATCCATGCAAGATCTCTCCAAATATGTCAGAGTTCAATCAAATAAAGAGGGAAAGGAAGAAGGAGGATCCAAGAAGAATATTTGATGAGGAAGGTCCAAGCACTTCCTATCAGCAAAAAAGAAAATCGGAGAATCATAGATCTCCTCATAGATCCACTATGCCCACTTTCTCTGAAGAGGGTGAAAGGTATAGTCATGAAGAAAGAAAAGAATCTAAGACTCATGAGACTCTCAGTCTGTATCTTGAATAGTACAAATCACAGTCTAGAGCATTCAAAGAGAGTCTAACTCTCCAATAATTCTTCGAACTTAAATAAGAAAGAAGATCCTATAGCAATAATAGAAGAAAGAGGCACAATAGATTTTATTTGCCTACATTTGATCGATCTTTCTCAAGCACTGTTAAGGCTTGGAGGAAAGAGTTAGATACATTTTTCATGCTACATCCTGTGGCTGAAAAAGAGGTTGTCTAGATTGCAGCACTTCATCTTTATGGTGAAGCCAATGATTGGTGGTTTGGTCACATGGAGCATGCAAAGGTGACTAAATATTTAGATTTCTTTCACATCTCCTATGTATGTGTTCTGTATTGGGTAGAATGTGGCATGATGCTATCATGATGTGTATTGATGGTGTTTGCTTGTATTGGGTTGACGTGACATTTCACATGTATATCAGTATGTTTTTACTCCATGATGCACATGAGGAGGAGAGAAAGTAGCAAGATCTCTTTTTTCTTTGGTTGCTTTTGGGGGAGTTTGGCTTATCCATATTTCATGGGGGAGATGGAGGATGGCAGCAAAGGGCCTTACTCCGGTGGTTACAATTGGGAGAATATGGTTTGACATCTTTGTCTACCCATATATCTCTATTTCTTCTTTTGCAGAATGTTTGAGTGATGCTTGGATCCAGCAAGGCCAACAAGGCTAAAGATGAGGGCATGTAAATGTTCAATGTACTTCACGAAACATGGGATGAAGAGATTCTTTGTGAGATGGGAATTCTCCTTTGTGAGAAGCACCACTTTATTTTATATATCTCATATATTGATGCTGATGTTGGACATCATATGGTTGTCACTTGGTACTTCATGGTGGAAGAAGGGCATATAACCATACAATTGGAGGTCATTCTATGTATTATTGAGAGACAAATTTGGAACCAAACATGCATATCACGTTGCAGCAAATGGAAGAGGCCTTCCTTATGTGGATGCCATTTGGAGGGGAATATATGTAGAAATCATATGCACTATGCATGCATATGTCCAAGATTCTCCTGATCACACACTATTCTAACTTCATGCACAATACAGAATCTATTCCACCATTGATCATCACATGTGGAAATTAAATCAATTGCATGCACACATTGAAACCATAAAAATTCACAGACATTAACACAGTTGTTTAACAGGAAAGCCTGAAGCTAAAAACCCCAAATATCTATATATAATATATTTCATAGAGATCATGTAACAATCCTCATACAAATATTATCACAAGCTCTCAGTACAGTCCAATCGCTACACACTAATCAGGCCCGATCTTGCAAATCCAAGCACCGATCTTTGCCAGCCTTTAGCCTGCCTCTACTATGCAATCCCTACTAAAGAATGGCTCTGGATGAACTCTAATTTCCATAGCCTTGCTCACGCAATCTTCATAGGCATCTCCATCAATGTGTGGTGAAAAATCATGCAACACTATAGTCACAACTGATAGTCACACTTGCTCTTTCACCTACCTCTCCACTGGTCTCCACTGAACTATCCATGCACTGTAGTTAAATGATGTATTCTTCAGTTGATTAATGAGTTAATATTTAGTGAATTAATTATTAATTAATTCACACCACTCTCACTAGTGTATCAATCAGTTAGACTAGATACAACTAGCTCAACTGTGTCTAACTGAGTTAAACTGAACACAACTCCACCAACTACTTCTACAACTCCACCAAACTCTGTCACATGAGTTCTAACTGAAGTCCTCCATGCAATAGCTCTAGTTAACCCTCAGGAATAGCGTATTTCCTTCTGTCATCTCATGTGCCACATCTGTGCACTTAACTGAAGTGCTCCAAGAGAATAAGATAATGTTTAGAGTCCAAATATTATTAAGAGCTAATAATATTCGACATATCTATTTTTAGACTGGCAATCTAAAAATAGATTTTGCCCAATATGTCTAAAAATAGAAGTCCATCTATTTTTCCAACTTGACCAACCATCCACAAATAGCATCCTGCAACTCATAGAATATGATCGACATGTCTAAAAATAGACTTTGCGCCAAAAATCACCTGTGTGGGCCCCACCTAGTTTAGGTGATCATTTTCCAACTAGGATCAGGAATGATGTTTCAAGATGCCTCCTTCACTATTTCTTGTTACAATCTTCAACACTCCCTCTCAAAAAGAAAGGACTTTCTTTGCATGCGACATGCAACTCCATGCATTCGCCCTGCAACCTTTGCAAGCGCCATGCAACTCCATGCATATGATCTGCAACTCTTCTGAAACTGAATAGGCTCCAAACAACTCAATCAATATGATGCATCTATCATAAAAGTCTTCGACTTCTTCTTAGCTACTGCACATGTCTTCAGGAACCATTGCGCTGTTGAACTCTGCACCCATGCACTCTGCACTTGCTGTCAACTCTGAACCGCACTCCAGTATCCGACATTGTCACTTTGATCTGCCTGCATCAATCCTGATCATGCTACTGCTGCTCTGTGGGCACCTCGTAGCCAGGTTCAATTCATGAGATCCACACCATCTCGATGAATCCTGCCCAAAAATCTCCTCTTGGGATCACCCATGCATGTTGCCCCACCTCTCACCTGGTGGTATATCCACATGCACTCCCTCTACCCATCTGGCACGAAATTTCTCTGCATGAGTGGTTTCTCCCACTCCATGATCCTCATCTTGTGGATGCTCCACATCTCGAGGTTCACTCTTACCTGCATGCAAATCTTGCTCCCTCTCAAGCTTCAATTGCATGGATTTCTTGCACTTCCCAATAGTAGGAAGCTCTGTAGAAATTCCATCTACTTCAAGTCTGTAGAGATTCTTGGCTTGAATCCCAACCTTCTTGACTTTTCCTGTTGCTTTGTACCGAAGGAAAACTTTTCCTTCACTAAAGACAACATCATACCCTTCATCCTCTAACATTGCGATTGAGATTAAATTCTTATTTAAACCTGGAACATGCACTACATCTTGTAAAAGAATGAGTTTACCTGACTCCCTCTGAAAGGTAATGGTACCAATGCCAGTCGCATTTTATCGTCCATTTTCACCCAACTCAACATGCAACTGGAGATCTTTCTCCACCAAGTCACTGAAAAGGTTCACATCTCCTGTCATGTGAAAGGAAGCGCCACTATCAAAATACCACCCCGATCCCAATGCACTAGACACCATGCATGCGATCAATGAGAAGTCCAGCTCAAATTGTGAGGCAAGAGCCTCACCAGTTGTAGCTCTAGCAACATGCTTGTTCTTCTTCTTCTGTGGACAATTTGTGGTGTAATGCCTATGCTCGTGACAGTGAAAGCACTTCACTTTGGACATGAAACGCTCTTTTCCATCCGCACCGGATTGAGAAGGATTTTTCTTCCCCTTCCCTTTCCTTGCTTTGGTATCCAAAGCGTAATCCTCTTCATCATCATTCTTTGATGAAGAGCCATCCCTGGTACTCTGCCTTATCTCCTCCTGCACAAGATCTGACCAAAGTCGCTCCCATCCTGGTAGTTTCTCCCGACCATTGACAGAGTCCTCGTAGCTATTCCAACTCTTCGGAAGCCCAAGGAGAGCCAAGCTCACCAAGTCTTCTTCATCCACACTAACTCCTACACTCCCAAGCTCATCCATGCAGTGGACAAACTTTTTCAAGTATACCAGAATAGTGTCATTCTTCTCCATTTTTATTTTCCTAAGCTTGTCTTTAAGCGCCAACTTCCTCTAGTCACTTCTGCTTTGGAACAATTTTGTCAAAGCCTTCCACATCAAGAATGGAGTGGCTTTACCATGAAGGCTGGACACTATGTGATCCTTCACACCTTCCAACAGAATCCTTCGACACCTTGCTACCTTCTTTTGCCATGCGTCAAGTGCGGCTGCATCACTAGTCTAACCCGGTTTACGAATTTCAGCATTTATGAACTCCTTCAACCCATTATCCTCCAGCACCGCCTCCATCCTGTCCTTCCATGAAATATAATTAGAGCTACCCTCAAGGGCATACTCCAATCGCAATCATTTGAAAGACATTTCAATGAATGCTCAACTTCAACACCAAGAAAACACTGTAGCAATTTCGAATTCCACCAGCACAAGACTCAGTTGTTTCAATAATTGCAATCTTCTCCAATGATCAATATCGCTTTGATACCATGTAGAAATTATATGCTCTACGCATGCATATGTCCAAGATTCTCCTTATCACACACTATTTTAACTTCATGCACAATATAGAATCTATTCCACCATTGATCATCACATGCGGAAATTAAATCAATTGCATGCACACATTGAAACCATAAAAATTCACACACATTAACACAGTTGTTTAACGGGAAATCCTGGAGCTAAAAACCCCAACTATATGTATATAATATATGTCATAGAGATCATGTAACAATCCTCATACAAAGCTTATCACAAGCTCTCAGTACAGTCCAATCGCTACACACTAATCAGGCCCGATCTTACAAATCCATGCACTGATATTTGCCAGCCTTTAGCTTGCCTCTACTGCGCAATCCCTGCTGAAGAATGGATCTAAATGAAATCTAATTTCCCTAGCCTTGCTCACGCAATCTTTATAGGCATCTCCATAAATGTGTGGTGCAAAATCATGCAACACTATAGTCACAACTCATGTTGGAATATTGTCATTGATGGCAAAGGATGTGGCAAAGGCATGGGCAACAGAAGAATAACAGAATTACAGAGATCAACGATCAGCAGCAAAGCTCAGAGGAAGAATAAATTTACAGAGATACAAATAAGAGAATGAATTGATGGGCTGCAATGGGGAATGAGCGAAGAGAATTAATGTGATGGGCAAGAGCTGCTTTTATCATGAATCAAGATATTCCCCAGAGATTTAATTTAATGAGGAGTTATAGTCATTCAAGACAAATGTTTCTGCGTTGAAGCCCAAAGCTGCCTAATGACAAATTTGTTCAAACAGCGGAAGTCTTTGCTTCTCTGTTGGGACAAGTGTCTCCCACAACTTAAGTCAAACTAATCAGTTATTTTATGAAGTAGTGTTCTGTTGATATGGAGTTCTATGACAAGGATACATGCGATGCGATCCAATCACCACAAATCGCAATGTAAATGAAACATAAAAATAACTTTAGATTTAAAAGAACTATAGTAGTGGTCATATTGTACAAAATACAACCAAATGTTACATTATAAATCGCCTGCACCAACAGCCGAGGCCCGTGGGTCCACTTGACCACGTGGCGATGTTTTAATGGAATCGCACGTCTTGAATCACAAGGTTCGATCGGCGGAGTTTTTTTATGTGCTCCGATCAAAGGACGGACCCGATTGAGTTATATGCCTCAGTTTATTGCAAATCGCATCCGAGTTCCCAATCGCAATCGGAAGCGCTTAAGTGTTGGGTCCGATTTCACATTGAAATTGGCGGACCCGATGGTGTTATACGATGGAATTAATAGATTCAATCGCGTCCGGGATCTTAATCGCAATCGAAACTTTCCGATTGATCGCATAACATTTGTAATTTGCTGCGATTGAAGTGGCGGACCCGATCTGGTTATATGCTGGAGTTAATATGTGCCAATCGCATCCGTGTCCTGATCGCAATCAGAACTTTTCCATGATGTGCCCCGATTGCATTTGTTCAAAGGGCGGACCTGATTGCGCTATGAGCCATGCTTTATGTGGTCATCACGTCCGATTGATCAATCGCAATCGCAAGTTTTGTTTGACACCGCCGATCCGCCAACTGCGATGTGGGCCCAGAGTCGAAGATTGAATATTATTTGAAGAACCCGAAAGGTTATATGGATATATATACTACTGATGAGTCAGTGACACGTTAATGTTTATAATATTATGGCGGAGACAAAGATTTGGGTTTCAAATTGGATTGGCACAATTAATAATACAAAACGATTTTGATGTATGGTTGTTCCGCTTGCGGAAATCACCACATCAACAAGACACTTGCATATGGAAAAGCATTGGATATTGTTTATAAAATCCGAAGGGTTAAACTTTGGGTTAAAGGCTTGGCACACATAGATAATTTGAATTTCCTCGTTTGAATGAAATAAATTAAAAAGAAATTGAAGAGCCCCGGGGATAGACTAAAGGGAATATTGACAAAGGAATACCATTAGCGGTTGAGTGGTTTTAGACTCATGGTATTGAGAAAGGCGAGAACTATATAAAGGGAAAAGTTCATTATTCGAAAAGAACACAGGTGCGAGAGTCAAGCGCGGAAGAAGAGCGAATTCCACTAAGGAATATCTGTATGGACAGACAACGTGCTTAACTGATAATTCTGAGTCCATGTTGCACCCATCGTAAGAATGAATCTGGGATTCATTCAATAGAAGAATCAATGAAGAGCTAACGCGTGTCTGTTGAAGAACTTTTATCCAGAAAGCCAAATGGAATGTCAAAGGCATAAATTTTCTGAAGTCTTGGGTTGCGGCTGTGTGATCCAGTCTGAAAATTGATGAAACGAGGTCCACAGTGGTGCTGAAGGTCGAAGCTTTTAGTCAGGGGGCTGTAGCTCCCTTCCAGGAGAGGCTGGTAAACGAGAGAAGGTTGTAGCTTTCTGCAGGTGGGTGCCTGCGTGCTGGTATGAGTCTACACCAGCATATATTGTAAGAAGTTTTCTCTATAATAAAATATTGAAGACTGATATTGCAGCAGCGGTGGTTTTCTCCCAAATTAGGTTTCCACCTTAAATCCTGGTGTCCATATGTGTAGTTCATGATTGATGCTTTGTTCTGTTATTACTGTTCATGCTTAATGCTTATCTGATGAAATGCTCTAAGTAAAATATATAATAAGATAGCTGAACATACATGGTTGAATGCAGTAAGAAAGAAAAATTGTTCAGCTTTAAAATACTGATTCACCCCCCCCTCTGAGTATTTTTCCCAACAATTGGTATCAAAGCAGGTCCTTCTGAAAAAGCTTAGCCGCTAGAAGGAAGATCAAGCGAGATGAGCAATCAAACTGGAATAGCATCTATCAGGCCTCCACTCTTTAATGGAAACAATTTAATTTTCTGGAAAACAAGGATGAGATCCTATCTTCAGTCTCTGGGAGCAGAGGTATGGGCGATTGTTGAACAAGGATATCAATATCCAGCTGCAGTACCAACAGATCCAACGGAAAGAAAGAATTATGAAACAAATACAAAGGCAATCAATGCTTTATTAGGAAGTCTAACTGAATCAGAATTTGTCAAAGTCATGCAGCTGAATACTGCAAAATAAATATGGGACAAAATCATTCTAAGCTATGAAGGTGATGCAAAGGTAAAAAGTGCTAAACTTCAAACTCTCAGAATTCAATATGAGAATCTAAAAATGCTTAATGAAGAAAACATTGCAAATTTCTTTCTACGTCTTGATGATATTGTAAATCGCATGAGGAATCTGGGAGAAACAATAACTGAATCTACATTGGTTGAGAAAATTTTAAGATCTCTAACAACAAAATTTGAGTCAAAAGTTTCAGCTCTTGAAGAAAAGCAGGATCTTCAAAATATTATTGTGGTACAACTTCATGGCATACTAACTGCATATGAAATGAGAAGAGGAGGACCATCTGAAGTCAAAGAAGCAATCTTTAGAACTTCTACAAAAGGGAAGGAAGTACAAATAACAGAAGGATTAGGATATGTCTCAGAAGAAGATGAGATAAACTTCGTAAAGAAACTTCAACTTGGCACAAGACGGTTTAGAGGTAAGCTTCCCTTCAAATGCTTTAATTGTGGAAGAGTTGGTCATTATGCTGCTAAGTGTCCTTACAAAGAAACACCTGCTAAAGGAAAGGAAGCAGCAAGTAGAAATAAGAACCGGTCTAGCTCTAGAAAAAGTTACTATACTCATGAAGACAGTGATGGGTTATCTGATAGTGAGGAAGAAGGTGAACAAGATCTTAGACTTCTTATGGCTTTCGAAAATGATTCTAAAGAAGAAAAGGATACCTTTATGGATGCTCTAGAAGACAATGATTTTCTTAATGAAAACAATCAACTCAAAATATGCTTAGAAGAAAGTAAAATAATCATAGAGACTCTGAAAAATCAGATTGAAGAAGAGAAGAAGCATAATGAAAAATTAGAATGTGAAGTGGTAAGTCTAAGAAAAGAACTTGAGAAAGTAAAGACTCTGAATCTTAGATTTGCTAAAGGGTCTGAAACCTTAGATGAGATTATCAAGGTACAACGTTCTCCTCTTATAAAGACAGGTCTTGGATATATTGGAGAGTCTTCTCAGGCATCAGCACCAAATTATCTAAAAGCAGTTACAGCTGGTTTACAACATGCTACCACTCAGCAAAGGAATAAAGAATATCTACAGGTAAAGAATGATCATTTCAATTCAAGAAACACTAACAGAAATGTCTTTCAAAGAAACACCAATCAACAGATGAATTCATTTAGAAGATCTTATGATCGCAAAATTTCTTCTTCAATGGACAATGTTTCTCATGTCACAATTTTGGTCATAAAGCTAGTCAATGTGTAGCATATAAAACTATTATGACAAGAGAAGCAAGAAAGAAAAAGACTGATATTGAAGCAAAGAAGAATACTTATAACAACTTTTATCCTCTTCAAAATGAAGTTGAATGCACTTATTGCAATAACTTTGGCCATGAAGAATCTGAATGCAGGAGCAAAGTTCAGCCAAAAGAACATGTTCCTTCAAGATCCAAAGTATGGAAAAAGAAGGAGTTACAGGTTGAAAATTGTGGCATAGCGTTATTTACAGAAGATGAAGAGAACCAATGGTACATTGATAGTGGATGCTCAAGACACATGACAGGTGATAAAGACAAACTTCTTGCATATAGTGCTCTAGAAAAGGAGAAGAATGTTACATTTGGAAATGATACTCCTGCGGTAATTAAAGGTAAAGGGTCTGTCTTCCTAAAGGATAAGGTGAAAGCTAATGAAGTCATGTATGTGGATGGATTAAATCATAATTTGTTAAGTGTAAGTCAAATGTGTGATCAAGGAACTGAAGTTGTCTTTAGTTCAAAAGAATGTGTGGTACGTGATCTTGATACAGGTAAAGCAATTATAAAAGGAAAAAGAACTCCAAACAACCTGTATATATTGAAGAACCCAAAAGAACAATGTTATTTGAGTAAATCTTCAGAAAATTGGCTATGGCATAGAAGGTTGGGACATCTGAGCTTCTCTCAAATCAACAAATCAAGTAGACTTAAAGCTGTTCGTGATCTTCCCAATATTACTCTACCTGAAAATATCATATGCAAATCTTGCCAATTCGGTAAGCAAACCAGGGTACAATTTAATGCCAAGGAAGGATCATCAAGCAAGCATATTGAACTCATTCATACTGACATATGTGGACCTATGAGAAAAAGTCACCCCGTGGTGAAGAATACTATATTTTATTCATTGATGATTTCTCTAGAATGTGTTGGATTGGGCTGCTTAAACACAAAGATGAAGCATTTGAGAAATTTCAGATTTTCAAAGCACTAGTGGAGAATGAATTAGAATTAAAAATCAAGTGTCTTAGATCTGATCGAGGAGGAGAATATACATCCAAATAATTTCTTGAATTCTGTGAACAACACGGGATAAAAAGACAGTTCTCTGTAGCCGACACTCCACAACAGAATGGTGTTGCAGAGAGAATGAACAGAACAATTCGACAAATGGCTAGAGCTATGCTTGATGATTCTGGAACACCTGAATCATTTTGGGGAGAAGCAACACATACAGTAGCAAACATTCTCAACAAAGCACATGTTCATGTAAATAGTGATAAAACTCCATATGAACTCTGGTATGGTAATCCTCCCACTATAAAGCATTTTAGAATTTTTGGGAGAAAATGCTTTATCAAAAATAATGATGAAAAACTTGGCAAGTTTGAACCCAGAGCTGATGAGGGAATATTTCTTGGTTACTCCTCTAGGAGTAAGGCATATAAATGTTACAATAAAAGACTTCGAAAGATTTTTGAATGTATTGATGTTGTTTTTGATGAGTCTACTGCAGCCCCAAAAGAAGAAAAGCAAACAACAGATGAAGATGATGAGGACACATATCCTCCTACATCAAACAGTAATGATACAAACAGTACACCCAGTGAAGAACCTGAAGAAGAGCTATCTAAAAAGGCTCCATCTAGATATGTTCAAAAGAATCATCCAGAATCTCAAATTTTGGGAGAAAAGGAATCAGGAGTACAAACAAGAAGGACTCTTGTGGGATCTTCTAGCAACCTGGAATTTCTGTCCACGGTTGAACCTCACAATGTCAGTCAAGCGAGCAAAGATGAATGTTGGATTCAAGCCATGAATGAAGAGCTTGATCAAATTGAAAAGAATCACACTTGGGAGTTAGTACCAAGGCCTCATGACAAAAATGTCATTGGAACTAAATGGATATTCAAAAACAAGTTAAATGAGAATGGGGATATTATAAGAAATAAAGCTAGAATTGTGTGCAAAGGGTATGCTCAACAAGAAGGTATAGACTTTGAAGAAACCTTTGCTCCTGTAGCCAGACTTGAAGCCATAAGAATGTTTCTTGTGTTTTCAAGCTTCCAACAAATCAAAGTTTATCAAATGGATGTTAAATCTGCTTTTCTCAATGGTGATTTAGAAGAAGAAGTTTATATAGAACAACCAGAAGGATTCATTTTGGGAAATGATGAAAAAAAAATTTGTAGACTTAAAAAGGCTCTATATGGTCTCAAACAAGCTCCAAGGGCATGGTACTATCGTCTTGACAAATATCTTCATCAACAAGGATTTTCAAAGGGGTCTGCTGATAGCAACTTGTACACAAAAATTGAAAATGACAAACTGTTGATTGTGGTTGTATATGTCAATGATATCATTTTTGGAAGTAACAAAGAGTCTATGAGTCAGAAATTTTCTTCTGATATGCAGCAAGAATTTGAAATGTCTTTACTCGGGGAACTAACATTTTTTCTTGGCCTGCAAGTGCAACAAGCAACAGATGGTATATTCTTATCACAAGCAAAGTATCTCAAGCAAATCCTGAAGAAGTATGGCATGGAAGATTGAAAACCTGTAAGTACACCAATGATAACCGGATGCAATCTCAGTTCTAATGATGATTCCCCCACCGTAAATCAACCAGAATATAGATCTATGATAGGAAGGCTACTTTATCTCATTGGGACAAGACCAGACATCATGCATGCAGTTGGGATTGTTGGACGATTTCAAGCCAATCCAAAAGAATTTCATCTTCAGGCTGTGAAAAGAATATTCAAATATCTACAGGGAACTCAAGACTTTGGACTATGGTATCCAAAGAATGCTGATCTCACTCTTCATGCATACACTGATGCAGATTGGGCTGGAAGTGTTGATGATCGAAAAAGCACTAGTGGTGGTGCATTCTTTATGGGGCCCCGGTTAGTATCTTGGTTCAGCAAGAAGCAAAGCTCCATTTCATTATCTACAGAAAAAGATGAATATGTGGCTGCAGCATCATGTTGCACTCAACTTCTTTGGATGATGCAAACCCTACAAGATTTTCAAATCAAATTTTCACCCCCTATTTCCATTATGTGTGATAATACAAGTGCCATCAGTATCTCAAAGAATCCTGTTATGCATTCCAAAACCAAGCACATTCCCATCAAATATCACTTCTTACGAGAACAAGTGCTTGAGCAAAAGGTGAAATTAGAATATGTTTCCTCCAAAGAACAAGTTGCGGATATATTTACCAAACCTCTACCCAGGGAAGCGTTCGAATATCTCAGACTGAAACTGGGAGTAGTCTCTGCCATGCAGAGGTTCAGGTCTACTTAATTACAGAAGCTTAAATTGGTTGTGAGGTGTCGTCAGGCATCTCTAACTGCACAGGCTTAGGGGGAGCATTGGTCATATGTAAAAAAATGAATTGTTGGTCATATTATGAAGATGCAGCATGATCTCAGGGGGAGCATGGCTTCTTGATCAAACTCTTTGCCATTGATGTCAAAGGGGGAGGAAAAGCAACAAAGGAGTCTAAGGTCATCAGAGGAAGAGTATTGCCATCAATGCCAAAGGGGGAGATTGTTGGAATATTGTCATTGATGGAAAAGGATGTGGCAAAGGCATGGGCAACAGAAGAACAACAGAATTGCAGAGATCAACGATCAACAGCAAAGCTCAGAGGAAGAATACATTTACAGAGATAAGCAGTGCATTGAAGGAGAATTAAATCTTGATGGGCCGCAGTCACAAATGACAGAAGAGAATTAACAGGTGATGGGCAGAGCCGTTTTAACAGTGGAACGAAGATATTCCCGTAGATTTAATTTACGGAGGAGCAGAGTCATTCAAGATAGTCATTTCGGGCGTTTAAGCCCTCAACAACCAAAATGAATAAAAATTGAATTAAACAGGCGGAAGTCTTTTATTTCTGATTTGGCGGGACAAGTGGTCCCCACCACTTAAGCTCTAAATCGGAATCGCAAGTTATTTTGGTGAAGTAGTGTCTTGTTGATATGGAGTCCGGCGATGCGATGCGATCCAATCGCAATGTAAATCAAACATAAAAATGTCTTGTGGATGTGGCAGTGTTCCATAGTGGAACGGTTGTACACAATACAACCAAATGTTACATTATAAATCGCCCGCACCAACAGCCGAGGCCCGTGGGTCCACTTGACCACGTGGCGATGTTTTAATGGAATCGCATGTCTTGAATCGCAAGGTTCGATCGGCGGAGTTTTGTTATGTGCTCTGATCAAAGGACGGACCCGATCGAGTTATATGCCTCAGTTTATTGCAAATCGCATCCGAGTTCCCAATCGCAATCGGAAGCGCTTAAGTGTTGGGTCCGATTTCACATTGAAATTGGCGGACCCGATGGTGTTATACGATGGAATTAATAGATTCAATCATGTCCGGGATCTTAATCGCAATCGGAACTTTCCGATTGATCGCATAACATTTGTAATTTGCTGCGATTGAAGTGGCGGACCCGATCTGGTTATATGCTGGAGTTAATATGTGCCAATTGCATCCGTGTCCTGATCGCAATCGGAACTTTTCCATGATGTGCCCCGATTGCATTTGTTCAAAGGGCAGACCCGATTGCGCTATGATCCATGCTTTATGTGGTCATCGCGTCCGGTTGATCAATCGCAATCGCAAGTTTTGTTTGACACCGCCGATCCGCCAACTGCGATGTGGGCCCAGAGTCGAAGATTGAATATTATTTGAAGAACCCGAAAGGTTATATGGATATATATACTACTGATGAGTCAGTGACACGTTAATATTTATAATATTATGGCGGAGACAAAGATTGGGGTTTCAAATTGGATTGGCACAATTAATAATACAAAACGATTGAGATGTATGGCTGTTCCGCTTGCGGAACTCACCACATCAACAAGACACTTGCATATGGAAAAGCATTGGATATTGTTTATAAAATCCGAAGGGTTAAACTTTGGGTTAAAGGCTTGGCACACATAGATAATTTGAATTTCCGCGTTTGAATGAAATAAATTAAAAAGAAATTGAAGAGCCCCGGGGATAAACTAAAGGGAATATTGACAAAGGAATACCATTAGCGGTTGAGTGGTTTTAGACTCATGGTATTGACAAATGCGAGAACTATATAAAGAGCAAAGTTCATTATTCGAAAAGAACACAGGTGCGAGAGTCAAGCGCGGAAGAAGAGCGAATTCCACTAAGGAATATCTGTATGGACAGACAACGTGCTTAACTGATAATTCTGAGTCCATGTTGCACCCATCGTAAGAATGAATCTGGGATTCATTCAATAGAAGAATCAATGAAGAGCTAACACGTGTCTGTTGAAGAAATTTTATCCAGAAAGCCAAACGGAATGTCAAAGGCATACATTTTCTGAAGTCTTGGGTTGCCGCTGTGTGATCCAGTCTGAAAATTGATGAAACGAGGTCCACAGTGGTGCTGAAGGTCGAAACTTTCAGTCAGGGGGCTGTAGCTCCCTTCCAGGAGAGCCTGGTAAACGAGAGAAGGTTGTAGCTTTCTGCAGGTGGGTGCCTGCGTGCTGGTATGAGTCTGCACCAGCATATATTGTAAGAAGTTTTCTCTATAATAAAATATTGAAGACTGATATTGCAGCAGCGGTGGTTTTCTCCCAAATTGGGTTTCCACCTTAAATCCCGGTGTCCATATGTGTAGTTCATGATTGATTCTTTGTTCTGTTATTACTGTTCATGCTTAATGCTTATCTGATGCAATGCTCTAAGTAAAAGATATAATAAGATAGCTGAACGTACATGATTGAATGCAGTAAGAAAGAAAAATTGTTCAGCTTTAAAATACTGATTCACCCCCCCCTCTCAGTATTTTTCCCAACAACTGATAGTCACACTTGCTCTTTCACCTACCTCTCCACTGGTCTCCACTGAACTGTCCATGCACTGTAGTTAACTGATGTATTCTTCAGTTGATTAATGAGTTAATATTTAGTGAATTAATTATTAATTAATTCACACCACTCTCACTAGTGTATCAATCATTTAGACTAGATACAACTAGCTCAACAGTGTCTAACTGAGTTAAACTGAACACAACTCCACCAACTACTTCTACAACTCCACCAAAATCTGTCACATGAGTTCTAACTGAAGTCCTCCATGCAATAGCTCTAGTTAACCCTCAGGAATAGCGTAATTCCTTCTGACAGCTGCTGTGCCACATATGTGCACTGAACTGAAGTGCTCCAAGAGAATAAGATAATGTTTAGAGTCCAAATATTATTAAGAGCTAATAATATTCGACATATCTATTTTTATACTGGCAATATAAAAATAGATTCCGCCCAATATGTCTAAAAATAGAAATCCATCTATTTTTCCAACTTGACCAACCATCCAAAAATAGCATCCTGCAACTCATAGAATATGATCGACATGTCTAAAAATAGACTTTGTGCCAAAAATCACCTGTGTGGGCCCCACCTAGTTTAGGTGATCATTTTCCAACTAGGATCAGGAATGATGTTACAAGATGCCTCCTTCACTGTTTCTTGTTGCAATCTTCAACAATAGATGGCTTTGCATCTACTTTTGTGGTTGCTTGAGGACAAGCAACATTTTTCCGGGGAGGACTGTAATATTCCCAAATTTTCACATGATATTTGGAATATTAGAGTTCTTGATTTTCTTAATTAATTAGGTAAATAAAAGGGTGGAGGGACCTACAAACTCAAAGATGAATAAAATCCACTTTTAATGTGTGAATGTGGATATTCTAGATCTAGATCTAAAATCCTGGAGTAGTGGAGAAGCTCCATTAATGGAGATCATGTCTCATTTATGTGATAGATTATGGATGATGAAACAGTCAAATAATATCATGGATCTTAAATGCAAAATCATGAGGATCTTTGATAAGGTCAACTGAGATCAAAATGCATTTAAAGAAGATCATAAAGCACTTATGATAAGATACTAGAGGAAGTGATGCATTTAATGCACACATGATGGAGAGGGTGATCATCCCATGTGAACATGATGGAGGACATGGAGAAACAACGCAGTTAACCATGGAGACTTATGTCCACATGTACAATGTAGTTGTGGAGTGGGCCTAGGCTATGGAAGGCTCATATCTATATAATGAATGTGAAGGCACATTGGAGGGCATGATTTGGATTATTCATTTCTTGATCTGTTTAGATCTAGATTTTTCTTAGGACATTTCTATGCATTCTTGATCTATTTAGCTAAGATTGTAGTGTTGTTTAGCACAGGGTGTTCCCGAGCGGGAATCCATCCTCTTTCATTAAGCAGCTCTTGAAATATGGTTATACTACATTCCTTATCAGGCATTGGTGCCATCTTCAGGAGGTTGTTTCTAGCATTCAGCTATGAAACCGATGGAGGATTAATCCTACCACTTTTTTCTTCACATCGAGTCTTCCAAGAGAAAAAGATATATATCCAACATTTAGGCCACTAGGTTTTACCTCCATGAAGAATCATTCCCTTCAAGGATTGCGCAGTCCAGTCCTATAGATCTACTGGAGGAAGGAAGTTTCTAGTATTTCAGCTTGAAATCCTGTGAGGGATCATCTCCACACATTGGATCTATTGTTTCCATCATTCATGAGCTGATTTGACATATCTAGCAGAAGGCTATTGAGCCTCCCTCTCTAACAATGTAGTTTTCTGAAGGTGTTGTTCATCCATCAACTATTTTCAGTGGAGGAGATTGGGGGAGCTAGATCTTAAGCTTTTAGCCCAAGGATCTAGAGAAGGGATCAACCCTTCTTGCATATATTTTATTGTGCATCATTGCAACCATCATATCATCGATCTAGCTTCAGATCTGCATACCCAGCATGATATATGTGAAGACCTAAGAGGGTGGTTTTCTTAGATTAACATATCTAAGAAACCTTTTCTGGGTTATCTTGGGTATCCATCATAGAGCCCAGATATTTGTGTTAAGCATCATCAGAGCTCCCATTCTACCTAGATCAGACTTTATATCTTTTAGGTAGTTGCAATCCCAATAGTTGCAGCAGGGACAACACAGTTTACCTTCCAGCAGTTCAGCAGTTACGCAGTCCCTCTTGTGGGATCATTGCAGGGTCATTCCAGGCCATCCCTTTGGCCTAATTGTCTCATATTTTGAGCACTGTTGTACTTTCTTTTTCACCTCCTATATAATAGAATGGCTCAACTATTTATGTGCATTCTAATGTGTATTTACATTTATTTTTTAATTTGTTGCAGTTCTTATATTGTGTTTTAGTATTACTGCATTCTCCCTTTTGTATATTACAGACATCCTTTTGTATTAAAAATTTGAGGAAGAATGTGAGTAGCACTTGAGGATGATGCTTCAAGGGTTGAAAAACCAACAACTTTATGCTAAATTGAGAAAATTCTCATATTATTAAAATTAGATTAATTATTTGGGCCATGTCATCTCAGAAGAAAGGGTGACAGTGGACCAAGAAAAAATCAAAGTTATTAGAAAGTGTGAAGCACCTAAAAATGTGATAAAAATTATACCCTTCATGGGATTAGCGGGATATTATAGGAAATTTATTAAGGGACTCTAAAAAATAACACATCCTTTATTAACAAATGCACCAATTTTAAGGACAAATGATCCAAATGAATATTTTATTGTGTGCATTGATGCCTGTAAGGATGGGATTGGAGGAATCCAAATGAAAAACAGGCATGTAAGATGTTATGCATCAAAGAATCTAAAGGAGCATGAGAGGAATTAAGCCACTCATGATTTGGGGTTTGTAACCATCATTCATGCTTTAAAAATGTGGAGGCGTTATCTTATGGGAAAAATACTCAAGAACAAACCACGATGATAAAAAACAATTTGTTTTGAAAACCACCTTTGAATGATAGATAAATTAGATGGATATTTTTTTGTGGCTGACAATAGTTTTCAAATAAATCACATAAAAGGCAAGGAAAATAAGGGGGTTGATATGCTGAGTAGAAGGGCACATACAATTTGGCTAAAAACTGCTTTATATTGTGGGAGATTTGGTCTAGCTAGGGCGGTGAACTATAACAGTCCTGACCCTCTAGCTCGCCTTCTATCTGCTTACGGTTACTAGGGCTCTCTTATTTTTTGGGTGTTTTTGTGTGACCTGTAGGTGGGTTTTGTGTTAAATCTATTTTAAAAATTAAAAATTTTAAAGGTTGAATTTTTTGATAAAAAATACATGAAAATAAGAAATGAGCTACAACAAGGTAATGTACAACCAAAGTCTATGAATTATGATCTAAAATAGGACATAATCCTAATTTACAAGGGAATAATTTATGTGCTAAATTCTCACTGGCTGAAAAGTTTAATGTTGAGTGAAATGCACAAGGTACCTTATGCTAGACACCCAAGGTATCGAAAAACATTTTCAACTATAAAAAATTGATATTTTGTCTAAGTATGCCAAAAGAAGTATAAATTACATAACCATGTGTTTTATATGAAAAATGGTGAAGGCTTAACATAGAAATCTAATTGGATTGCTACAACCAATACCCATTCTTGAGTGGAAATGAGAAATTGTGTCTATTGATTTTATTACAAATTTTCCAAGTATTGTAAGGTAGCATGACTCAATCATGGTAGTGTTGGATAAGCTCACTAAGGCTTATCATTTTATTCCAGTGAGCTCAAAACACAAGGTAGAAAACATTGTTGAAATATACATGAGAGAAATTTCTAGGCTACATGGTGTGCATAAGAAAATTATTTCAAACAAAGATCCTAATTTTACATCAAATTTTTGGAAAAGTTTGTTCAAGGTATTTGGAACCAATTTGAAATTTAGTATAACATATCACCCAGAGTCAAATTTGGAAACATAAATCTTCAAAATTAGGGTATAATTCATCATTCTATTTCTATTTTTGAATCCTTCATAGGCTCTTTTGGGTTAGCAATTGCTAAAAGTGAAAAAAAATATCTCAAAAAACATACAATTAAAGAGGACACAGATGAATTGGAGAAAGAAAGAAAGGATAATTTTATGATAATAAATTGATGTTTTAGAAATTGGGCTGAGTTTCACTCCAAGATAATTTATTTTTGGATTAGGATATGAAAATAATGATTTTGACTTCTTTAATATTTCCAAATACTTAAAAATTATTGCGTTTGTGAACCTAAGGTTTCTTGATGATGATTTGCAAAGTTATGCTATCGAAATTGATAAGTTCGATGAAGTACTTGAACTTGAGGAATATGATGAGGAGTAGAAATATAAGAATTATGATGATGAAGTTGATGATTTTAAGTTGGATGAAGTACTTGAATGGTCCAAACATTGTCATCAATTTGGCCATACAAATTTGCATTGGTTTGACCTTACCCAATGAAGTTTATGTGGAAAGAAAAACCAACTTTCAGAAAGGTGTTGAAAGTGATTAAAGGCCAAGGGAAAAAATTTCATTTTGGATGGTCACATACTTTGTGCTAGATTTTAGAATCTAGGTTATTTGAGTAGTCTTATTGTAAGGTTCATACACAAGTACATGCATGTTTATTGGGGGATATATATCTATGGTATATTAAAATAATTTTTTTGATTTAGGAATTTATGACTTTAGGGCATGATCAAGGCCATTTGACGTAGTATTTTTAGTTAAATATCAAGTCCTAAGACTCCACTAAAATATATTTTGGTTATCCTTTTCCACTTTCAAAGTGACTGCATTGATGTTGTTGATCTATAGATCCTAGGATTTACCATATTTTAATTGATGAGGCAGGGAGAGATGGTGGGGGGGTATATTAGTGATAATTGTCAGAATTTAAGTTTTGAAGTCTACTACGATATTTTAAGGACTACGATTTCTTTAAAATTTTTGGTTGAGGATTTTATGATTATCAAAATTCAGGTTTTGAAGTATACAAAGTGACTTTGGAGACTGTGATTTGTATGAAATGATGGATTGAGGATATTTTACTTTGGTTTGTTGGGGATTATGATGTTTGGAGTATCATTTTAGGATATAATGATGGATTGAAAATGGATTGGATTTGATGATGTTGACATAAAAACTCAAATAGAATTTTGGATTGGTTAGTTTGACCTTCATGAGATATTCAGTGAGACAATTCAACACTTGATGTTTTTTTTAAGGATTTTAAAATGTTTGATGATATTTTGATGGAGTTTTAGGATATTGATATGGATGGATGTTTTGTCACATTTTAAATTTGAGGATCTATTAACTTGTATATTTATGACTTGCATGATTATTTGATATGTTTGATCAAAATTTTGGTTTTTAGGTTTGAAGCATTATAAAAAATTCATCTATTTTACATCTTAGTGTATTTTAGCTTGATTATGATTCAACCATTGTTAAATCATTCAAATTCTATCATATAATTTTTTTTATAAGTTGTAATATTGGGATGTTGATCGACACTTTTTTCTATTGACTAGATTATTGATAGTTTTTTATGTGTCATTTTATGAGAGAAATTTTGTGAATGCATTTATTCACTTGATAGTATTTGGTATTTACACAATGATATTTTGATCTTGCAATATTTTTGATTAGTTAGAATTGTATCCAATTCACTTCTCATTACGTTTTTCTCTCACTAGTTTTGGGTTTTGATTGGTGACATTTAGAGGTTATATAAATCATCTGATGCACAATGAGATTTATAGATTTGGTATTTGGCACCCACTCTTGGCATATTTTTGGGTGTATCTTCATCGCCACTCATGGGGTTTTAGACCATGTAGTATTAGGTTGAATTCTTATATATGTTATCAAATTTTACACTAGTATTTGTTGCTTAACTGGTACAATTGTACAACATTATCTCTAAGGGGGCAACTTGTAAGTAATTTTTCTCCTAATCCTAATACCTAAGATCACCTTATGTTGACCTTCGTATATACTTATTATGCTAGGTAAAAATGTTTAGTTACGGGGATCATTAAAGGTAGTTATTAAAGGACTATATTATATATTTTATTCAACATGTGAAAGATAATTTGAATAATGAATTTGAGTTTGTGAATTTCCACCAATTATTGGTATTATTTTTCTTCATAATTCATTTCAACAATTTCAAGAACACATGGAACAAAATATGGAGCAATTGCAATATAACATGGAATAGAAGATGGAACAATTACATAGATCCATGAAAGGCATGCTCATACATGCCTTATATGTTATTCTCCCTAAAAATGATAAGGCGACTCTAGAAATTCATGAAAATAAAGATACAACAATTGAGGTTTGTTGCACTAAAAATTGTCATCCTGACATTCTGCTATGTGTATGAGCTCATTATTACTCATACTTCCTCCTTTACAAGTCTAACATATCAGTTCCTCATGTCAAGCCTTGAAAATCAAAGAAAAGTTCCTAAAAATCTCCTTAACTTTGCTGTCGCACTTTCTCTATATCTTGCCTGCGGTCCCTCACCTAATGTTCATGTCTTTAGCGTACCTGAACGCACTTTCTCTGTGTTATGGGTGCGGACCCCTGTAAAGATTAAAGAGGCGCAAGTAAACTCAAAAAAGCTCACTTTCAGTAAATTCTAGAAGCCTCTAGAAAGAATCTTGCGGTGGCAGAACCACTCTTTTGAGGTTCATGTATCCCTTACCTTATGGAGCTAACCCCTTGATGTGAGGAGCTTATCCCTTTGAAGGAGGATTCTATCCCTTCATAGTTGGAACTGAAACCTCCTCTTTTCCACTATAAAAAGAGGCATTGGGTAGCCTCAAGGGGAGTTCAAGCTTTAGAAATATTTGAGGTTAAGGGTTGTTGGGATTCAGACTCATTTAACTGAGATTTTTATGAGGAGAGATCACATACCTCTATCTGTATCGGTTGGAGGAGTGTAGAGCTTATCAGAGTAGAGGAGATTCCTGCTTCAGACCCCGGGAAGATCTGTTCAACATCAAGGCTAAGGTTGTAAAGTTTTCCTTCTTTTAAAGTTAATACAAATGAATTCATTTTTCTCATTAAGCTATTAGTTAACTGTTTATTTCATGGATTCATTGATCAACATGATAAGCATGATTTATGATGTTTACTATACATGCTCTATTTAATTTTTTCTTGTTTGTGACTGCAGGTTTACGAAGATAACTCCTTCAAGTGCACGAGGGACAACAACTACTTCAAATGAGCACTGGACCTATGGTAAGTCTTTGACACCTCTATAGTGTTTTTTGTAAATTTTATATGCTTAGAGAAAGATAGGTTTATTTGGTTTTTTGTTGCTAGATTACCTTTTGGTACTAGGGAGATCGGTCTTGTCCGCAAGATTGATTAATCCGCCCAACAAATTGGCGACTCCACTGGGGAGAGAACTTGTTGTTTTTGGTTCTCTTTTATTTTGATTTGAGGAAAAGTTTTTTCCTGGTTTTTGATTGATAGATATCTGTCTCGGTAGCTTAGGTTTTCTCTGTTTTTGAAAGTTTTGAAATCTTTTATGTTTTTCTTTAGTTTTTCTAAGGATCGCACTTTGTTCTTTTGCACAGTGCGGGCAGTTTCGCACTTTCCTTAAGTAAACAGTGCGGGACCGCACTTGTTACTTCTGGAAGCCTGCGGACCCTGTTAAAATTTTGAAAAACTCCAGATTTCTTTCTTCAGTTTATCTTTATTTTTGATTTAGAGTTTTTAGTATCTGCCTAGATTGACGTTGTTTCTGTCAAAAGCTTTTTGTGAATGAATTCCAGCAGTATTTGTGTTTTGATGATTTTCTAGAAGTTTTGCATTTTGGATTGCTTTTCACTTGGTCTTTGTAGTGATTCAAAGCATTGGAAGTTTGAAATACCTCAGATTACATTGGTATTTTTTCCTTTTTTCTAAGTCTGACCTGATTGTGAAATCCATCCTTTATTGAGAAATAAATCTACTTGTTTCTTTGCAAAACTTCGAAAAAAATTTGTTATAGGTTTTGAATTTCATTTTTTATAAAAAACATATCTGAGTGTTTTTTATTTGTTTGTTATTATGGAAAAATAGATCCTTAGTTTACTGAACAAATAAGTAAAAAATTCTTCAAAAAATATTAAAGCTTTTATTCAATTAGATTTTTTTAAAGTTTGTAGATCTCAAAATTAGTTTTGTAGTTTTGAGTGCTTTTAAAAATTTGTAGATTTCTTTTGAAGGAAAATTGTTTTTGTAGTTTCAAGTTTTGAAAGTGAAAGGATTTTCTGATGAGCTTTGATAATTTGTCTCATTTTGAGTTAGTGTTGAAAAGACAAAAATATTTTCTTCCAGTTATTCTTTATATTCAAAGAAAGAATTGTTTCTTAAAAGAATTGCATTCTCCAACTCTTTCTTTAGCTAGAATTTCATTGAAAGAAAATGATTTGATTATCATTTTTAGGTGCATTTTTAGTGTTTTTGGAAGTCGAGTCTTCACACCATCAAAGTTTCATTTCCGCACCCATTGACTTAAGAAACAGCTCGTAAAAGTAACGCTTAATTAAAATTCATCTAGTAATCTTTTTATTTTCTAGGGCTCTTATCACCAACATAGCTTAGGCTAGTATCTTGGAGTAGGGAGTAATTAACTCTCCAAGATAGTAAAACAAACAAGTAGACAAATCTTGCGGTAGGAAATAAATCCAATTGTAATTTGTATAATCTGGGAAGCTTCTCTTAAAGAAGTCAATCACGAGATCATGTCCGAACCTTTGAGACAATCAATTCTGTTTCATTGGGGAAGATAGAAGATTTTGCGCGCATTACAAATGGTAAACCTCGGATTAACCATTGTCGAGGAGCCTGGGGTCACTTGTCAATAAACCTTGGATTAATCATGTCGAGGAGCCTTCAAGGGGATTGAGCTTTGTTACTCTGCCCTTGCGTGTGAGATCAGATCGTAGACTGTTCCCCTAGTTTTATTTTTTACTGTTGGTAACCTTAGTGTCCAAAAACTTAAGATTATTTCCTAAGGTGACGGTGAAGGAAATATCTCACTGTACCTGGAGCAGATGTCGACTAGAATCACTTGGACTCTCTGGGGGGTTATCTTCACTTGAGATGGTTTTGTGAAGGAACTTGTGCCAGTTTGTTTCATTAAGCAGGTTGTCGGGGTAACTGTTCCAACCGCCCTTTCTGTATTAAATTTCTACTAAGTTGGATTTCATCACCAACTAGTGTTTTTAGTACAGGAAGTTTACTGTTTGTGTGTGGTTTGAACTCTTAGATTTTTTAAGTGTGCGATTCAGCTGTTTGTTTCTTTAGAGACTTTAGGTGTTTTTATTGAAATTTTTCTTTGTTTGCGTGTGATTAGTTAATATTTAATCGTGGTGGAATTTCCGAGACAATCCCAGAGACTTCAAGGGAAACCCCCTGAATATACACCAAGTCAGCTTGAAGGGCTGCGTGCTCTAGTATCATCTAGTAGCGGTAGAATTAGATCAACAGAACTTGGAACTTCATCTATAGTTGTTCATCTTGATCATCAAACACCCACGACAAAACACATTCAAGAACCGATTTTAGTTTCTGAAGTTACTGGTAGTATTTATCCTTCCAGTGAATTAGCTGACGAACCTAAAATTTCTGAGCCTGAAGCTGAACCTTCTATTTTGGAAACATCCTCAGGATTTATTACACCAACTTCTAGCAATCCTGGTTCACCTAGGGTAAGAAATATTGTCACTGAAGATATTCCATTTGGCCTCATTTCTATTGAAGAACTTACTAGTCCAGACGAAGAGTAATCTCTTCCCGAATCCCCTCAGTCTTTAAATCTTAGGGAGCGTGAATCTATTTTCTACATCCCTATTCGAACTGACGCTTGGTATCTCTCTTTGATTTTTTTTTTAGAAAATCCGGGTCTTGCTTTTTCTCCACCTTGAATTCCATTTCATCCTACACCCAGAGGTTACTATCCTTCAGCCATCATGGAAGGAGAGTCATCCATGTTTTCCCAGACACCGGAAGCATTTTTACATGGTGGTCCTTCTGTTCCTTTGAGATACCAGGCTCTATCTGGTACTTTCTCTGGAGCAGCTCCTCAACCAATTGAACACGTATTATCATCTGGTCTTAATGGAGTTAAAACTGAAACGTCGAACGCAGATAAAATATTTATGATGTCTGGTAAAATTCCGAATCCTCAACCTCAAGGCAGTCAGTTACTGCCTGGAGGGAAATTTCAGGGAAATCAGTTACCGCCTGGGGGGCAACCTCAGGGTAGTCAATTACCGCCTGGGGGGCAACCGTCAGACAGTCAATTACCGTCGGGGGGGCAACCTCAAGGTAACTTTTTCCCAGGAAGAAATGTGGAATCATATTATTTTGGAGGACAACCTCAAGGACAGTACATACCTCAAGGTTATCAACCTTCAGGACAATACATACCCCAAGTACAACCCCAAACTCAATATGCTCCTCAGGGTCCTTATCAACCCTAGCTTCAGTACGTGCCTCAGGGTTATCAACCTCAAGGTCAGTACCCAATTCAAGGTTTCCAAAAGCCTTCTGGTCAATCATCTGTACAAGGAGCCAGAAATTTACCACTTAATTATCAACCCTACGTTCAACCAGGCTATGGTCCTTACGTTCAACCTTCTACGGGACAATACCCCGGAATGAACATGGTGTGGGATCCATCCCAATATCAATAACCTATGCAGCCTAATGTGTAGTTGCCTTCTCAACCTGGACAGCCTTTGGTTTCTGGTCCAACCCACCAACCTGTCCAGCCTACTATTCAAACTCCTGCACCTAGTTCTGTTCAGCAGTCTGGGCCTAGTACACCTCAGATTCTGCCTCAAACTGCTGCAACTGCTACAACGTCTATTCAACCTATAACACCTGTTTCTAGAGTATCTGTAGCTCCGAGTTCTTCTATCCCTGCATCCATGAAAATCCCTCAAGTATATGTACCCCAGTCAGGACCTTCAGTTCAAACTTCGGTCCAGATGCCTGTGGGACAAGCTGGTACAAGTACGGTGGTCACAAGTCAACCGCAATTCACGTATCAACTGAACCAGGGACAGCCTCAATTCAGTCCCGTTTCACAAAATCCAAATTATCAGTATCAACCGTACCCTGGTTGTACTTATCAACAGCCTCAACAACCCCAGTTTGGTTTGGTTAATCCTACTTATCCGGGAGGTTACACAATTCCTAATGCAAATATAATTCCCAGTTATCCTGGGTATCCGCCTCCTGGAACTGCTTTGGCTACTCAAGGTTTTCACGACCCTAACCGTCAGTTACCATTTATTGCAACTTTGGATTTACCTGATTTGATGCGCCATACGAATGATCCAATTTTCTATTATCCGTATTGGCCGCCAATGTCGCATAAGTTGCCCAATGATATACCAAAATTCGAAGGTAAGTCAGGAGAGGATCCATCAAATCACATTATGACCTATCACCTCTGGTGTGCGTCTAATTCAATAATTGATGATTCAATTCGCTTACGTCTTTTCCAAAGAACTCTTATTGGTCTCGCTGCCAAATGGTACATTGAGTTACCACGAGGCTCTTTTAATAATTTCAGTCAGTTAGCAACTGCCTTCTTGACTCATTTTCAGTTTCCTGTCAGATACGACAATGGCACGGAACTATTACCTTTGCTAAAGCAATCCACGTCTACATATATTTCTGATCATATTCATGAATGGCGACGTAGAAGGCATTTGGTGAAAGTTTACATTTCGGATCAAATTTTGGCGGAATGGTTTGTTAAATCATTGTTACCCAAAATCAATGAAGACATAGCTAAGGCCGGAGTTGTTACTGAGGAGCAAGTGATTTCTCAAGCTCAGTACCTTGACCTCGTTTATACGCAGTCAGGTACTTTACATGAAAAAATCTCCAATCTTCCAAAACAAGGTCAAATAGCTGCAGCTCCTTCAGGGTCTCATGTTGTTGATGGTATGATTGGTACAGTCAATACTAAAAGTAAGAATAAATATTCAAATAATTATTCTCCTATTATAACTTTACCTGATTCCCCGAAAGGAGAGTCTTCCCCCGAAATTTCTGCTGACATTCATGTCGTAGAGACATCTACGACCAAATCTAAATCCGGAGGTAAAAATAAAGGGAAGAATAAAAACAAAAAGAATTAAAAAAAAAAGTGATAAAAACGAATCCAATGACGAAAAACACAAACCTCGCTATCCTTGTTACATTTGTGACGAGGATAATTTTACTAAGGAATTCCCACATCGAGCAGAGGTTGCAAAATTCGTTAAAGGTTCACAACAACCTGGTGTCTTGAAGGATCCTTTTCCGACTCAAGATAGTAAGATGGTTGGTTCTACCTCGAATGCCTCAGAAGAACCTATTCTGATGATGTCTCATGTAAGGATTGCGACGCGATCGCAAGATTATGGTAGTAAGAATCCTGTTGATGGTAAAGAAGCAAAATATTCTAGTGCAAACACATCAAATACACCTCCTCCTTTTTTTGGTCCACTACAGATCGAGAAACCAAATCTAGAATTAATAATCAAATCGCCTGCTAAAGGTGTTCTTCGTAAATCAGCTTTCAATCCACATGCGAGAGCTGCTCGAAATTATAACATTGTTGAAGATTTAGCTATTTCCCCTTCAGCAATGTCGGCTTTGGAAGTGCTGCAGTCATGCCCAGCACAGCATAAATTACTTTTGTCTGCCATAGGATCTGTCGATATTCAGGATTCGAACCTGATAATCTTTGATTTAGAGAATAGTACACCTCGCCTACCTCACCAAATGGCTTTCCAAATTCCAATGTTAGTAAAAAATAGACCGATCTTTCGGACTATGATTGATGAGGGAGCTTCAACGTGTATTATGTCGATCCAGTGTTGGAAATCGCTTGGTTATCCTACACTCAATCAATATCCTACAATTCTAAAGGCTTTTGATGGCCGAGGTTTCCACCTTTTTGGTATTTTGCAGGATTTACCCATAGGGGTCGAAGGTAAAACTATAAATCTAGATGTGGAAGTGGTTGATGGCCCTCTAGATTACAACCTTCTCCTGGGTCGTAGTTGGTCTTATGCCATGACTATTGTTGTTTCTTTGGTTCGGCTTATAAAGTTTCCACATCAAGGAAGGATCATTACAATAGGTTAGTTAACCTATTTTTCTTCCAATCTAGCTTCTACAGAAACAATCCAACATGTTGGTAAAGTGACTATCCCTTACAAGGATTTTGGAGTAGGTTTGATTAAAGATTCTGGTTTACTAGGAACTTTTTCCTTTCCTCCTCCTAATGTATTGCCTTCTATCGCAACTATTCATATGATTTCGTCAGATACTATTATGTTTGATGATCCTTGGATCGTACCTTCCGACTCTGAGATAGATTCATTTGATGGCATGATGCCTTTGAGTCCATTTGAAATTGCACATCAGACTGTACAGTAACTTTCCGATCCTTCTTCAACCGAAACTGATCCAATGAATGGGATCCATGAGAAATCACTTTCTATATATAGTTCACCCACAACGACATTTCCTGATCTTGTTCATACTGATGAGAAAATTCGTGAACTTTTGTCTGTTGACGATTTACCATGGGAAGATCTACATCACTGATAGTCATTTTTACCTGAGATGGATCATTTTGAAGATGACTTCACTTCTATTTTTACTGCAGAATATGTCAAAGAACCACAGAATCCATTGCAAAATCCTCATTCTGAGTTAAATTTGGAAAATATCTCTCGAACGATTCCTATTGACATTTCAGTAAAACCAGGAATAATTGAAAACATTCATATAGGTGCTTGCTGTACAGAAGATGAAATTCAAACTTATAAAGCCCTATTTCAAGAATTTTTTGATGTGTTTGCCTGGTCCTATGAAGAAATGCTAGGAATTGATCCGTCAATTTTCGTACATGAAATCA
Organism: Pinus albicaulis; assembly: GCA_034641835.2. Classification (NCBI taxonomy): domain Eukaryota; kingdom Viridiplantae; phylum Streptophyta; class Pinopsida; order Pinales; family Pinaceae; genus Pinus; species Pinus albicaulis. The sequence goes on along the minus strand of CM076584.1, from coordinate 124,971,540 downwards.
AGACTTACCCGGATGCCAAACCTGTCCGTCAACGTCTACGTCAAATACATCCTAGAAAAGCTATTGTTATCAAAGTTGAATTTGAGAAATTACTTCGTGCAGGTTTCATTTATCCAATTCCTTTAACTGATTGGGTATCGAATATTGTTCCTGTTACTAAAAAACAAGGAACGATACGAGTATGTATCGACTATAGGGATATTAATCGAGCTTGTCCTAAAGAAAATTATCCAACCCCCTATATCGATAAAATAATTGATGATTGTGCTGGCAGTGAAATGTTTTCTTTTATTGATGGTTTTTCCGGTTATAATCAAATAAACATACTCCCTGCTGATCAGCCAAAAACAACTTTCATTTGTCCTTGGGGGACATTTGCTTATTGCAAACTAACTTTTGGATTAAAGAACACTAGAGCAACTTTTCAAAGGGATATGTCTTACGCATTTCATGACATTAAGCACATTTTGCAGCCTTATCTCGATGATTTACCTGCTCATTCATCACGTAGGGCCGATCATATCACTCACTTACAAGCTATCTTTATGAGATGTAGGCATTATCGAATTAGGCTGAATCCACACAAATGCGTTTTCTGTGTAGAATCGGGTCGCTTACTGGGATTTGTTGTTTCGAAAGCAGGCATTCGCGTTGATCCGTCGAAGGTCGAAGATATTGTTAATTTACCTCCTCCTTCAACTTCACGCCAACTCCAAATTTTGCAGGGGAAAGCAAACTTTTTACGTTGGTTCATTCCTAACTACGCCGAGCTTACAAAAGGTTTTACCCGGTTGCTGAAACAGAACATTCCATTCTTTTGGGAAGAGATCGCTGATCGATCTTTTGATGCACTTAAACACACGTTGACCCATGCATCGTTATTGCATCCTCCCAACTACAACCAGGACTACGTTTTATACCTCGCCGCTTCTCATTCCACAATTAGGATGGTTTTAGTTCAGGAAGACGAATCTAACACTGAACATGTGATTTAATACCTTAGTCGAAATCTGCATCCAACCGAGATCAAATACACACGTGGAGAAATTAGCCTTGGCAGCTGTTCAGGTTGTCCAAAGATTTAGACACTACATCTTATTACGCAAAACCACAGTAATTTCTGACTGTAACCCTATGATGTACATTTTAACCAAAAAATTTCTAGGGGGCAAGTATTCCAAATGGATAGTTATCCTGCAGGAATTTGACTTGGAATTTGAAAAATCCAAGGCAAAGAAATCTTTGGTTTTTGCGGAACTGATGTGTCATTTCCCCTCTACTGATACTGAAACTGTGGCAGAGGAACCCATTGCGGACGAATCTTTGTTTCTTATCAGTACTCTTGATCCATGGTGTTAGCTCCTTATAAATTTCTTGACAAGCAAGCAAGGGGCTAGTTTGTTCTATAAGCCTGCAAGGAATGCATTTCCCTTGAAAACACATCATCCTTGCAGCCTTTTCAAGTTCCCTACCTTGTGATTGTTTCCCTCTGCTGATTTAAGTCAATAAGCCTTGCTGATAAAGAATTATGCTCCAAAAGGCTTTATTTCTCCCCTTGTATCCCTGCATTTTCCCCCCCATTCTATCCTTTTTCCCTTTCTTCTAAGTCCCCCTTTGTTTCCTCAAAATTCCCCTCTGTCTCTCTATCGTTACCCTCCTCAGGCCTCAAAATGCATTAAAAAGGGTTAAAAAACCCACTTTCGGACCATATAATAGGCCTCAGCCCCTTCTCCGCTAGCCCGTGACCTTTCTCTCCATGTAACCTTGCGCCATGACCAGGCACCAAAGCTAAAAGCGCTTAGCACGTTTTTGTATCGGGTGCATTATAAGCCATTGATCTTTGCAGAATGGACGGCGATCACCGCCCCCGCAGCTTGCAGTGTGCTACTCGTTTACCGCCCGTCGTCGCATCTCCACCATCTGTTATCTCACCAGATCAACGGTCCGTAGCTCATCCATATCGGGCATGATTTAAACCGTTGATCTGTATAGATTCGACGGTGCAGAATCTGCCCGTCACGGTGGTCCCCGCCCGATTTCACTGTTCCAAAACCATATGGTTTCCATCGCACCGCTTATGGAGGTCGGGTGGTATTTTACTTTCGGCCAGCAATTTCATACAACGATTGACATGTGGCTCCTGTACGGTTTCAAAACCACCCTCCCATCGCGCGTTATCTTTCGGTACAGGACGCGCAGCGATATTCACGTCAGCCGTCAGATCTGCCCTTGCTCATCCAATGGTCATCGCTCGGCGAAGCTGCGTAGGGTTTAACCCATAGTCTCCGTACTCCTGGCCCACCGATCATCGCCTCCCCTGCGTGTTCAACCGTCGATCTCCTATCGGATCCGACGGTCCAGATTGTCCCACCGCTGTTGACTTTTCCGTCGCCACCCGGTCCCGCCACATCACCTCCACGTGTCTCACCGTACATTCGCCCATCTCGTTTCATATATTGGTTCATAGGTCAATTTTTATAAGGTTTCACGCATAATTGTTCCGCATTCCGCCAACCTGGCGCCATCCCTGATCTCCACCATTCCACAGAATTTTCCGCCATTTCTCCGCAGTCCCACTCTGATCCAGATCATCCGTCCTAGCCATTGTTTTCTTAACAGGTTTCGTGTTTTTGCAGGGCTATCAAAGGCGGAAAACCACCATGGTTCACATGTACTACTTCATTAAACTTAGGTGAGAACAGTGACACTGTAAATTTGAGTGATGATCAACCTACCCTTCTGTTTGGTCCAAAGATAGAAGGAAAGTTTCAGGAAGGGGTAGTGCCCCCTTTTTATATCAGTCTTAATGTCCATGATAAGATTCTCCACAATGCTATGCATGATTCTGGGGCATCACACAACCTAATGCCTAAAGTAGTAATCGAAATATTAGGCTTAGAGATAACCCGTCCCTATAAAGACCTATATTCGTTTGATTCTAGTAGAGTAAAGTGTCTTGGCCTGATCAAAAATTTATGTGTGAGCCTTACTCAGATTCCTGCCAAGTGTATGGTCATGGATGCTGTTGTGGCAGATGTGCCACCAAAATATGGCATGTTATTATCAAGATCATGGGGAGCCAAGCTGCAAGGAACAATGAAGATGGATGGGGCTTATGCCACAATCCCAATTTTTGGCCAACTTAGAAGACTGTACAGGGAAGCACAAATGAAATTCCTGGTTAGTAGCCCTGAGAAGCCTGAAAACTCTCCTCTATACTCTGTACATACAGATCTGGATTCCTTTATAATCTTCTACAATGATGAATCTTTGGGAGGACCAGGATCTGAAAACGTAGATACAAGCAAAGGTAAACATGATGAAGCAGAGAGAATGGACTTTAACATAATGGCTACCCTAGACTCAGAGGATGAAGACGTAGGAAACCTTGAATAGTGCACTGAAACAACAACTCAAAGTGAACCAGAAATAGAACACGATCAACCAACTAGTCACCTCTCTGAATCCCATATCCATAACGAAAAACTAAACAGCCCACCACCAAGTGCAGACCCTACAACGCAACATAATGGTGAATCCAGCTGTAGGGAAAGGAACGATAACGAAAACAAGAGTGAACCCCTGTGGGAAATGAGTCTCGATGGGTCCTGCACAAGGAGAACTGCTGGGGCAGGAGTGTGGATACATAACACGGAGAGTGATTACGCAGAGAGCCATGCCTGCAATCTGCACTTTAAATGTACGAACAATATTGACAAATATGAGGCTCTGACCCTAGGCTTAACTCTGCTGAAAAAACTAGGAGCCCATAGGATAGTCGTGCGTGGAGACTCATAGTTGGTCGTTAAACAGGTGAATGGTGAATACACATCGAAACATCCTAGGCTGAGAGCAAATAGGAATGACACTATGGATCTACTGAAAACATTTGTTGAATACGAATTAGTGTTTGTTCCTAGGAGTCAAAATATCATCGCAAACGGATTAGCTTGCCTAGCTAGTTCATACCCTAAGACTCCCAGCGATCAGAAAATCATCATTTAGACCAAATTCAGACCTGCTGTGCCAGAAAATGAAAAATATTGGCAGGCTTTTGAAGGTGATAAACAAATCAAAGATTTCCTGATAGGCAGAAACGAGTTTGAGTTTTCCGATTCAGACTCCAAATCTGACAGTAGCTGCCTAAGTGAAGAATCCTCAGATGAGGAAGAAACACCCTGTAACATAGAAATAAACTCTTTAGATGAACAGACTGGAAATCAAGACCGAAAATGTGAAAACGCAGGTAGTGAAGAAGTGGAGGTGTTGCAGGCCAAAGATAAGAATATACCCAGAGGCCTGGCACCCTTAGAATACCTCTTCGACTTTGATGATGTAGCAAAAAAGCCCACTATAGAACATGTAGACTCTGACGTGGAAGAATGCAACATAGGCACTGAAGATAAGCCCAAAATGATTAAACTGGCTAAGTCTTTACCGACGGACATGAAAAATAAATACATTGAACTTTTCAAGGAATTCATTGATGAGTTTGCCTGGAGTTATGAAGACTTAAAGGCCTATGACACAAACATCATTAAGCACAGAATACCCTTGAAAGAAAATCAGAAGCCCTTCAGACAAAAACTTCGCAGAATCAATCCTAAACAATTGCCTGCAGTAGAAAAAGAGATTAAGAAAATGTATGAAGCAGGTATAATTGTGCCTATGAGGTTCTCTGATTGGGTATCAAACTTAGTGGCTGTGAGAAAGAAAACAGGGGAAATTCGGCTGTGTATAGATTTCAGGAATCTTAATAGAGCCTCACTCAAAGACAATTACCCTTTGCCTAAAATGGAACATATTCTTCAGCGGGTAGTAGGCTCAAAGAGGATTTCTTTGTTAGATGGTTTTTCAAGTTACAACCAAGTCTTAGTAATCCCAGAAGACCAACTCAAAACAGCCTTTACCACTCCATGGGGTACCTTCATGTATGTGAAGATGCCTTTTGGATTGATGAACGTTGGAGCCACCTTCCAAAGAGTGATGGACATAGCTTTCTCAGATGAGATAGGGCACTTCATTGTTATTTACTTAGATGACATAACAGTCTATTCCAAGACTGAAGAAGAACATCTGAAACATCTATGAAAAGTGTTTGAAAAATGTAGAAGGTTTGGTATGTCCTTAAATCCTAAAAATACTATCTTTGGGCTACAATAAGGAAAACTTCTTGGCCACATTATATCTGAGAAGGGAATTAGGATAGACCCACAACGAGTTGAGGGAATACTACAGATCACACACCCAAGAAACATCAAGGAATTACAGTCCTTCATCGGGAAGATTAACTTCCTTAGGAGGTTTATTCCAAATCTGGCTGAACACCTTAGGAACATGACTAACATGCTGAAGAAAGGTGAAGGAGTTAAATGGACTGTCAGAGCCAAACAATATTTTGAATTAGTGAAAGTTTCACTTACCCAAGCTCCCATTCTAATCAGCCTAGATTTCTCCAAAGATTTCTTGATCTTTTCATTTGCCTCTGAGCATACAGTGGCTGCAGTCTTGCTGTAGAAAAACGCAGAGGGAATGGAACAACCAATTGCCTTTTTCAGCAAAGCACTCAGAGATGCACCCTTGAAATACAACATAATGGAGAAACAGGCCTATGCTCTGATTAAGGCCTTGAAAGACTTCAGGGTGCACATAATACATTCCCACACAATAGCTTATGTTCCCAACATCATAGTCAAAGATATACTGTCCCAAGACCCAGATGGGAAGAGGGGAAAATGGATTGTTGTGATCTTAGAATACGACCTTGAGATAAAACCCACCAAACTGATTAAAGGTCAGGGCTTAGCTAAATTAATGGCTGAATCAAACTTACAAGCCCTAGACATTAACATGATGAATACCTTGGATGAGCAACAAGACTTGCTTGATCCCACTGTTGAGGAAAAATTTCGAAGCTCCCCTTGGTATTCTGACATTTTTCATGTGCTTACACACCTCAATGCCCCTCCCGAACTATCAAAGACCAAGGCCAGATTCTTACAGCAAAAAGCCAGAAACTACTACATTTTGAATGAAAAATTATACTGGAAGAATCCTAATGGCCTATTTCTTAAATGTTTGTTTTAAAATGAGGCAGAGAGGGTCAAACAAGAATTCCATGCTGGAGAATGTGGAGGCCACCTGAGTTGGAAAGCCACTGCAAATAAAATACTCAGAGATGGTTACTATTGGCCCACACTCTTTAATGATGTCCATAAAATGATAGTTACCTGCCACAAACGCCAGATGTTTGAAGGAAAAAGAAAACTCCACCCTTTACCCCTACAACCCATCACTGTTGAAGGTCCCTTTCTGTAATGGGGCCTAGATTTCATAGGGGAGATTCATCCTGCTTCTTCTGCACAACACAAATGGATCCTAACAGCCACAGACTACTTCACTAAGTGGATAGAGGCCATACCCACTAGGAATGCCACGGATTCAGTCATAATTAGTTTCCTAGAAGGTCACATCCTCTCTCGGTTTGGCTGCCCAAGGAAAATAATCAATGATAATGCTACTGCTTTCGGATCCAAGAAAATGGTGGATTTTTGTCACAGGTATCAAATAGCACTCGGTCATTCAACTGCCTATTACCCTCAAGGTAATGGATTAGCTGAATCATCTAACAAGAGCCTGGTGATCATCATTAAAAAGCTGTTGGAAGAGAAAAAAAAGTCATGGCATAACAAGTTAGTGCATGCTTTGTGGGCTGACAGGCTTACAACAAAGAAGTCCATTGGCATGTCAACATTTTAGCTTGTCTATGGTACAGAAGCATTATTCCCTACCAGCCTTGGGACACCAGTGATCAAACTGGTCCAGGAGATTCAAACAGAAGAAGACAGTATGGTGAGGAGAATAAACCAGAAAATCCGTCTTCAACAAATGAGGGAAGAGGTTTACAACAGAGCAGTGAAAGTTCAGGAGAATATAAAGAAATTGTTTGAAAAAAGAACCAAAGCTGCTGATTTCAAAATTGGAGATAAAGTTCTGAAGTGGGACTCAAGAAGAGAGGATAAAGGAAAGCACAACAATTTTGACAGTTTGTGGCAAGGTCCATACTTCATCCACACCATTGTGGGTCCAAATGCCTTCTTCCTACGAGAATTAGATGGTACAAAGCTGTTTGGGGGTCCTGTCAATGGCAGGATGCTCAAACACTACTTCTGCTGATTTACAATTTCCAGTTTCCATTTCCATTGTACATACCATTGCAGCTTTTATTTTCAAAGAAAAAGGAAAAAGTGTTTCAAAAAATAGAGGAAAGGGAGGGGTTCAGACATGCTTAAAACATAAACCTCTGATGTGCAAAATATTGGCTCTAATAAGCTCAAAACCTGAGCCAAAGAAAGTAAAACAGCTGGTCCTAACATGCCCAAAATCCAGACCAGCAAAGAAGAAGGAAGAATCAGCTCTAACATGCCCAAAATCAGAGCCGAAATAAAGAAAATAAGTGACTCAAACATGCTCAAAACCTTAGTCACAAAGAGAAGAAGGATACTTTAAGTTTCAGATCTCAAGCCTTCACATTTTTGTTTTCAAGATTTCTGCAAATTTTGTCCATGTGCAACTGTCTTTGTGCCTTGGACCCACAGCAAGTCAAACAGTCTAATCCTGGCTTGACTTTTTTTCAATTTTCTGTCGTAGAATATAGAGAAGAAATCTGCTGGACAGTTCAATCCCAGCAGATATTAGATTAGGTAGAGAAACATATGAGACCAACAGTCTAATCTGGTCTCATGGAGTAATAAGTGTAGATTTAGAATAGGTTTATTTTCTGTTTGTAAAAATAAAAAATGATGTAAAGGGTCTGCTAGCTCAAATGCACCCTAGAAGAAGGAAAATGCTAGGACTGTAGTGTGGGTAGGTAGTTTGTTGGAAAAAAATTTCTGCTGATGTGATGTCTTCATAATGTGGCAGCTGATCAAAGAAAGAAAGGGATGTGCCAAGCAGCAGGCCATTGGCCTACTCCAAAGATCTATGCTCTGAATTCTTGACTCCTTCAAGAAGAAGCCATCTCCATGTGGAGCCACTGTTAGCCCCTTATAAATTTCTTGACAAGCAAGCAAGGGGCTAGTTTTTTCTATAAGCCTGCAAGGAATGAATTTCCCTTGAAAACACATCATCCTTGCAGCCTTTTCAGGTTCCCTACCTTGTGACTGTTTCCCTCTGCTGATTTAAGTCAATAAGCCTTGCTGATAAAGAATTATGCTCCAAAAGGCTTTATTTCGCCCCTTTTATCCCTGCATTTTTCCCGCCATTCTATCCTTTTTCCCTTTCTTCTAAGTCCCCCTTTGTTTCCTCAAAATTCCGCTCTGTCTCTCTATCGTTACCCTCCTCAGGCCTCAAAATGCATTAAAAAGGGTTAAAAAACCCACTTTCGGACCATATAATAGGCCTATGCCCCTTCTTTGCTAGCCCGTGACCTTTCTCTCCATGTAACCTTGTGCCATGACCAAGCGCCAAAGCTAAAAGCGCTTAGCGCGTTTTTGTATCGGGTGCATTATAGGTCGTTGATCTTCGCAGAATGGACGGCGATCGCCGCCCTCGCAGCTTGCACCATGCAACTCGTTTACCGCTCGTCGTTGCATCTCTGCCGTTTTTTATCTCACCAGATCAACGGTCTGCAGCTCATCCATATCGGGCATGATTTAAACCGTTGATCTGTACAGATTGGACGGTGCGAAATCCGCCCATCACGGTGGTCCCTGCCCGCTTTCACTGTTCCAAAACCATATGGTTTCCATCGCACCGCTTATGGAGGTCGGGCAGTATTTTCCTTTCGGCCAACGATTCCATGCAACGAGTGATGCGTGGATCCTGTACGGTTTCAAAACCACCCTCCCATCACGCGTTATCTTCCGGTACAGGACGCACAGTGATATTGACGTCAGCCGTCAGATCTGCCCTTGCCCATCCAACGGTCACCGCTCGGCGAAGCTGCGCAGGGTTTAACCCATAGTCTCCGTACTCCTGGACCACCGATCATCGCCTCCCCCGCGTGTTCAACCGTCGATCTCCTATCGGATACAACGGTCCAGATTGTCCCACTGCTGTTGAGTTTTTCGTCGCCACCTGGTCTCGCCACTTCACCTCCACGTGTCTCATCGTACATTCGCCCATCCCGTTTCATATATTGGTTCATAGGTCGATGTTTATAAGGTTTCACACATAATTTTTCCGCATTCCGCCAACCTGGCGCCATCCCTGATCTCCACCATTCCATAACATTTTCTGCCATTTCTCCGTAGTCTCACTCTCATCCACATCATCCGTCCCAGCCATTGTTTTCTTAACAGGTTTCATGTTTTTGCAGCGCTATCAGAGGCGGAAAACCACCATGGTTCACATGTACTACTTCAATGGCGTGCTGCTCAGACATAATTAAATCTGGGAGCTGGTACTACAACAGAAATGCCCGGAAATGGTAGTGGCGTCATGAATATTACCCAAGGACAGTTTAATCTTCGCAAGAAATCTATCCGGCACCATTAAACCTCAGATTTTGTAGATCGAGACATTTATGGAGCGGTGGAGAAAGAACCAGCTGATGATCAAGAAATTCAGCGTTCAGTATTGAAGGATTTAGCCTTAATGTAGCAGTTTAGAGGCAAAGCAACAGATCAGTAAACCTAAGGAGCATGCAGAAAGTATAGCACGTAGAAATCAATGCATATCAGGGGTTTTTACAGTAGCATAATGTTTTTCCTCCATAAAGGACAGAGCGCCCATGCAGTGTTCAATCTATGCCGTGTTCTGGAGAGATTTCCTACCCTGAAACAGCCCCGGTACTATCAGAGCATTTATTTCATCAGTATGGCAGACTTCTTTATCATCCATTTATCTTTTGTTTATTCACCAATAGCACCACACAGTACTGTAGACAAAAGACATCATAGTCATATCATAATAGTCTGAATACTGAAGAAGATCATTCATGCACCCAAAGAACACCAAGAATTGAATGCACAGGATTTAAAACAGAATGGGCTTCGGCCCTCTTTCTTTTCAGAATTTTAATACTGCATTTAGTTCTTCACCTACCTCCTCTACTTCCCTTCAACTATAAACTCATGAAAAAATTCATTGTAAAGGTTGTTGATCAGTTATCAGAGAATTGCAAGTAGTTTCTTTTGAGACACAGTCTCAGTGTAAAGATTGTAAGATAGGTTGAAGGAGATGTTTTTAGACTGAGTATTCAGCTATTGGAAATGATGTACTTGATTGGTATTGCTATTTAATATGACAAGCACATTTCTTTGGATCCTGATCTGAAGCAGCGGTGATGTTTTCCTATCTTTGTGTTTACATTCATTTCATTTCGTTTCTACTGGCTTGCATCAGAATATTGACATAGGATTTACCCTTGTTAGGTACCCTATGTTTCTGCTCTCCTTGCCATTTATGTTTCTCTTCTAAATGTATTATCTAAGAAATGAGTTCAGTTGGTTTAACCAGTGTAGTGGATTTTATTGCCTGGTCTCTGATGTATGAATTAAATTAATTCAATTCTTAGATGCTTCTTGTTATAGATTTAGTTGGAATATTTGGGAACACTGGGGATCAGAGTTAGCCCTGTCCACTAGGATCCTTGTACGACCAGCTGGTTTTTAACTTTGTGCTCTAAATCTGCGTTATCTCCTCCCCTTCTCCCTTTCCACATCATAATCATCTTGAAGATACTATGTTTCAGATGACTAGCCCAATTGAAAGCCTTCCTATTGATTAGCAAGCAAACCCTTTCCTGACTTCATTGCCCAATGGTTATGAATATTTCCTGGAATACTTCACCTCTGCCCTTTTTCCTCTTTGCTCATCTTAGTGTTACATTGAACCCTTCTTTCCTGATAACCAGCAACCAAACCAAAACATACATTCAAACAAACAAACCTTGTGCCTATAACTAGCCTAAAATCATAACATTTGAGCCTCATAGACATAAAACCTTTGCTCATATAGAGATATCCCTCTCTGGACCCAGGAGGGCTAGATCCTGAGGTCTGAAAGTGGTTTTATGTTGTCTCATCTTTTGGTATTTCCAACCTTGCCAAAACATGGGAACCCCAACACATGGTATGGGGATATTATCGTTTATCTCCAAAACCAATCTTTTCAGCCTGAAATCTCACGATCTCAGTGACGAAAAATACATTTCCAATCCCAACAATACAATATTATTGGTGATACACTCTATCGTTGTGGAGCGGATTCTGTTTTCCAACACTGTCTTACTCATGAAGAAGCTGAGAAGGTTTTAAATGACTGCCATTCTGGAGCATGTGGAGGTCATATGTCTGGGTATGCCACAGCCCAAAAGATATTGTGCACTGGTTATTTCTGGTCGTCGTTATTCAAATATTGTATCTATGCAGTTCGGAAATGCCACAATTGTCAATTTTTTGATCGTAAGATGCGTGCGCCACCTGCTCCTCTTCACCCTATAATTGTTGTCGGTCCTTTCGCAAAGTGGAGTATTGAATTTATTACATGTAACCCTCATTTGGCTGGGGGGCATGCATATATTATCTTAGCAGTAGATTATTTTACTAAGTGGGTTGAAGCGATGCCTACATTTTCGGCTGACGGCAAGGTTGCTGCAACTTTCATATTCAATCACATAATTTCTAGATTCAGTGTTCCTCAAGCCATTGTTACAGATCATGGAAGTCATTTTCGAAATATCATGATGACCGAACTGACAGATCAACTTGGCCTGTGCCACGATAGTTCTACTCCATATTATCCGTAGGCCAATGGTCTGGTTGAAGCTATCAATAATGTTTTAGTCACTATGATCAGAGGAATTATTGGTATTCATAAGATGAATTGGAATTCCATGTTATTTTCAGCACTTTGGGCATATCGAACCTCGGTAAAAACATCAACTGGTTTCACTCCCTTTCAACTGGTTTACGGTTTGGAAGCTGTGTTGTCGATTGAATGCGAAATTCCGTCATTGAAATTAGCCATAGAATTACTTCCAGCTACGTCTGAAGAGGAGAAACTTTTTTTGTACTTAGCTTAGCTAGATGAGAATTGACGAAATGCTACAATAGCAAACGAGGCTCATGTCAAACGAATAAAAGCTAAGTATGATAGAAGTGTTACCCCTCGAAATTTTTCAGAAGGAGACCTAGTATTAGTTTATGATCAAGCCAACGATAAGCTAGGAGCTGGAAAATTCGTGCCTATGTGACATGGTCCTTTCATTGTTAAGCGAAAGCTAGCAAAAGGGGCCTATGAGCTGATAGATTTTGACGGTGTCCCTTTAGATAAAACCAGAAATGGGCTTTATCTGTAGTGATATTATGCTTAAACTTGGTGTGGAGATTTTTTGTTAGATTAGATTTCTTTACTGCTGGTGTGTCTTAGATTAGAAAAGCATGCCTAGTTTAGAAGTGTGTTTTGTCACTATTCCTGCTTATCTGAGTTTTACTCTTGATATTTCAGATGTCGACGTCTCTTTAAACCTACGTTGGTTTTGCTGATGGTGCTTGTCGTAGTATATAGAACATTTCTTCCGTAGCTTGGGTTATTTATTCACCCTCTGATGAGTTAGTATCCATGCATGGGGTAAGCCTTGGTCAAACAAAGAATAACATTGCAGAGTACAGTGCAGTGATTGAGTTATTATCTGAATCCATATCATTTGGAATTCAGAGTTTGATTGTTAGGTTGGATTCTGAACTTGTTCTATTACAACTCAACAGGGTTTATGCCATTAGAAATCTAGTGTTATTACGGTTATTTTTAAGAGTTCGTCTCTTGGAACGTGAATTTGATTACATTGAATATCAGCATATTCCAAGACATTTAAATACTTTAGCAGATGCAGTTGCTTCTAGTATGATAAATCGACATTTGCAATAATCAAAACATTAAATTAAAAACATATACACAAATAGCCGGTAAATAGTGATATATCATAGTATAGAAGTGTTTAAAAAAAAATATACATTGTCTTCGATCATAGGTTGGAAACACCTTATGACCGGCAAAAATGGTAATACAAAAGGTCAAAAATATGAGTCTACAACATGATCATCCTATCACTAATGGTGATCACGATAAGAGACCACTGCCCGGGCCACCCTACATAGGAACCTCCTAAAAGGTCCTGGAACACCAATCACGTATCTCTGTAATCTGAGTGGAATATCATCTATGTCTGTCTCTGGAATGTCTAGAGTCAAGCGCTCTAGGTAATGCTCTAATTCAGACAGGATCTCTGCTGATTGGCCTGCTGGGGCTGGTGCATCTACAGCTGGTTGTCTTCTTTCATAAGGCTGGAGATGGGCTGGTCGTCGTGGGCCCACATTTTCATTTAAAACTTTTGGTTATTAATTTCAAGACGATCAAAATACAAAAAAAATAGAACTTAGAAATTGTTGAAAATGATTTTACCTGATTCATCCCACTGTTCCGCTGCTGGGAGAGTCATCTCTCAGTCGCCGTGGAAATCTATCCCGGCGTATGGAAAGTCCTCTATAACAAAAATTTTGCGTTCCATCCAACGAAAATATGAAGGAGGAAATTGAACAATCTCGACGCCCTCAATAGCATGACGGGCCATTAATGCAACCCAATGAACCATCCTATGTTCTCGAGGTCGACCGGCATCAAAAGGATGTTTTGTGGAGCTAACATGGGGATCCTCTCTAGAGAAAAGGTGACTAAAATGGATCCATATCCAAAGTTATTAAGTTTTCCATTCTTTGCTTTGGTTAGTTGGCCTTTTACATTGGCCAACACAGCTTCGCACCAGTTGAAAATGGTGCCTCGAAAACATTCTACAGCAATGCGCATCTGGGAACTGGTAGCCACATGCAACGCTGCACTCCCACATAGTCTGGTAACATTAAATGCAATAACTTTTAGCTCGGGACGGATGATATTTTTTATGTCAATCCGTTTGTCCCTAGGGTCTGCCTGATCATTACAGAACTCTTGTCAAAGACTAGCGACAGTCTGGCCACCTGGCCTAGTCCCAAACAGAGAAATTTGTTCGCCCCTTTTGGACAAACCAGTCAAAAAATAGATATCCTCTAGCTCAATTTCGAGACGGTGGCCGCCAATAATGAAACACTGGTCCTGTACGTTCCACCTGTTCACCAGCCATGTTAGGAGGTCTACCTGTGCCCTCATGCCCTGAATGGCCCAGAATTTGTATAAACCACATGCTCTTAATTCTTGCATTGTGGGCAAATGGAGCATTGCGGCATCATCTACGTCTTCATACTCACGTTCTCTCCAAATTAGCATCTTGTTTATCCTACAATGCATAAAAAGATATATTAGAACAATCTAATTTGAAAATTTTTGGGCGGCAAATGAGAAATTTAATTTTGAAATTCAATTGCGCGGGGTCCGCACTTTGTCTTCATACACAGTGCGTAGGAACACACGAGCGTTGTGAGACAAGTGCGGACCCATGACTTTTTTCTACATGGGAAAAAGTCGGGGTTCGCAGGGCCCGTGTGTTGCACCTGCGGACCCCCGCGGGTGATTTTTTAAACATATTTTTCTCTTAAAAATGAAATCTAAAGCCTAAAAATGAAATGTAAATGGATGAAATGCAAGATTAGGAGGTTGTGGATTACCTGGAGCTGACGGTTCTCGATTTCATCGGACGGATTTTCCAGAATCTTCAGAGGAACTTTTTTACCCAAAAGCTTTTACTTTTCACTCTGAAATCGAACGGTAAAAATGAAGTTAGAAAAGTCCTTTTTATAAGTTTTTTTGAATAAATGAATTTCTAATTTGTTTATTTTTCACTTTAAAAAGGTTATTTTTGAAAGAATTTTTATTTATCTCAAACAGGTATGTGTAATGTTTCAAGTTTTTGTGCAGAAATTGGATTTTTCAGGAGAATTGATCATTTTTCAACAAAGAGCATACTTTTATCACTTTTTCGGACTCTTTCAAAAATTCGTGAAAAATCAAAACATTGGAGTCCTCTTTTAAGCCATTTTCAGACTCTCTAAACATGAAAATATTGCCGAGCACCTGATTATTCGAACTCGTTAAAATAAATGAATGATCGTCCCTTCAGTATAAGTTTACCCCTTTTACGGAGTGATGTGGAATATTTACGAAAAAGGTATACGTTGACTAATTATGGTCAATAGAGTTCTCTCCCACATTATTTTATCCTTTTTCGGGCTCGAGAGACTAAATTTGCGAAAAAGTACACCCATGGAGTTTTCTTAAGTTTTTTCTTCTGACTCCCTAAAATTGAAAAACACCGAGTTTCTCCTATACTGGACTCGTTAAAATTTAACAGTAAAGGACATGTTCAATTTTAAATAGGAATGAACCACTCCTTCTTAGGGTTCGAATCTTAAACTAAGTTGGACTCACCCGAAGGATGAGCTTATAAACAAGCAAATGTTATCCTCCTAAAGCTTGTAAAAAATAAAGAGGTACTTGCCAAAAATGGTGGGGGAAAAGAGAGAAAAATGGACTTGTTTGTTGTATTTTGATTTTTTGAAAATCTAGTTAACCACTCTTGAACACGACACTTTTTGTTCACCTGGGTTGGGAAATCCTTTGCCTAATTGAGCCGAAAGGCTCATTCTACAATCCAATATGAGGGAGATGTTAAGTATGTCACGTCCTCAAAAAATAATAAAAAAAATTTAAACAATTAAAAATCTATTAACCCAACAATTAAGTGTTGATATTATAATTGAGCCAAAAGGCTCATTGAGTCGAAAGGCTCATTCTACAATCCAATATGAGGGAGATGTTAAGTATGTCACGTCCTCAAAAAATAATAAAAATAATTTAAACAATTAAAAATCTATTAACCCAACAATTAAGTGTTGATATTATAATTGAGCCAAAAGGCTCATTGAGCCGAAAGGCTCATTGAGCCGAAAGGCTCATTCTACAATCCAATATGAGGGAGATGTTAAGTATGTCACGTCCTCAAAAAATAATAAAAATAATTTAAACAATTAAAAATCTATTAACCCAACAATTAAGTGTTGATATTATAATTGAGCCAAAAGGCTCATTCTACAATCCAATATGAGGGAGATGTTAAGTATGTCACGTCCTCAAAAAATAATAAAAATAATTTAAACAATTAAAAATCTATTAACCCAACAATGAAGTGTTGATATTATAATTGAGCCAAAAGGCTCATTCTAGAATCCAGTACAAGGGAGATGTGTAAGTATGTCACGTCCTCAAAAAATAATAAAAATAATTTAAACAAATAAAAATCTATTAACACAACAATTAAGGGTTGATATTATAATTTTATACAACTTTATAGAAATAAAATATATATCTAGAACTTAAAGAAAGTGTTTGAATATCCATATTAACTAATATATTTCAGCATGGATTTTCTCTCTCTACAGAAAGTGTGTATATATATATGTGTGTGTGTGTTAACCTTATCTTGAAAGGAAAACTTAATTGAAGGTAATATGTAGAGTAGTTACTTTTTAATAAGAGGAAAATGTGTGACTAATTCAATTTTCAATATAAAATATTAATAATGATAAAATATAAAATTATACAATTTAAACAATGAAAAATTACCACATAAAACTATATTAATCACAAATTTACGAAGCAGTAAAATGTATTAATTGACATGTAATTTAAAAAAAAAGTTTGATATTGGATCTCTCGAGGCCCTTGGTAGATATGTGGTTAAACTGCATCTATATTGTTTCTACATCCCAGTGTGAAGGCTACATTAAGTATGTTCATTCCTCGTAAAATAAAAATAAAATATTCTCTAAATAGAAAAACAATGTCGGCTATAATAAAAATGAAAAAAAAATATATGCTATGCATTTTTAATTAGTTTTCCATATGACCTAATATCATGTAGAGTAATTAGAAGTAAAGAAAATATGTCAGTAAGATGTTTAAACCTTATGTTTTTAAAAAATATTTTAATAAGTGATATCAACTTTATATAAATCTATATATAGAAAAAATGTTAAAAGAAAATATTTTAATGTATGATAGAATCAAATATCCAATGTGAATTATGAATAAAATAATTTAATATGAATTAATATAAAATGTTTCAATACACATGTTATGTAATCTCTATAACAATCAAAAGTGAAATTTAAACAATAACAAATTTTTGTATTCTAAAATAAGTTTGCAACAAAAGGAATTTGATCCCTTTCGGCTCATGTTAGATCCATGTTTTAGATGGATCTATGCTGGTAGTTAATCAAACCATATTGAAAGTTTTCAACCGGTTTCTGGGTATTAGCTTTGGGTCAATTGTCACCAAGCCTTTTGCAGTGTCGTTATGTGTTCAAGAGGACAGTTCAAACAAGCCATTCATCTGCAAAATATCTGTCATTCATTTTGACCATCCCTGAGTCGGTCCTTGCCAATAAATTTTCAAAACTTGATCTATGATTTCGTGTTGTGGGCTTGCCTAAGACAGATCACTTTCTATTGACGACAACTCATTATCTAGGAAGATGGTCTAGAAATCGTCAGTACCTTGAAATCTGCATGCCTCAATGGCAAGTTTCTCGCCTTCGACGACAGGTTGCATCATTGACCTTCGATCGAATGATTCCGTGACATGTTCGACTTCAGCTCATTCATTCACATTTCATGGATTGTACTGAGTACTTTGAGAGCCATTGAAATTACTGGTGGTTACTCTCACACTTGTTAACATTTTACATTATTGACTGGTAATCAAGTGGTTTCTACCATGTTCGACTTCGATACATTCATTCACATGGATAGAATCGTACTAGTTCGAGATGCGGAAATCAAGACCCTGGATCTAGTTTCTACCATCCAGGCTGCAAGGAATTTTGTTATCATTTATATAGTGGACTATTTATAAACAGATGGCTGCGTCCATACTATATCTACACATGTCTATACTGTGATGTATTCAAAATCATTCTTGTATCAGAACAGTTTGAATCAGTTTCTAGTTAGTTTTGATTTGAGTATGGGAATGCCTACCTCAGCGATGATATGTATACATATATATTTTGCATTGAATGTTTTTACAGGTTCCAACTGGGGTGTCCACAGGATGATCCTTGAAATGATAGTGCATCGTGACTTTTCATATATGTATGTACTTTTTACTTTACTTCATTCCAAGACTGCACTTTGGGAATTATTGCACTAAAAATTAAGCCATCCTTATGAAGCTTCCATATGTGTATGAGTCATTACCTCATACTTCTCCTTTTGTACGTGCCTATAACATATCAGTTCTCATGTCAAGTCTTGAACTGAGAAAAGTTCAAAAATATCCTTAAATTTATGCTCCACTTCTTCATATCTTGTTTCCATGTGTCCTGCACATAATTTTCATGTCTTTAGCTGCATGTGCCAATGCACTTTCTCTGTGTTATGGGTGCAAACCCCTGGAAAATATTAAAAAGGCGCAAGTAAACTCAAAAATCTCACTTTCAGTAAATTCTAGAAGCCTCTAGAAAGAATCTTGCGGTGGCAGAACCGCTCTTTTGAGGTTCATGTATCCCTTACCTTATGGAGCTAACCCCTTGATGTGAGGAGCTTATCCCTTTGAAGGAGGATTCTATCCCTTCAAAGTTGGAACTGAAACCTCCTCTTTTCCACTATAAAAAGAGGCATAGGGTAGCCTCAAGGGGAGTTCAAGCTTTAGAATTATTTGAGGTTAAGTGCTGTTGGGATTTAGACTCATTTAACTGAGATTTTTGTGAGGAGAGATCACATACCTCTATCTGTATCGGTTGGAGGAGTGCAGAGCTTATCAGAGTAGAGGAGATTCCTGCTTCGGACCCCGGGAAGGCCTGTTCAACATCAAGTCTAAGGTTGTAAGGTTTTCTTTCTTTAAAGTTAATACAAATGAATTAATTTTTCTCAATAAACTATTAGTTAACTGTTTATTTCATGGATTCCTTGATCGCCGTGATAAGCATGATTTATGATGTTTACTATACAGGTGCTATTTAATGTTTGCTTGTTTGTGACTGCAGGTTTACGAAGATAACTCCTTCAAGTGCACGAGGGACAACAACTACTTCAAACGAGCATTGGACCTACGGTAAGTCTTTAACACCTCTATAGTGCTTTTTGTAAATCGTATATGCTTAGAGAAATATAGGTTTATTTGGATGTTTGTTGCTAGATTACCTTTTGGTACTAGGGAGATCGGTCTTGTCCGCAAGATTGATTAATCCGCCCAACAAGGTTAAGAAAAATTATACAAATAATCATATTCAAAAAGGATTTAACTCTAATATTGGAGCGAATAATGGATCGGTTCTTAATGGTATCCACTTCCCAAAAGTTGAATTAAGAATTAAGGAACATGTGACTTTGCATGGGTGAACCAAATAGAGAAATGCTCTTACTTGCATAATATTATGGGGTATAAGGAAATATTTTGAGACAAAACCATATCAATGGTATGAATGAACATTTAAAATGAACCCTCATTATTATCATTATACTTGGGGTTTATTTACAAAGGACTTAGAAGCACAATGTGGAAAAGTTTTGGAACAAAAATACTTTAATCATCTAGCAAGAATCAGACACTTAGGTTCTCTTAAGGACTATAATTCATAAATTTAGCTATTCCCCACAAGGGAAAATAACATAAGAGATGGAAATATAATGGAAGACTATATGGGTGTATTAAAATAAGATGCTAAACATGAGCTTCACAAAAAACATCCATAAAATCTTAACGAAGCTATGCAATTTTGTCATCATATTCAAGCCAATAATATGGCTACTTGTAAGTCTACCATTGAAATATATATAGGGACTAGAGATATATTTGTTCTTCATAGGGAAACCAACAATCAACCCACCCAAATATTACAGAAGGAAATGGATGAAAGACAAGAAAAAATGACTATTTTTTCCTTATAAAGGAACCACTCATCAACCCACCCAAATATTATAGAAGGAAATGGATGAAATATAGGAAAATGGGAAAATGCTTTCGTCAATGTAATAACAAATTGTCAAAGGGGAATAAATTTCAAGAAAAACATCATATTGGAAAATAATGACGTGGAAATAAAGAGACCATCACAAAAGAGTGAGGGAGAAATTGTGATCCCAAATAAATAAGGAAAAGATGTGGAAATTTTGCATAGCATAGATTAAGATACCGAATGTCAAATTTCAGTTCATGCATTTGTATCTGCAACATCTAGAAATCTCAATATCGTAAGATACATCACAAAGATAAAATCCATGGTAATTCTTGATTTAATTGTTTTATGAATTTAATCACAAATATTCAAGTGTTGGTTGTGTTGGGCTAGGGTCCCCTAGGTCAAGTCTTAATGTAATTTTTTTTAAAACTTTGATGGTAAATCACAACGCGTAGAAGGTTAATGGGCTTTGGGGTAGGTCAAAGCTCCTTCATTTTGTAACAGGTAAAGGGATAACGCATGGGGCTCAAACCACAGTTTTGGACCATGGTTTTTCCGCATCTAAGTAATATAAATAGGAATGGATGAGTCAACTGAAGATATAATAGATCTAATGATTATGTAATGTTGATGTGATTTTGGGCAAGTAATTGGTGATTAGTATGAGTAAGAGACAGGCTCCAGTGGCTGTGTGCGCGGAGACCTAAGGAAAGTCCCGGGCTGTGTGCAAGGACTCTGCGACTGTTTGTGTAGAAGGAAGAAGTTGTATTCATTGAAGATCTGATTAATAAAGAGAATTTTTGTCAAAATCACTGGTTACTGGCATGATTTCTGTTCTTATGTGTGAATTCATTGATCTTTATGAGTTAATTATTTGCTTATAGGTTTGTTGTGCATTTTTTTTTATTTGATGCGTAATTTTCTGGGTTAATCACATAATAGTAGATCTTTGTGTTTGCGCAATAAATATAGAAGTAGTAAGGTTTTATTTAAGTTTAGATTTGAATTGGGTTAAAAATAAATAACGCAACACAGTAGTAATTATATTAGACCAGCAAGGGTTAGATCCACATCAAATCCCCCTTTGGGTGCAAAAACCTGGTTCCAACACCCCCCATGCTACCTCGGGTGAGACTTTTATCTGCGCAAGTGGATCACTGTCGAAAGGGCCAGTAGTTGGAGGGTTTTTTTGGTTGCGTAGTACACTCTAAACCTAGGTCAAGACCCCCTTGAGCCAATAGGTTGCTAATGGGAGAATTATTTATTGTGGATGAAAATTCCATACCATCAAACTTAGAATGGGAGATTATAACATATAAATCCCCACATATGCCATTTCCTATTGGAGGAGTGGATGTGGTTATAGGGATTAAATTGTTAAGAACCTTGGTTACAATTTTCCATACTATAATGATTTATTCATGAGATTCAAAGTAGAAGAAACTAAATATGAATTAAAATGGTTAAAATCCCCAATCTCTTAGATGAGCATATCACATAGAATGAAAAAGATTCTAAAAACTGGTTGTAGTGGAATTATTGTTGGGTTTTATTTATGGAAGTGAAGAAAGAAGATGAATATATTCCACTAGAATTAAAATGTACCTTGAAAAAGCACCATATGGTATTCCAAGAAATTCCTAAAAGGTATGCCTCCATCTAGATATAATGAACATCTAATTGAAATGATAATTGGATGTACACCTCCCAATAAAATACCTTATAGATATCCATATCAACGAAATAGTGAGATTGAGAAAATGACACAATATATGTTGGATGCATGTATTATTCGACTAAGCAAGAGTTCCTTTTCCATCCCTAGTATTGATAGTGAGATGAAAGGATACCTTGTGGAGAATGTGTCTTGATTACAAAGATATAAACATGATAACCATGAAGGATAAATTCCCCATTCCAATATTGATGAGCTATTATATGAGCTTCATAGATTGGCTTACTTAACAAAGTTAGATCCTAAATAAGGCGACTATCAAATCAAATTGATGGAACAAGTCATTCCAAAAAAATATTTTAGAATTATGATGATCACTATGAGTTCTAGGTCATGCCTTTTGGGCTAAATAATGCTCTGTATACTTTTCAAATATTTATTAAAAAAACCTCATCTTAGAAAGTTCGTGTTGGTTTTCTTTGATGATATACTTATATATAAAAAATAATTGGAAGAACTCACTAAGCATATGGATAATGTCCTAAAAATACTCGATAACAACCAATTGCATGTAAAAAAGGTCCAAATTTTCTTTTAGGAAGCATAAAGTAGAGTAATAGGGTCATATTGTTTCATAGGAAGGGTACAAGGTTGAAAAATGTGTTAAGCTTATGCACACATTGCAGGATCACTGACATCACTCTTGAAGAAAAGGTCATTTGTATGCAAGAAAGAGCCCACCTTAGCATTCTCACACTTAAAGGATGCAGGTCCAAACTAGCATTAGAAACACTTGATTTTTTTTAAATATTCATATTCAAGAGTGATGCATTAGGATAAGGAATTGGAATAGTATTGATGCAAGAAGGTAGATTTATAGCTTTAAAAAGTAAACAAATTAATGGGAATGATTTGGTAGAAAATAAATTACAAATATTTACATGAAATCATGAAACTACGATAATATCTTATTTCAAGACATTTTAAATTCAATCTAGACATGACATCCTAAAGAAAATTTTGGAGTAAAGGTTGTGATGAAAACAACAATGAAAATGGATATCTAAAATGGAGGGATTTGATTTTGAAATGATATACAAAAAGGGGATGGATAATGTGGCAGCAAATGCCTTATCCAAAATAGAAAAAGCATCTGGTTTATATTCCTTTACATCTTACATTATTGCATGGTTGGAAGAATATCACAATGAATCACAAGAACATAATACTACTAGATAGAAAATAGAATTTCTAAAAGAAGTGAATAACTCTATGGAATATTGGGATTGAAAGGGAGATAATATTTTGCTACAAATATATAATATTTGTAACCTCCTAATTAAAGTCGAAAAAAAAAATTGAGGAAGTCTCATAATTTCCCTATGAGGAGACATTTGAGGTTCCTTAAACATATTAAAGGATCAATTTTTTTTTTTTTTTTTTTGGGAGGAATGATGAAATATATTAAAAAAATTGTAAAATAATGTTAGTTATGCCAAAATAAAAAGAGAGACTCTCAACCCAGAAGCTCAAACCAATTTAACTCATAGATTCAGTAACTGTCACAAGACGAAATAAATTAAAACGTAAAACCCAACTCTCAACATTCCTTATAACAACTGTGTTGAGGATATGAATAGAAAAGTACATATATAACAACAGACAATAACAGTACATCGACATGCTTACATATTAATTAGCCCGAACAAATGTGTAGGGTTCGCGAGAAGCATTTAGAGGAATAACTCTTTAAAAGTAAATGATACAAAAAAACAAGAAGTAAGACATTACACATGAATCCTCATAATTCCGTGTGGACAGTTGCGAAGAGGAATTTAGAGTTAAAATTAGATCTCAGGGAAAACTAATATATGCCAAAACCCTTCACGAAGGAAGGGGAACCTAAAGCTCTTTCATGCAAGAGAATTAGGGCCGGTTGCTGGAACCTATACAAGTAGAGGGATTCTACCCTCAGTCATCCCTCAGGAAAAGCTAAAAATTAAAATGAATGCTGAAGATGGGATTCGACTTACCTGTAATAGCCATCGGTGGAGACGCATTGTAGAGCTTAGGAGGACGCCCCATTCTGCCGAGACCCCAACGTTCAATAGTAACTTGTAATAAAATTAAAAACAAGAAACCATAAGTAAATTTAGAAAAAAAGAACAATGAAACCCTTATAAGACTCATTGCAATAACGTGGGTTATAAGGAGAAACCACACCATACCTGAAGTCTTCGTTCTCGGTGTGTTGGGAAGGCTGCACCCTATATCTTGTTCGAAGGAAGGGGAAACCATTGTGGACAAGGTTAAAACCAAAAGCGCAGATGGATTAAAAGAGATTTCCCTCAAAGATGAAGTTAACTGAGCAATCACCCATAACCTGAGCAAAGAAAATCGAATAGCAAAGGCCATGAATCTTTACTTGCCTGTACCAGAGTGAATTCTGAGAGAAATGGCAAGGATACAATATGTAAAGTAGAGCTAAAACAATGATACAAGATTAAATGTATCCATGTTGGAAATGCAAACTAGAATGCCGAAGAAAACAACATTACTCGAGTTTAAGCAGAACCTCAAGCAAAATCTGCGTCCACTATTGGGCTAGAGCACCTTAGATTCCAGAGAATGGAATCTGGAGAGGGCGGACCAATTTACGGAGAGGAGCCACCATAGAGCAGAGAGCGAATGAGCTTGGTGTGTGGAGTTTGGTTCGAGTAGTTACCCTAAACCCATCCATCGTCAGATCTAGGTTTACCAGATCGACAGATAATAAATCTCCAGCAAATCAATAATGGAAGACAGCTGCCAAGCATTCGGCTGGGCTAGACCCTCACCATGAAAATATCTCACAAATAAAAAGACTAATCATAGAACCCAAATCCCGAATGTTCATGTGCACGCGTGAATAATTCACCAAAACTATAAAGTTGTAATGTTTCGTAAATCATTGTTATGATTATGTAATGTTGATTGCAATAGAAAGGTAAGAATAATTACCATATGAATTTCTAAGTATAGCTCATATAATAGAGTAAATGTCATAAATGTAAAATGTTAAACATGATAACATAGTTGACATATGTAAAATAGTAAATGTGCTAATCTTCTTGAGTGTGATAATAATTTTTATTTATTTATTTATGGTAAGTAATTGATGGTAAGTATTTGATAAAAGTAAAAAAATATCTCCTAAAAAATAACAAAACATCATTTCAAAATAAAAAGACATAAACATCATACTCATTTTCCATTTCTAAATAATTCTTTTATAACCAAAATATCATTCTAAATAAAGACACACTCAAACAAAAATATTAAAACCAATACCTTTAAATAGAAAAAAAAATAGTATATAACCATCTACTATTACAAATATCTCCAAAAAAAAAATAACAAAACATCATTTCAAAATAAAGGAACATAAACATCATACTCATTTTCCACTTCTAAATGAAAAAAACTTTAACAAAAATATCATTCTAAATGAAAAAAACTTTAACAAAAATATCATTCTAAATAAAGGACTTAAAATAAAATATCATTCTAAATAAAGACAAACTTAAACAAAAATATTAAAATCAATACTTTAAATCAACCAAAAAAAAATAAAATATTAAAATCAATACTTTAAATCAACCAAAAAAATATATATAACCATCTACGAGTACAAATATCTCCTAAATAAATAACAAAACATCATTTCAAAATAAAGGGACATAAACATCCTACTCATTTTCCACTTTGAAATGAAAACAAAATTAACAGAAATATCATTCTAAATAAGAAAAGACTTAAAATAAAATATTATTCTAAATACTACAATACCTAAACAAAAATATTAAAACCAATGCCTTTAAATCAACCCAAAAAAATAAAATAATATATATATGTGTATATATAACCATCTGCTAGTACAAATATCTCCCTCACGACGAAATTTCATATTTTCTTATAAACATTAAATGCTTCTCGTTTTTTAGCCTCCCATTTCAAACCTCTAGTTTTGTTAGATAAATGATAAAATTTTATGTTACTAAATATGATAAATTCATAAATGATAAAATTTTATGTTATTGAAATATATGTTTTTTTTTTCTTTTCATTGGTTATTTTTAATATATTTGATTTTGGTTTAGTTTTTTTTCTTTTTTTTTCTTTTTTTTTCTTTTTTTTTTTTTCTTTTGTTGTTTTTCTTGACAAATTATTTTTAAAAAGATTGGATTTTTAATATATTTTTGGCTATTTTAGATTTATTTTAAATATGGATTTACTTAGTGTCAAGAGGGAAGAAATTTTGAATATGGGTGGAAAGAGAACAACAGATTGAGGAGGATATGGCCAAGAAGTAGGCATAGGCAGAGTGAAGGATAGGAGGGCACCAAGGTTGATATTGAGTATTACCAGCATAGATCCATCTAAAACATGGATCTAACATGAGCCGAAAGGGATCAAATTCCTTTTGTTGAAAACTTATTTTAGAATACAAAAATTTGTTATTGTTTAAATTTCACTTTTGATTGTTATAGAGATTACATAACATGTGTATTGAAACATTTTATATTAATTCATATTAAATTATTTTATTCATAACTCACATTGGATATTTGATTCTATCATACATTAAAATATTTTCTTTTAACATTTTTTTCTATATATAGATTTATATAAAGTTGATATCACTTATTAAAATATTTTTTAAAAACATAAGGTTTAAACATCTTACTCACATATTTTTTTTACTTCTAATTACTTTACATGATATTAGGTCATATGGACAACTAATTAAAAATGCATAGCATATATATATTTTTTTTCATTTTTATTATAGCCGACATTGTTTTTCTATTTAGAGAATATTTTATTTTTATTTTACCAGGAATGAACATACTTGATGTAGCCTTCACACTGGGATGTAGAAACAATATAGATGCAGTTTAACCACATATCTACCAAGGGCCTTGAGAGATCCAATATCAAACTTTTTTTTTAAATTACATGTCAATTAATACATTTTACTGCTTCGTAAATTTGTGATTAATATAGTTTTATGTGGTAATTTTTCATTATTTAAATTGTATAATTTTATATTTTATCATTATTAATATTTTATATTAAAAATTGAATTAGTCACACATTTTCCTCTTATTAAAAAGTAACTACTCTACATTACCTTCAATTAAGTTTTCCTTTCAAGCTAAGGTTAACACACACACACACACATATATATATACACTTTTTGTAGAGAGAGAAAATCCATGCTGAAATATATTAGTTAATATGGATATTCAAACACTTTCTTTAAGTTCTATATATATATTTTATTTCTATAAAGTTGTATAAAATTATAATATCAACCCTTAATTGTTGTGTTAATAGATTTTTAATTGTTTAAATTATTTTTATTATTTTTTGAGGACGTGACATACTTACACATCTCCCTTGTACTGGATTGTAGAATGAGCCTTTTGGCTCAATTATAATATCAACACTTAATTGTTGGGTTAATAGATTTTTAATTGTTTAAATTATTTTTATTATTTTTTGAGGACGTGACATACTTAACATCTCCCTCATATTGGATTGTAGAATGAGCCTTTCGGCTCAATAATTAGTATTGAAATGAGAAGGGAAGTCCATACTTTGTTAGAATTGTCTTGGAGCTTGTGGTCTCTTTTGGTTGCGGAGATAGGCGCTCTACATCCCAGTATAGATGAGATGTGTAGATGTAATGTAAGAACGTTTGTCAACATTTTTAAATGTTAATTCAATTAAAGAATAATCATGTAAGAAAGTTTGCCAACGTTTTAAATGTCATTCAATTAAAGAATAATAAAAAGTTAAAAGTAATATAGAGTCCAATATCTGGGATGAGGGTAAATATTAAAATTTGGGTTAAATTAATAATAAAAAAAGTTAAAATTAATATAAAGGCTAGTATGATGAGTGTAAACATTTAGATATTGGCTCAATTAATAATAAAAGGTTAAAAGTAAAATAGCATATATATCACAATTTTTTAGATAAAAGAAAATTATAATATATATCACATTAAAAAATATAACATATAAGTAGCAGTTATAAATTAAGATCCATTTACTTTAAAAATTAAAATAATGATACCATAACGATATTTAAACTTAATTAATAAGCACATAAAAACTTAATACTTACAATAAACTTATTATTAACTTTATCGTGGATATTATTAACTTGGAAATAGAATTTATTACAATACCATGGCTTATCAATACGACATGCCCACAAACCATAACTTTTTTCACCATCAAAATATTTTATAACAATATGACAATATTCTTAATCATGGATGTTCAAACCCACTTTATCATGGATATTATTAATTTATAAATAGGCTTTGTTACAATACCATGGCTTATCAATACCACATGCCCAAAAATGCTAACCTATTTCAAAATAAAAATATTTTATAAATATTTAATTTTATAACATTTTTTTAATTAAATCTAAAGGATAAAATGTTATAATTACTTTTGATATACTAAAAATATGCTCATAGAAATGAAATTAAGGTTTAAAAAAAATAAACTAGCAATTGCACCATATGTTGCAAAAGAAATGTCGTAAGGCAATAACATAGGAAAGAGTAACCTAGAAGAAATAAGTTGTTGTAGAGAAGGAGCCATTGTGAAGGAATGAAAGGAAAATTTTTCTTACATGGAAGCAGGTCGTGGAGGTTTCAAATATATTGATTATAAGAGTTATCAGCCAGGCAAATTTTTCTTCCATGGAAGCAGGCTGTGGAGGTTTCAAAGATATTGATTATAAGAGTTAAATTTTGTTATAGATATTGAAGTAGGTAATTGTGGGTGAAAACATATATGTAAACCAACATAACAAGCATGAAATCAGCATGTAACTCAAATAAGATATTTTAAATACAGCATGTAACTCAAATACGATATTTTAAATACATTCAAGTACAATCTATCTAGCATAGATGTAAATAAAGAGAATTTTTATTAACGGAAATAGAGTTTACTCCAAGTTCATCTACATATTCGAGCGCCAATTGTATTTTTAAGATATATATTTGATGATAATAATATTTTTTTTGAGAAAATAAGATTAAGTTGGAACTAAATGGATTTGGTGAATTGCGTAGAGATTTAACACATTAGGGTACATTAAGTGAAGGGGCGCTAGTGTTCCTTACCTCCAAATGTGGTATAGTGTGATGCATCAATATAAAAAGCACAACACCTACTTAGAATTTTTAGTTCAAAATTTTAGTCATATATATATATATATATATATATATATATATATATATATATATATATATATATATATATATATATACTTTGATTGTGGAACAGACTACAAACTAATAACTTGTGAAATCCCTAGCCATTTTCTTTGATTGTGGATCAGGTTATAAACTAGAACACACTCTCTCTTCAGAAGACTCTACAATATATATTGGATGGAGGGAAATGTTATGATAAAACATGTACAAAAAACCCTTTAGGGTTGTCTCAAATGACTCTATTGTTAATCACATATTGTCAAATTTGTAAAACTATAATCTACAATAAGGAATGAGTGGGTTTTTTTTTCTTTTGTAAGTTTTCTTTGGAATTGAAAAATAAAAAAATTATAAAACCTAAAATTATGTAGTGAAAAACTTTGTTTAAAATTTCAGAATAAAAACTTGCGTAAGTTTGACATCATATAATGTGAAATTAGTTTATGATTATAAAGTAAAAAACATGTAAGTTTATAATACAATTAGGTGATTAAAGATATGTATATATATATATATATATATATAACAGAAGAAATTTGATATTCATTAAAAAAAAAACCCTTTAGGGTTGTCTCAACTTACTCTATTATTAATCACATAGTGTCAATTTTGTAAAACTATAATCTACAGTAAGGATTGAGTGGGTTTTTTCTTTTGTAAGCTTTGTTTGGAATTGAAAAATAAAAAAATTATAAAAGCTAAAATTATGTAGTGAAAAACTTTGTTTAAACTTTCAAAATAAAAACTTGAGTAAATTTGACATCATATATTGTGAAATTAGTTTATGATTATAAAGTAAAAAACATGTAAGTTTTTTAGCCACAATTAGGTAATTAAAGATATGCATATAGTTTTTTTTATTAAATAGTTAGTTTAGATATATATTATTTATCAAAGGGATCAATTCTCTTTTCACTCTAAAAGAGGTTTGCATATCAAGACATTTGATCCCTCTTGGCTCTTGGTAGATCCAGAGTTAAGATTGATCTAGGCCATCTTAATTCCCCCCTTTAAATAAACTATATTCCACATGAATACCATGGGTCAATACCATGGGTTGTTTTTATAGTTTATTATTATTTTATTTTATTACCTAAATTCAATTTAACTTATTAAAAAGGAAAAACCAAATACGATAAAAAAACATATATAAAACTATTTACATTTACATATAAAAATAAAAATAAAAAATTAAATAACAACATTTTAACTTAAAAGTCACTAAAACCTAAATTCAATATAACTTATTAAAAAGAAAAAAAACTAACATTATAAAATATATATATATATATAATTGTTTTCTTGTGAATCTAATAGCCTAAAACATTTCAATCCTCTAACATTTGATCCAATGGCTCAAACATGGACACAGTGACAGCTTGGAGAGTTGTTTTCAAATAAGAATGCTTTACGGCATAAAAATGAAAATACTTTTTTATAGAGAGATGAGAAATTTAAATAATATAAATTATCAAGAACTAGCATACGTCCATCGTAAGTAAGGATCCAAGTGATGAGAGCAACCAAAGTGACTATCAATGATAGAGGAAAGATAGCTTATGATTCTTTTAAGTTTGTGCTTCTTTTAAGTTTTTCATTATTTTATTTTCTTTGACATGTTTGATCCAAAATATAGCTTTAGTATTTACAACCAATTGAGTTTTTTTAGTTTAGATACTTGCTTAAATACAATACAATGGGATCCAATTTAAGAGTTGGAGAAGGAGGGAGAGGGAGGGGGGGGGGGAAGAGAGAGAGAGAGAGATGGGGGGGTGAGAGAGAAGAGGGAGAAAAAGACGTTTTTTTCTTTGACATGATTGATCCAAAATATAGCTTCAGTATTTACAACCAATTGAGTTTTTTTAGTTTAGATACTTTCTTAAATACAATACAATGGGATCCAATTTAAGAGTTGGAGAGGGGGGGGGGAGAGAGAGAGAGAGTGATGGGGGGGGGGGGGAGAGAGATGTTGTTGGAGGGGGGGAGAGAGGGAGTAAAGAAAAAATACATAGAGAGATAGAGGTGGAGAGAGAGGAGGGTGACAAGGGAGAGATAAAGAGAGAATGAGGGCGAGAGGAAAGTAATGAAGAAAGAGAGAAGGAGAGGAGAGATATAGGGAGAGAAGGGGAAGAGAGAGAGAGGGAAACATAGAGATGGATGGGAAAGAGAGAAGGATAGAGGAAGGGAGATAGTGACAAAGTTTGAGGGTAGAGAGAGAGAGAGTGATGGGGGGAGAGACATAGGAATGTGGGAGAGAATGGGAGAGATAGGAAGGAAGTGAGAGATGGAGTTGGAGGAGAGATATAGGGAGCGAAGAAGAAATACACAAAGATAGAAAGGTGGAAATAGAAAGGGAGTGACAAGGGAGAGATGGAGAGGGAGAGACGATAACAAGAGGGAAGATGGAGAGAAGGGGGAGAGATAGATACAGGAAATAGAGAGAGAGGGAGAGGAAGAGGGACAAAGACAAAGATAGAAAGATATTAAGAGAGAGTGTGTATGTTTGGGAGGTGATATAAGAGAGAAAAATGGAAATAGAGATATAGTTGGAGGAGGGAGAGAGGTAAGAAGAGAGAGAGATAGTGAGAGGGAGGGAGGAAGAGAAATATATATGGAGAGAGAGACAGAGCATGTTTGTTTGAGTAGGTGAGATAGAGGGAAAAAGGAGATATGGATGAAGATGTAGATATATATGGTGGGGGGTGAGAGAGGGAAAAAGAGAGAGAGACATAAAGAGGGAGGGATATGTGGAGAGAGAGAGAGAGAGAGAGAGAGAGAGAGAGAGAGAGAGGTAGTGGGGGAGAGAGAGAAGGATAGAGGGAGGGAGATAGAAACAAAGATGAAGGGGGAAGAGAGAGGGAATAAGAAAGAGAAAAATATAGATATTATCTAGTGTTATATAACCAACCTAGATCCATCTTAACCTTAGATCTTTCAAGCACCGAGAGGGATAAAATCTCTCGAGGTGCGAACCATTCCTAAATTTTTGAACTCAAAAGAGAGGCTTGCACCGACAAATATTTGATCCCTCTCAACGCATGATAGATCTGGGGTTAAGATGGATCTAGGTTAGTTGATAATGCATAACTGCTCCATGGTCCCTTTTCCTTCTTGGTAAACAACCTTCAAACCTGGTAAATATGGTCACTTATCAAGGGAATGATTTTCTTCACATATAGAGAAGACTTTTATGATATTTAAAGGATATTCATTCCTTGGGCATCTTTTATTGCACTGGGGGAAAAATATGGACAATGCTTTTTTGCTTCCTCTTGTTTTCTTTTAATATGAAAACTATCCATATGCATAGCGAACTTGTGCAATATCTTAGTTTTCATGTCTTCTAACATCCCTCCTATTTCATTCTTAGTAAGCACAAAGGAGGAAGGAATTATCAAACTCTTGTTTTCTCTACCCCTTTTTATAGTGTCTCTTGAATTATTTTTAAATACCTATTTGATTTCAACATAATTGAATTGGTATCTCCATTCTCCAGCAAGTTGATGATTTTCATGACATATTATCTGAATCCTCTCAATAGTACTAGTTTTAAGGAGTCCGTTTCCATAGTGAAATTATGTGCCCTTCTATATCTTACATGGAATATCTCCTCATAGTCTTCTAGAGACTCATTTTTCTTCTTGAATCATTCTGAATATTTCATCTTTGGTATCCCTTTATTTATAGTAATCTCAATATTTGTTGTTGAAAGCTTGTCCCATTTGATCCTAGGTGGTGATGATATTTCCCTTAAGTCTCATGAAACATAAGAGGGTTACATCCTTTAAGGTGGAAGGAAATAACTTGAGATTTTTCTCATCCGTGGTGTAATCATAAGTGTTGAATATTGCAACAAGAAACAGTGAAGGAGGCATCCCGAAACATCATTCCTGATCCTAGTTGGAAAGTGATCACCTAAACTAGGTGGGGGCCACACAGGTGATTTTTGTCGCAAAGTCTATTTTTAGACATATGAATCATGTTCTATGAGTTGCAGGATGCTATTTGTGGATGGTTGGTCGAGTTGGAAAAATAGATGGACTTCTATTTTTAGACATATTGGGCAGAATCTATTTTTAGATTTCCAGTCTAAAAATAGATATGTCGAATATTATTAGCTCTTAATAATATTTGGACTATAAACATTATCTTATTCTCTTGGAGCTCTTCAGTTAAGTGCACAGATGTGGCACAGGAGCTGACAGAAGGAATTACGCTATTCCTAAGGGTTAAGTGGAGCCATTGCATGGAGACTTCAGTTAGAACTCATGTGAGAGAGTTTGGTGGAGTTGATTGAGGAAGTTAATGGAGTTGTGTTCGAGTTAGACTAATCTAAACATAGTTGACTAGTTGTATCTAGTCTAGCGATTGATACAATTAGTGAGAGTGGTGTGAATTAATTATTAATTAATTCACTAATTATAAACTCATTAATCGACTAAAGAATACATCAGTTAACTTCGGTGCATGGACGGTTTCAGGGTGGAGACCAGTGGAGAGATAGGTGAAAGGGCAAGATAGACTATCTGTTGTGACTATTAGTGATGCATGAATTGCATCTACATATACATTGGAGTTTCCAATGATAATCACGCAGTCAATGAGAGTGGGATTACATTGAATTGGTCTTTGTAATCAGCTTGGATTGTGCAGTGGAGGTAGGCTAGCAGTAGGGCAAAGATCGGTGCATGGATTGGCAAGATTGTTCTATGTTAGTGTGTGACGATTGTATTGTACTGAGAGATTGAGGTACTAAGCTTTGTATGAGGATTGTTACATGATCTCCATGATATACATAATATGATAGTTGGGGTTTTCAGCTTCAGGCTTTCCCGGTAAACAACTGTGTTATGTGTGCTTTTATTGCTTCATGTGTTTTGCAATTGTTGATAAAATTTCCGCAAGAATTATAGTGGAAGGATTCTGTATTTAGCAAGAAGATAAATATTGTTAGATCAGGAGAGTCCAGATATATACATGCATATTGTATATAATTTCTACAATAAGTACTACATACAACAACAAACTAAAACATAAAAGTGTCAGGATCCTATGTGGTCAAACCATAGAAGTGAGGGAGCACATATGGGTTATGTTTTTCATTCTTTCTTCTCCACCTATTTCTCTAATGGGAAATATAAACACTTTACGTTTTTTATCTTCATTCATAGTAATGGTGGGGTGTGAAATATTTTCTCCTCTTGCAAGCTTCTCAAAGATCCTTGCTTGCTCACCAAAAAGGGCCTCAAAGGTCCCCGTGGACAAGGTAGGAGGCTCACAATCAACTGAAAAGGTATTGATGTTAGTGGAAGTGGTTTTTTTGTGTTTTCTGAAAGAAATTCTGAAAAATAATTTGTTCTTTTGTATTTTTTGAAAAGAGACTAATGTAAATTTTCTTTTTGCAGAAGACAAAATGAAAGAAAGAGTAAATCAACTAAAGAAAAAGGTGTTGGGTCTAGGAATTGACATCTTTTTCACCATTATTTCATTACCTTTTCAATCACTCTCGCCTTCACAAATACATCCTTTTACTCCATTGATTATCTTTTTGACCAATGTATTCTATCCTTTTATGTCACCTTAACTTATGCAGTTTTGCTTGTATTAGATGAGAGGATATTTTTTTGGGTAAATTTACTAACAAAATGACAAGAAGGGTGTTTACAAGATGAATCAACTTGTTAAGATGCTGCTACTCCCTTATTTCCACACGATTCTATGTTTTTCTTCCAGGATTTTGCAACAATGTCACACCATGCCATGATTTGTTGACATTCTGATGTTGCTACTCTATTTCATGTTGATTTACATTTTTTTTTTCTCGGTGCCATTTTTGAGAGTCGGTATGGATGCTAATACTTAGCCAAATCAACCAAGACCATTGTTCCAACAGATTTGACAACTCTTTACAATTCAGCAAGCTCGGTCCTAACGATTATAATCCTCCATTTTTGTTACTTACTAAACTGAGGCACCATGATAACATTAATTTAAATATTGACGGTGAATTGTTGTAGTTTGTTAAAAAAATGCTCTTAGTTTAAACAACCCGAGAATCAAAAGATTCCCCTTGTTGATTTTTATATCTATATTAGGGATGAGGAGAAATTATAAGACATAGACGCCCTGCCTCTTGTGGGCGGTGGCACCATCATTTCTAGAACTGTGCATCTTGTATTCTATTTCTGAGAGTTAATGTAATCTTTTATGGGTTTGTTGTTTATTCATGTTTTTTTGTGCTAGACTGTGGGTTGTGATTTACCATCCACCTTAAAAGGAGGAAGGTCCCTCCTATTTAGGAGGGATCACTTCCGTTGTCGCTCCTTGAGACAGCCTAGAGTTGTGATAGACCAGTGCCTAGGACATCTTAGCATAGCAAGGAGTGTATAATATAATGTATGAAGTTGTCAACTTCATCTCACATGCTATCTCCTGTAAACAGGGAAATAAACTAGGATGGGACCAAGACCCTCAGAAACTGACACAGAGAAAGGGATACTGCATAGGCAAAGTGCATAAATCTAATATGAAAGCAACAAACAATTCAGAGACAGTTTACTGCAAAGCGGGCCAATTCAAGTAATATGTCACAGATATCAATTATCAGAAGGTGTATGTAATGAAAGAAATGTTGAGAAGATATTATTCAACCTTGAGCTGATATCCAGATACACAATACCACCATGCATGGGCTTACCAATCTAAGAATCCATACATGATAATAGCATTTTAAAAACACCCTCCCAAAGCAACTAATATAGTAGAAATACGGTTTAGCTGAATAATGGAAAAGAATATCATGCATGAACCATATTTAAAGCACTTGACTGATCCGAGCATGGGCATCAACTAGGATGAATCCAAACCAGAAATCAGTGAGCCAATCGCATTCCAAAACATGATACAAGAAAGATGGATGAAATGAAATGATCTATTAATATAACACATAAGAGAAGAGGTTACACACTGTGAAATACCAAAGACCAGAATCCTCTTTAACAGATAGAACTCCTCCTCACTGAGACCCTATGGGCTCTGAGCTTTCATACAAGAGCTTTACAAAATGTATACAAAAAGTCTTTCACTGCATAGTTTTTTGATAAAATCTGGAACCTCAAATCATTTTTTCTTCGGGAGCTTTATAGGAGGGAAAGAAAGCTCCATAAGGGAGTAGGTGATGAACATTTAATTGTCTCATTAAAACAAAATGGTGAAAAAGTGCCAGCCCATACTGTTTGATGGCTTTGTAGTGCTGTTGGTACTTTGTGATCTGCTTTCTGAAATAAATGCACTGGGAAAAATTTCTTCAGGGGCACGTCATAAAATTGAAATCATATTGACATCCCGTCCTTTCCCGGAGAGAAAGCATTGCTGAAATAAAGCCTTGAGAGTATTGTTTTCTGTGCATGAATATTTTGAGTGATCTACAGGATCTTCGACCTGGTACTCGGCCTTCAAAAAGGTTAGATCAGGCCCCGAAATCTTCACTGCATGCCTTTAATTCTCTACCTCCCACTGATACTCTTTGCCTGTGATATTTATGTCTGGATCTGCGCAATCTTTGCATTCGAATGACTCTGGAGGGTTTGATAGAATTTAACCCTGCTTCTTCAATGGAGGCCTTGTCATAACGACTTCCTGGACTTTTCTTCATAATTGCAGCTTCTGAAGAATAGTCCTTTGATGTGCTCTGCTACTACAATCAAGACTGAAAATTACAACAGTTTTCCACCGCTAAAACCCTGCAAAATCCGCAAACTTGTTAGAAAAATCGGGCACAGGGATGGTGGAACGATGCGGGGTGACGAAAAATGCAGCGTAGCGATGGTGAATGGACTGACGAAAGGTTTTGACGTAAAACATTAAAATATGAATCATGAATGGAATATATAAATGGCGGAGGAAAAAGGTGATGAACACGTGGAACGGTGACGGGTGGACGTACGAAATACTATGTGGAAAGGATGATGTGGGGTGCTGACGGTGGGACCGATCAAAAGCAGGGGCGATCAAATCTGGACCGTCCGATCTCAGGAGGAGATCAATGGTTGAAAAAGCGTCGGAGGCGATGGATAGTGGGCCACGGGTGTATTTGTCGTGGATTAAAACCCGTGCAGCTTCGTTGCGTGACGACCGTTAGATGAAACTCTCCAGATCCGACGGCTGACAGCGATATCGCTGCGCATCTTTTGCCGAACAATAGCATGCGATGAACGGCGGTTTTGGAGCCGTACGCAGGGACACGCGGCGAGCGATGTATGGAATCGCTCGGATTTGAGGAATACTGCCTGCCGCTTGGAAGGTGGTGAGATATAAACCACTGGTTTTTGCGATGGGAGCGGGCGTGGGGACCACCAGGACAGGCAAGATGCGGACCGTGGATTTCCCAGTTCGATCGGACGGTAGCCAGGCGGGTTATGGGCATGGCGGATGTGAACAAACGCCGTCCGATCTGTACACATCGATGGTTCAAAATGTGCCTGATGCATATATTTGATAGGCGCCTACTGGACTTGCTCCTGGTCTCGGGGCCGGGTCATGTGGAAGGAAAAGGGCGCAGGGGCTTGGCGGAAGGGGCTAAGGCCTAATATACTTTCAATAGTGGATCTTTAGGCCCTTTTATGCAATTTCGAGGCCGGGAAAGGGCAACGATAAACAAATAATGGATTTTTCAGGCCCAACGAAAAGAGATTGCTTGTCAAGGATTCAATGGGGGCTTGAAAAGATCAACAACTTCTTTGAAGAGGTAGCGCAGTTATTTTATTTTAAATTACTTGCAGGTTATGGTATTTCAATTCTTGTTATAATTTCAATTATCACCGATACAGATTCTTGGTGATAAATTGTCATTATTGTTGGTTTAATTAGATTATAGAATATATAATATAGATTTTTTGCATGTCAGCGTAGTTACTCGTGGATCGATCCTTAGTAATTGTGTGCTACTAATGTTCAATTTTTTCTACAGACTTATAATTCGCTACATATACAAAATGTTTGTTGGTTGTTGTTACATTTGTTACAATGTGTTATGTAGGTAATGAGTGGGTTGATTCTAATTTACTTGATGGTTGTGTGGTTGTTATTTAATGGTTTTGCGTAATTGAAGAATTGATTTCAAGGAGTGCTATTTTATTTTCCATGAAAGAGATATTAGTGTAGATGAGTGTTATTTTATTGTGCAAGTTTGATTTCATTTCCAACATTGTGTGCAGAGTGTTATTTTTATGCAAGTGAAGGTTTGATAGTGAAACTTTTGTTGAATTTATTTCTTTTCCTGTAACTTTTGGTTTTATTAAGTGCCAAGTTAATGTAGAATAAAGTTTAGCAATAATTAGGGATATTCAATTTTAGTTGTTAGTTGTTTCTTGCATATATTGTGTGTGATAAACTTGAACTAGTAGACTTACTATGGTTGACAATTTATGTGTGAGCAATTTATTAGTTTTATTAAGGACAAATAATTTTCCCAACATTTTGGCGTCATTTCTAGGGAGGTTATTAAAGGTGCACACACATAACTAGCATTGTTTCTTTTTCTAGATGCATTGATAAAATAGAGTGCATTAGAAGTGTTCCTTGCTCTGAGGTGATAGGGCGGAAAGACGGGAGGTAAGAACCTAGGCATCACTTTGACAAAATGAAGTGGGATAAACCTCATAAAGAGTTAGGACACATAGGTTGCATGAATATAGAAGAAGAAAGACACAGTGCCCCCAAAAATACTAACCGTGCAATAAGAAGGGGATGTGAAGGAAGGAAAAATCAAGACCTAGGACAAGTAACATTTATTCAGGAAATATTCTCAAAAGTATAGGAAAAATAAATTCCCGTAAAACATGATCCCATAAATTATCTACTATTGAAACTATTCCTCATAGGACAAAATCTCAAGGGTAATCTATGCTGGGAGAAAATATTAGGGAGAAAAAATATATTGAACCCTTTGCCTTAGAAGCAAGACCAAGAATTTTTGAATCATCTGCGTCAAAAGAAAGCCTAAGAATTTTTGAATCATTTGCATCAGTAGAAGGTGAATATCAAGACTTTTTGGAAGGACAGGGATGTATAGACGTACAAAATTTTTAATAACAAGAATTAAGTACAGATTAAAAAAAAAAAAAAACACACCACCACCTCTCGATAATTATATCCTAGACTGAGGGAGTATTGTAAGGAAGCCTGGGCATATATTATAAAACCTCTCACAACTGGGAGAACAACAAATACCTGAAATTTGTTTATAGAACCCTCAAATTTTGTGGAAGAATCAGATGGAAGATGAAACTGTTACAACCTTTGAATTCCATATTGGGAACATTCATGGACAACCTCCAATGAAGAAAATTCCTTTTTCAACCATCCAAAACTTTCAGGGCACAAATAGTGAGGATTCAAATCCTTTTATTTTCAAATTGAATGTTTTATGTTGGATTTATGATTACACCTCACATACAGAAACTAAAACTGTTCCCTGCTAATTTGAAGGGAGATGCATTAAGATGGTTCATTTAACTTGGTGGTACATTTATTTCTCCCTGGGATGACATGAAGAAGACCATTTTGGAAAAGTATCAGGATTATTTCTGGAGTATAGATCAAAAGGAGGAAAATTTTAGATTGTCCCAGAGGGAGGATTAGAGCTTGGAATGAAGGATATTTTGAAGACAATTTTGATTAAGGAATGAAGGATGACTATTTGAACATGTTGAACCTCATGGGAAAAGGAGACATATCACAAGAACCTTATGATGATATAGTTGTACTTTGTTTGAGGAGCTTAATAGGATCAAATAGGAACACAATTTTTTCACGAGATACTTCTGCTATCATATAATCATCTAATGGAAAGGTAACAAGGGCAGGAACTGATAATATATTTGAAAACTTCAAAACTGATATTATGAGTTCTCTATATTCTCAATTAGACATGTTGCAGGTGAAGAAAAAGCATGTTGTAGGTGAAGAAAATGCAGGTTGAAGCCGAGAAAGCTCTATCTATATTCTACCCTGACTGTAGGAAGAAGCACCTCATTAGAGAGTTCCCACTTAATAATATGGATATATGTAGTGTTTGGGAGCAAGATCATTATACAAGATGTCAGACATTGCTTCCAAGGTTAAAAGTGGTAAAAGTGGTGTTCAAGGAACGAGGTGAAGAGATCGAGTCAACATATTTCATTGGCTCTAAGAAATCACGACGGGCTCAACCATGAGGTATGGCTCAAGACCCATCATATTCTTTCAATTCCTGGGCTTATATGTATAATCCTCACCAGGTTCCTCAACAAATCCAATGTTCTACAATCCCTTGGCAACTTCCAAACCCTCCTCTAATTCATTAAATTATGCCTTGGCCCTCTCCTCAAAATCAAACATTTCCATGACCTCCAGGATGGCATGGGACCTCTTTCCAAGAATATTTCATGTACAATTACCTATGCAACAACAAAAGTTTCAACTTATTTCCAATACACTAGCAAGTAACCCCCCTCCACGACCCCAACTACATGTTCAAATTAACCCTAATCCAAACAATAAGGCAACACAAGAAGTTGAAGCACACATTTTTCCCACTTATTGTATCTCCCCCATTAGACATAATGAAGTATGCTTTTGGTCAGGGAGGATAGTAAATCCAAGAGTTTCCCCTATTATTACAGACCAAGAAGAAGACAACTCATCGAGGGAATAAAATCCAATCAATAGATTAGAAGAAAAAAAAATATTGAAACCCCTCTAACAACTAATGGCATTGTTATTGTTGACACCAATGTAACAACCAATGCTACTGTTATTGTTGAAACTCATACAACAATTGATATCGTTGTTACCGTTGGATTTGTAATAGTCGATGTTGTGATTAATATT
The DNA here is from genome assembly GCA_034641835.2 of Pinus albicaulis. NCBI lineage: Eukaryota > Viridiplantae > Streptophyta > Pinopsida > Pinales > Pinaceae > Pinus > Pinus albicaulis. The sequence continues at coordinate 124,930,808 of CM076584.1, read as the reverse complement.
AAGACTCCTTCGAATCCACCTTACATAGATATATTAACTGGAGCTAAGACTACTCCACAACTTGAGTCTGATTTTTTGAAGTAGTTGAAGAATTTGTACATTTGAATTCCATTACTCCAAGAAATCAAAGATGTCATGATCTATACAAAAATAGAAAGGGAAATTTGTGTTAATAAACCCTATAGGAAGCCCCACGATCCTTCGATTGTCCATGTAGTGGGAAAATTGTTAGAACTGATGTTGGGTGAAACTATGACTACCAAATATGATTATTTAGGGAATCCAACAGTAACTTTCCATATTGGAGAAATGGATATTCCAAATACATTGGTTAACCTGGGTGCTGCAATAAATGTGATGATCAAAGAAACATTTGAGTCACTCAGATTCACCAATTTGATACCCACCCATACTGTATTGGAATTTTCTGATAGGTCCAAAATTTGGGCTAGGGAGTTCTAGAAGATGTTGTGATTTCATTAGACTCCTGGGAATATGCTACTGATTTCCTAGTGTTACAACCTAAGACGCACCTAGGAGGACACCCCTTGATCATGGGAAGATTGTGGTTAGCCACTAAAGATGCATTTATTAGTTACATATCAAGATTTTTGATGATATTCGATGGAAATAATACAAAGAACCATGTCATCTACCATCCATACAAACCAAGTTTTGACTATGAAAGCCCTTTATGGTATGAATTTGAACCAGAAGGGGATGATGCATGGTCACTCCTCAATATTTGTAAGACCCATTATATTAGAAATGAAATATATGATGACACTATTAGCAATTTTCTTAGTAACCCCTATGTTGTTACTCAACCAATATCCCAAATTTTAAATTCTATAATGAATGAACCCAGTTCGGATGATACCACTGATGGTCTTATTACAAAAAATATAAAAAAATCCCCAAATCTTAAGAGTTTCCCAATCGAAATTGAGCTCAAAAGGAATTTAAATATTAATCCTAATTTATCTCCTGAGCAAACATAAAAATGGATTCGATTGTTGCGAAATCAATACTTATCTTTTGCATGGGATTATGCGATCATGAAGGGAATTCACCTTGGTTTATGTACTCATAATATTTATTTGAAGGATGGATGCCATCCTATTCAACAATCACAGTGACAAATGAACCCAACTTTGAAGGATATCATTAAGGAAGAACTTACAAAATTATTGAATGCAGAATTTATCTATCCAATGTTTGGCAGCTAGTGGGTTAATCCTAACTTGTTGTTGTGCCTAAGAAGAATGGAAAATGGAGAATCTATGTTAATTATAGGGAGCTCAATAATTCCACCCAAAAGGACCACTCCCCATTGTATTTTATTGACTAGGTACTTGATACCCTTTATGGTAAGAAAATATTTTCATTTCTTGATGGATTTAGTGGTTATAATCAAATCCATATTGCATCGCCTGAAGACCAGGATAAGGCCACCTTAACTTGTCCTCGAGATACATTTGAATATTGAGTCCTTCCTTTTGGACCCTGCAGTAATGGACCAAATACCTTTCAACAAGCTATGTTAGGAATATTTTCAGACCTGGTTCATGACTGTCTAGATATTTTTATGGATGATTTTACACCATATGGTGATGAATTTGATGTAGCATTAGCTAATGTTGAGAAGGTGCTGGAATGATGTAAGCAAACTAACCTTTCTTTGAGCACTTAAAAATTTCATATGATGATGAATGAAATAATTATGTTGGGACATTATCTTTCTGCTACAAGGATACAAGTTGATTGAAGTAATATTGAGGATTCCTACTCCTAAACACAAAAAAAGGTACACAATTTTTTAGGGAATATAGGTTATTACAAGCATTTTATAGAAGAAATTTCTAATATTGCATCCCCCTTTTTTTGCCTTACTTTCAAAATATGAAAAATTTATATGGACTCATAAATGTAAAAACATGATTTTGCAGATCTAAAAAGGTGTGTATCAAAATCCCCTATTTTACATGGACCTAATTGGACCTTATCGTTCCATATTTCTACAGATGCCTCTAACACTGCTATTGGGGTTGTGTTGGGGCAACAAGAAGAAAGAAAGCCTTATGTTATGTATTACATCAACAATAATTTAACCTCTATTGAATTGAAATATATGGTTATTGAAAAGGAATTTCTTATTATTGTATAGTTTATTAATAATTTTATACATTACATTATATGGTATCATGTTTTTGTACATACTGACCACTTTTCCATTCGATTACTAATGAATAAACAGATCACCAATGGTAGGGTTACTAGGTGGTTGTTTTTATTAAAAGAATTTGATATCACTATTGTGGAAAAGCTTGAGAAAAATAATGTCATTGTTGACTTCCTTTCTAGACTTCCCAACAATAGTGATAATTTACCTATCAAGGATTGTTTTCCAGATGAATATCCTTTTGCATTTTCCACTCACCTTCTACGATATGTAGTCATTTCAAACTATATTGATGTAGGAATAATTCCACACCACCTTTCTCCTAGAGAAAAACATAAAATTATTCAACAGTGCCTGATATTTTTGGGTGGATCACTATCTCTTTCACATTGGGATAGATTATCAAATCAGGTAGTGTGTGAGGGAATATGAAGTCCACAATATTTTGAAGGCTTTCCATGATGAGCCTTATGGCAAACAATTTGATGATAAGAGAACATGTCACAAAGTTCTTCATATGTGGTACTTTTGGCCTACCATATTTCAGGATGCAAAGATGTATATGCAAGGGTGTGACAATTGCTAAAGGATGGGCCAACCCATCTCATCAAATGAAATGTCATTACATACTCAGCTGGTTATAGATACTTTTGAGAGACGTTCTTTGGAATATTTTGGGCTATGTAATGAACATATTTTTTTATGCACACCAAATTATATGTAATCGCCTCCTCCCACATTTACCCACTTTCACCATCTTGCCTAGGGTAAACATGAGATGAGGGTCACTATGATAAGACTCAACCTCCTAAGTGGCCTTAAGGAAAAAAAGTTGAAAACTTAAGACCTTATTGACTTCCCTCAGGTGCCACAAAACCTCTAGGAGTAACCCAAACCCTTCGAATGTCCAACCCTTGAGACAACTTACTTTTTCCCTAACCTAGCTCCAATCGCTCCCTTGCCAAGGCCTACATGTGACTATGGGTTCTCAGTCACACTCATAAGCCTACCTCCATCTCACTATGGAATTTTATGCTCATTTCTATGCCAACGACTCCAAATTATATGCCACTTTTTCAGGGCTAGGACTAAGGTCTCTTCCTAGAACTCAGTGAATCTTCTAGAGAAGATAAATGACATAGAAACAATGCTTGTAAACATAAAACTGAGACCAGGAATCGGCTCGACTATCCCCAACTAGGACTAACATTCTGTTAAAAACTTGGTGAATATACAACCTCCATGTCATGAATTCAAGTCTAAACATAAGGGACTGAAAACTTATCTGAGGTTTAACAATAAGGGTCACTGCCTTCTCACATTAGTTGTCATAACACCAATTACATATTGCATATTAGTTGTCATATTCAATTACAACTGAAAACATGAAAAGAGCCATGACTAAGATCTATCATAGAACCTTGCTTATAACAAGCATACAACAACATAAATAACAACAATACAACAACCATTAAAGCCACCTGGCCATAAATTGGTTGAACTAAATCTTTATTTCAGCCAATCAACCCCGTTCCATATTCCAAGCATGAATGTGGGATCTCATGGGATAAACCAGTCCAAAAAAAACCAAGGGAATCCAGAGGTTAAACCACCCACACCCTCACCATACCATGATCTCACCTAAACCGATGCCAAGATCAAAAAACCAAACCGAGCTTGGATGCCTCAGAATTTCTTCCCCAATACCTTGAGGAATTTTCCTGTCTCCACCCTCAGGATTTACTGTGTATCCCGCCATTACCGGTAAAGGGATTCCTAGACCTTTGGGAATTTTCCTTAGACCACCTCACCCGGATCCAAAATATTCCGGCAACCCAAAGCTCAAAACCAAGAACAATCCCATCACACCATGGCTATCTAGAAATTCCAAGGCTAGGCTAAAATCCACTGTTGAAACCTGAAAAAATCCATGGCAATGACAACAAAAGAACCAAATAAAAACATGCACATACCTTGCATTTCAACACCTACAAGGAAATCATACATGCAACATGTTACCTAAAAGTATTCTTGTGAAGCTGCTTGATCCTTGCCTCCCTTTGCTTTCCTTGTACTTATTTTATTTTCCTTTCTTTTTCTTGTCCTTCCTTTGATTACATTCTTTCTTTCTCCTCTTATTGCTCTTTTCCTATTTGAAACTAATTCTAAAACTGAACTAAAGGATGCCAACTGATGCTCTAAGGAATTTTTATTGACGAGGCCTCTAATTTCTTCAATTTTCCATTATTTTTCTTCATTTTCCTCCTCACATGCAACCCGTGACCTTTCACCTTCCTTTTCTCCTAATTTCCTTTATTTTCATAAATAATGTTCCAAAAATACATTTTTTCCTTTCCAAATCCTTATCCATTTCGTTTTCCAATTTCCCTTAGCCATAAACACATCAAGTGATGCCCACTAGGATATTTTTCCCAACATTCAGCTTGGAATAAATGCCCCTTTCCCATGGTCTTATTTTACCTTTTTTCACTTTTATTACTTTACCTTTTAACCTGGGGCTGTGAGAGACCCCTCCCCCTTAGGAGAACACCATCCTTAGTGTAAAACCACACATATACCTATAAAAACACTGAAAATAAAAAAACATACTGCTTATGGAGATTTATAACCCAACTCGTTGCAATATTTACAATAACATCACACTCAAAAGAAAAACAATCATGTAAAACATGAAAACATGAAAACGATACCGCTTATTGGAGCTTTATAAATTAACTCATTGTGATATTTATAATAACATCCATACATAAATATGTAAAAATATTAAGAATCATTTTCCTTCACTGGAAAACAATTAAGGATACATAGCCCGCATATGATCAACCGTCTCCCATGTAGCTTCATCGAGCCAAAATTGCTTCCACTGCACTTTAAACTTCTTGAGTGTTCTATTCCAGAGCACGAGATGTTTCCGCTACAATATGCATTGGGGTTCCAGCTATAATTCTCCTTCTTTCTCTACTTGCATTACAAACCAATCAATAAAATGATTGTAGGAATGGGGTTCCCTAAGCTGTGTTTTATATATAATTTTGTAGTAATTGGACTTGTGTAAGGGCTTTGGGGCAGGTCAAAGCCCCCAATTTTTTTGTAATGGGTCAAAGGGTAAACCTAGAGTAGGATAGCAAAGCCTATGATGATATAAATAGATAGATAGTTGGGTCTAGAAAGAGGTAAGAAATATTGATGCTATGAACGAACTGTTGAGATCTGTTTTGGGTTATTTCGGGTAAGGGTTCCTGCTGGTTGTGTGCGCGGAGATCCTCAGTCCTACTGTGTGTGGACCCCACTGGCTGTGTGCGCGGGATGTGACTTGGGTTTGTAATTGGGTTTTTCGATATTAATGAATGCGAATCTATTGAAGTACATTTGTGCTATCTGAACTAGTTGTGTTTACTACTGAAGTGCCTCTGTGTTATTTGAATGAGCTGCGATTGTGTCTGTGATATATGATTTAGCTGCGATTATAATGTTCTGTGGAGATAATTGCTGATGGGCACGTGGATGCGAATGTGTTGATCAGATCTATTAATGATAGTAGCTCTGTTTATGGTTATATATTGATTATATTGTTAAAGGGTCGATAATAGGCTTCTATCTATGCGAACCTGATATATCTCACGAGATCTGCCTCAATTACCTACTCTTCTTAGGGTGTGGAAACCTAGTTCCAGCACCCACCTATACTACTTCAGGTGAGACCTTGGCCTGCGAAAGTAGGTCATTGCCAAAAGGGCCAGTAGTATAGGGGTTTGTTGGAAAACCTTAACTCTGAACCTGGGTTAGGACCCCTGAAACCAACAAATGGTCTTATTTTCGGGACCGGGAGTATTTTGAGAGAGAGATCAGGTAATGCCACGAGGCCATTGGAAACCTGAGAAATTGGAGCTCGAAGACAGGTTCTTAAGGCAGATTCATGAATTTTCTGTAAAAGAGAATCACAGCACGAAGCTGACAGCTAAGAAGTAGAAGAAAAAATATATTTTCATCGAATTATATGAAATTTTCTTTGTAACTTTTGCGAACAAGCTCCAGGAGTGGCTAGCGAGGCTAGTAGAATTCCAGACGTGTTGGAAGGATGATCAAGTTACGCAGTGGACTCCGGAATTGATTCAACAGTTGGAGAAGGCTGACAACACAATCACCCGCATGGACTCCGGAATTGATTCAATAGTTGGAGAAGGATGACAACACAATCACCCGCATGGTATATCACTGGGTGGATAGTGTGTTAGGAGGATTTGTAACATAATTTGCAATCGATCAGTTTGTATCCTACTCTGAGGTGGAGTAGAGGTTCTTCAAAGGATTCCGAGGTAAGTTCTTGTGAACATTGTCGTTGCTAATTAAAATATTACTGTGTGAAAAATGCATTTTGTGCAGCCACACTAAATGAATTACCTCTGATCAGAGTGAGAGTATAACACGAAGTGGTAAGTACTACTGAGCCAACTAAGAAGGGGATAGATCCATCTACATCCCATTGAGAGAGTTGGTTGTGCACGCAGGGACTAGTCCTCTGACTACACCATATTCGAGTCAGCATAAGGGAATGAACTCCCCCACACCTCTGCCACCACCAGAAGAAGATATGGTCGCATACATGAAGCTGCCCACCTTCAAGGGTGTAAGAGATGAAGATATGGACCGATTTTGGTTCATAGCAGAATCAGTATGGACTGCGCAGAATGTGGCTAGCGATGTTGTAAAGAGGGCGCAGTTATCCATTGCCTTTGAAGGAAGGGCTCTGGATTGGTACATGGGGTACGTAGGCCAGCGTGTGGATCCATCTATTCAAGAGATTAAGAATGCTTTAAAACAACAGTTCCGGAAGCCTAAGTCCTACACTCAGCTAGTGGTTGAATTGAAATATTTTAGACAAGGACCCACTGAGTCGGTATGGGAGGCTGATCAGCGGCTGAAGAAAGTTATCAGGGATGGGGAATTTCAGTATGGTGATAGACAACACAAGGAATGGTTCATCGCTATGCTATTACCTCACCTGCACGGACCTATGGGTTAGCAAGCGATTGAGACACAAGAGAAATCCTTGGAGATTTCTTTGAAGCTAGAAGCTGCGCCAAGAGATGATGCTCAGTTTGGAGTACAACAGATCCAGGGACAACTGGAGGCAATGCACCTCCAAATCTAGAATTTTTGAAAAGAGTGAGGAAAAGAAGCTAGCCCAGACATATGGTGCATAAGATGTAGGGTGTCCGGCCACACAAAGGATCAGTGCCCTCTGTTGGCGGACTACATGCATGTTGGGGGGCCCAGCCCATTACTTCCTAAAGAGGCTGCGAGACCAAGAAGTCCGACGTTATGGTGTGATGAATGTCGCGTAGCTGGACTACATGATACCAACCACTGCCCCCGTCTTGGTGCTTATGTTCCAGAATTAAAGCAGCAATGGTGCCAATTATTCTCATCTGGGGGACATGACGAACATAACTGTCGGACATATGACTTAATGATAGACCGAGGAAACCTGTACAAGGTACAGGCTGACCCTTCTTCACCACTATCTCTCTTGAGCAGAGGCGGCTCCCCAGCCAGAGGCAGGGGAGGAAGAAGAAGCGGAAGCGCAGGTCAAGGTAGATGGAAATTGATCTGTTATAACTGTGGAGAAATAGGGCACTTCGTAAGGGACTGTTTGAACCCTGTATGACAATCTTGTCGATATTGTAGACAATTGGATCATGTGATCGAAGATTGTCCAGTACTGATAGCAAGAATGCATGAAAAACATCAGACACCAATGCAGAATGTGCAAAGGGTTAAGGCAGAACCGCGTGATGAGGGACCTAATATTAATGTCATAACGCACAACGGCATGGCTATAGGAGGAGCTGAGGAGCGAGCTGCGGCTGAACCCCTTATCCGAAAAGTTGCCATTAAACATGAAATATTGGACCTACAGAAGGATAAATAAACCTTCATTGAAGCTCGTAAAGACTTTACCAAGGATGAGGAATTTACTTCCAAGGCTCCAACAAAATTAAGAGCAGACGATGAAGTTAAACCATTCCTACAGGCATGTATGAAGCTGCTACGCAACCAGAAGGTAGTAGAAAAGATTCAAACATTGATAGATAGTTGCGCAGAAAGAACTGACCCTCCCACAGAAGTTAAAGATTTTCACAAACTGTATAAGAATAAGAGACACATTGGTCGAGAGATGTGGCTAATGGCACAAATCGGCGATTATGAAATGGATCAGGTCATCCTGGACCTGGGATCTAATATGAATGTCCTGTGCAAACAGACGTGGTAGAGGATGGGAGAACCTAAGCTGGAATGGTCTAATATACAGTTGCGCATGGCTAACCAACAAAATATCATACCATTGGGGAGACTGTAAAATATTATGGTAGATATCGTAGCGGTTAAGGTATGCACAGATTTTGAAGTAATTCAGATTATGGAAGATGCAGACCCTTATCCTGCACTCCTGGGACTGGATTGGGCTATAGATAAGAGAGGCATTATCAACTTGAAGAAAAGGAGCATGGTTTTTGAGAATGAGGGTACGAAAGTGATAGTCCCTCTAGACCCACCGGAAGGAGAACGGTATACAGATCCTATGTGCGAAGAAGACGACGTGGATCATATCTATAAAATAACTGCCCAGAATGAGGATTGGATTAACCCTACAGTTGATGGCATGCTTTGCTAGGAGAAATACAATGAATGCCTCTCTGAATCTGATGGGGAGATCGAAAATTGGCAGAATCAGTTACATGATGTATCTGCGCTACGATGTCATAGGATCGTGAAGAGCTTCTAGTGTATCTCCTCAGAGGTTAGAGAGTTGCCTTACTTTGATGGTTCTGGTAGCATTAGGAATTTTTTTAGAACATTTGAAGAAGAAGTCCCAAGGGAGCGAAGAATGTGGGCCCTTAACCTAGCCATTCATGCAACACCTGCGCGGTGGTGGGAAAATCATAAGGGGATGTTCCAGGATTGGGAGGAATGTCGTGAGATGATGATCCTACAGTTTGAACCCCTGGTTCACCTATGTATGGATACTTTCCTTGGCCAACGAGACTCATGCAAGCACGTGGCCACATGGATGGAGGTGTGGTGCAAAAGGACCAAGGACGTGTGGGTCCATTTGTTCATTCATGCCTTGGGGCCAATCCCCACTGCCTGGTATCTATATGCAGAGCTACATCGACGTTCCCACCATTGGGAGACCATGAAGGAAGATTTTGTGGGAACGTTTAGGTTGATAGGTGGAACTGAGGCACTAGACGAAGCTCTACAGGATACAGATGCCCTAATGTTTGATGTGTCACGCCCGCGTGTGGAGCACGTAGCACCATCTTGGAATACACAGATGCAGGATATTTTTAACCACCGCAATCTATCAAAGGAGGAATGTGACGAAGACCCGCGAAATATCACTATCTCGGAATCAGAGAGTGAACGCGCAGTTGTTGGACCCCCACTGTAGACTGTCGATGTGACCAAGCCTCTTGAGCTAAGGGAAATCAACATTGGAACAGAAGAACAACCTAAGCTAGCTAAGATTGGGGACTAATGAGACGATGATACTGTGGGGAAAGTCGTGGAGCTTCTCACGGAGTACTAGGACTTGTTTCCTACAAAATTCTCATAACTCAAGGGTATTACAAGGGACCTGGGGGTCATGCGCATCACTTTAAAACCAGATGCGCGCCCTAGTAAGCAGCGACCTTACCAATTGAACCCCAACTATAAGCAGAAAGTCAGGGAATAAAATGATAAAATAATAGCTGCGGGTATCATCGAACCGATAGAACAGTTCGATTGGGTAAGCCCTATGGTGGTACAAGATAAAAAGACTAAAGGAGAAATAAGAATCTGTGTTGACTTGTGCAAACTGAATGATGCCTGCATACATGATCCCTTCCCTATGCCATTCTCTGACGAAATTCTCGATAGTGTGGGAGGGCAAGAAGCATACTCGTTCACTGACGGGTTTTCGGGTTACCATAAGATCAGGATCGCACCTGAAGATCGCAACAAAATTACATTCGCCACTGAAAGGGGATCCTTCCAGTACACCATCATGCCGTTTGGGCTCAAGAATTCCCCTGCCATCATTTCATGGGTAGTGGTCACAATATTCAAATAATTCATCCACAAGTTCTTGGAGGTATACTTTTATGATTAGACAGTATTTGGGTTGGTAAAGAAGCATGTCTCGAACCTACGCATGATGTTGGACGCTTGTAGAAAGCACCAGATTTCCCTAAACATTAAGAAGTGCATATTTTTCATACCTTTCGGGATCTTGCTAGGCCACAGATTTTGTCGGCAGGGACTGATGGTTGATCCAGCCAAGGTATCGGTTATCATTAACCTAGCATTCCCTACAACTAAGAAACAACTGCGCTCCATCCTTGGGCACACAAGCTACTATCGAAAGTTCATTCAAGGGTACGCACTGATCAAGGCACCGATAGAGAAGTTGCTAAAGAAGGACGTTTCGTTTTTTTGGGACAAAGAGTGTCAAAAGAGCTTTGAGCTACTCAAGGAAAATATGGTCTTTGCACCTATCCTCATATTTCCTGACTGGGCGAAGGTTTTCCATGTCCATGCAAATGCTTCAGGTATTTCCCTGGGAGCTGTCACGACGTAGCCCAGGGAAGGGGACATTGACCACCCTGTTGCATTTGCTAGTATAAAAATCTTTAGTGCGGAGCGTAACTACTCCACTACTGATCGTGAGGGGCTAGCCATGGTATATGCCCTACATAAATACAGGAATTATCTGTTAGGAGGGCACTTCAAGATGTTCACAGATCACTCAGCTTTGAAGTACCTAGTGAATAAGCCTGTGTTGGGTGGGAAGATTTTCCGATGGCTATTGCTATTTCAATAATATGATTTTGAGATCATCATGAAGTCGAGGAAACTAAATGTTGGGCTAGACCACTTAACCCGAATCGAGAGTGGTGAAGAACCGACCAACCTAGAAGAAGGATTGCCTGATGCGCGGCTATTTTCTATTAAGGTGGTTGATGCGCACTTCACCGATATCGTTCATTTCTTAACTACGAGGATGGCACCTGCAGAATATTCGGTACAACAGAAAAAATATCTAGTAACCCACGCAACAGACTTCACCATCACAGCGGGCCACTTTTATAAGCTAGGAGATGATGAGGTACTACGAAGATATGTTCTGGAGCATGAAAGACAAGCCATCTTAGCAGAAGCCCACGGAGGCATGGCAGGAGGCCACTATGCAAGGAAAGCGACGACACACAAGATCTTAAGAGCTAGGCTATGGTGGCCCACACTGCATAGTGACTCTCATGACTATTGCAAAGCCTGCGACACATGCCAAATATTACTGGAATATGATGTGCTAAGGGTCGTCCCAATGTTGTGGTCGTGCGAGCTAGAAAAATTTGGTTTACTAAACTTCTTGCGAATGCCTCATTTTGGCCGATACAATATAACCGACCGAGTTGCGCGACAGCTGCTAGCCCTGATCCATGACGGCAACTTGTGGATCCGGGATCGCATTCCCATTGATGCCGCTCTCATTCACTGCATTACTGGTCTCCCCATGGAGGGGCTGAATCCCATGGAGTGCGTCGGCAAGAAGTATGAGCAACATATCATCGACAAGGTGCGAGAGGACTACCATGCTGAGTGGAATACTAGGGGATTCCTGATCAACACCATTGTTGACCTGGGAGTGCGCATGGGTACCCTGCTACTGGATTTTAAGATGATGCGCAAGTGCCAGGCCACGACTGTCCCCGCCTATGTAATTCAGTTGGTTGGCCACTGCGAAAAGGGGGTTTTCTTCAACTGGTCCAGTTCCTTTGCAATGAATTTTTGGAGAATGTGCGCGAGGCCAAGGATCATGGAAGGGAATTCTGCTACTCTTTCCTGCTGCTCCTAATTGTGTTGGTTGCATGGGAAGCCCTTGAATACTCGGTCCTCCTTGATCTCCAACCAGACATGTGCGAGGGGGTGCGATACACAAATTTGTGGGATTCGAAGGATGAGCAGCGCATTGATGATAACAAAGTCTTTTGGGTCCTATTTTAGAGTGGACTCGCAGCAAAAATTCACTCCCAGCCACACTTTTCGCCGACGGTATAATACAAGTACAAGAGCATTGCAACGTTCCAGGTCACGATGCACAATGTGAAAATCCGGGGCCATAAGGATCCAACCTGGGTTTCGCTGCCTTACATGGTCACTGATGAGGAATTCAACCGGCTCATTCCCACTTGGCTACCACACTGGAGATTGGGATTCAAATCAGGTGTGGCTGACACTACTAGTACAAGCACAACCCTAAAGACCACCCTGGCTGATCCTACCAAGAATACAAAAGGACGTGGCTCGGAGGGCTCCACCAGGACAAAGGATGCAGCGCAAGGCATGGAGCAGGAATCATAGCAGGACCTTAACACATAGGGCCCAGATGTGCAGGGTGTTAATTCCCTGCAAGGTACGAAACGGACTGCCGACCCTCTCAAGGGCTAGCGAAAGAAATGACGGGCTACGAGGCCCGATAGGGAGACTGAAGTTACCTTGAAAGAGGAATACTTGGAGAAAATCGTAGATGCAGTCACCCTCATCTCAGAAGACAGATGAATCGCTTTGGGAGAACAGCAGAAAGCCACGGTCACCGCCTTACATTCTGAGATCCAAGCTTTGTAGCTCAAGCTCGATACCCTATAGACAAGCATGATTCAAGCGAGGCCGCTGCCAGCAACCAACACTGATTTGATCCTCATGACTGAGAGTCGCCTCTGCTCGCTGCCAGGCGCAACACTCACCCTGATTCCACCTAACTTGTGTGCGCAAGTCCAGGCCTACACAGAACTACATTTGGATTTGGCCCGACTTCTAGACGAACCGCTGCAGGTCCTCCATACATCCCTCTTTGAGGAGATCCAACATAGAGACGGCCGGGTGCAGCAGCAGCTCAATACAATTGAGTAGACAGTTGTTGAAAAATTTGTGGAGGTGTCCCAGCGCAGGCTGCATGCACCCTTGCCGCTGCACAACAGACCATGTTGGAACTTCTAATCAGCAGGTTGTGTGAAGATGTGACTAAATATATCCCGGCCTCTGCTACCCCCAAGGCCAAGATTGAGGGACTCTTTGCAACCCTGAAGGCTTCTAGGACCAAGATTCAGAATGTCAAGACCGAGATGGAGCAGCAGATTTCTGTGTTGTAGGCCAAATTGCAGCTAGAAACTCCGCCTGAGGTACGAGCCCAGCGAGCTGCGCTGGTCACCGAAGCCGCAAATACCATTATAGCTCAGATCGCTCAGAGAAAAGAATTGCTTGAGACAACTATGCAGTTGTGGTCTAAGGTGCAACGCGACCCTCTCTTGCGCGAATTCAGTCAACAACTGTGCCAGAAGGAAGAAGAGTTCGAGAAACTGGAAGCTACGATGGCCACTCTGATCCCAGCTTAACGCCTGGCACATCTACATGCCAGCCATGCACTCAGAGATGACCTAGAAGAGCTCTGACACAAAAACAAGGTATTGAGTGACCACCTCAAGCTGTGGGCTGATGAAGCCCTCAAGATATCTCAGGCGTCGATGTTGCAGTAAAAAAATTGAATCAAACCCTAGAAAGTGTAATTGATGCCATTGAATTCCCAACTTCACAGAAGTTGGTAGAAATTGCACAGAATGCTGCTGCGCAGAGCGAAGGAGTGTTGCCCTCTCTGGTCAATGCAATCAAGCAGCTTTAGGCAAAGATGCAAACCCCATGGACCTTGTGACTCGGGACGAGTCACAAGATTTTTTTGGGGGCCTGTTGGAACGGGGTTCCCTAAGTTGTGTTTTTGATATAATTTTGTAGTAATTGGTCTTACGTAGGGGATTTGGGGTAGGTCAAAGCCCCTAATTTTTTGTAATGGGTCAAACGGTAGACCTAGAGTCCGCAAACCATGGTTTGCGGACCATAGGAGAGCAAAGGCTACGATGATATAAATATATAGATAGTTGGGTCTAGAAAGAGGTAAGAAATAATGATGCTATGAACGAACTATTGAGATCTGTTTTGGGTTATTTTGGGTAAGGAATCCTGCTAGCTGTGTGCACGGAGATCCTCAGTCCTGCTGTGTGCGGACCCCGTTGGCTATGTGTGGGAGCTGTGACTTGGGTTTGTAATTGGGTTTTTGGATATTAATGAATGCGAATCTATTGAAGTATCTTTGTGCTAACTGAACTGGTTGTGTTTACTACTGAAGTACCTCTGTGTTATTTGAATGAGCTGCGATTGTGTCTGTGATATATGATTTAGCTGCGATTATAATGTTCTGTGGTGATAATTGTTGATGTGCACATGGATGCGAATGTGTTGATCAGATATGTTAATGATAATAACTCTGTTTATGGTTATATACTGATTATACTGTTAAAGGCTCAATAATAGGCTTGTTTCTGTACGAACCTGATAGAAATCACGAGATCTGCCTCAATTACCTACTCTTCTCAGGGTTCGGAAACCTAGTTCCAACACCCACCCATACTGCTTCGGGTGAGACCTTGGCCTGCGAAAGTAGGTCATTTCCAAAAGGGCCAGTAGTGTAGGGGTTTGTTGGAAAACCTTAACTCCGAACCTGGGTCAGGACCCCTGAAACCAACAATGATCAACATCCTTTACATATATTTTAAGCAATGAAACATGAAAAACATCATGGGCTTTCACTGTCGCAGGTGGTGCAAGTCTGTAGGCCACTTGTACAATCCTCTCAAGGATCTAAAAAGGCCTGCAATATTTTGGTTCCAACTTGGCACATGATACAATCCTCAAGGATCTCTTCTTGGGCTTGATGCGTAAATACACATGCTACCCAACCTGAAACTCCTTAAGTTCCTTGTGATGGGCTGCATAACTTTTATACTTGTCCCTTGTTGCATTTAGATTCTTCTTTATAACTTGAATTTCATGTTCCATGTCTGCCAACATGTATGGTCCAATAATTACCTTGTTCACTGGATTACTCCAACTTATGGGAGTGTTCCAACTCTGCCCATACAATGCCTCAAACAGGTTCATCCTCAATGACTCCTGATAACTGTTGTTGTATGAAAATTAAACCAATGGAAGGTACTCCTCCCATAACCTTTGCTAATGCATGAAATACATCCTCAACATATCCTCGAGTATCCTATTGACCTTCTCTGTATTTCAATCTATCTATGGATGATAAGTTGTGCTGAAGGCCAAATCTGTCCCAAATCTTTCAAACAAATCCTTCCAAAACTTGGAAGTGAAATTGAATCTTTGTCTGGAACAATATTATTTGGAACACCATGCAATCTCACGATCTCTGAGATGAAGACATGTGCTACCTCATTGGATGAATAATTAGTCTTAACTAGAATAAAGTGAGCTACCTTGCTCAATCTATCTACCATAACCATGATATAATCACGCTACCTCGATGTCCTCAGAATACCTGTAATGAAATCCATGAAATGACCTCTCATTTCCATTCTGGAATTGGAATAGGCTGATGAAACCCACCTGGATGATTACACTCTACTTTGACTTGCTTCCAATTCAAACATCTCACCACAAACGTTGCCACTTCCTTCTTCAGATTCGGCCAATAGTAGAACCTCTTCACTATTGTCAACGTCTTCTAATATTCTGGGTGACCTGAATATGGTTTTACATGAAACTCTCTCAAGATAAGCTTCTTGAGTTCACTGTCATCCGTCATATAGATCATGTCCATAAATCTCACCAAGCCATCTATTGTGAGACGATATTCCACATCTTGATCACCTTTACCTTGCTGCAACTAGTGCATAAGCTCCCTATACCTGTCATCTTGATGTCCTACCTCTAAGATTCAATGTTGTAAATATCTCCTATATGAGCTCACTTTGCAACATGTTTCAATTGTACTTTCATGTTGAGAGCATCTGCAACCATGTTCTCCTTTCCCTTAATGTACTTGATCTCAAATTCAAACTCAATAAGGGTAGCCAACCATCTAGGTTGAATAGAATTCAAATTAGGTTGGTAAAATATATATATCAACCCACTGTGATTTCTCATTAAAACAAACCTTCTACCAAGAAGATAATGTTTCCACATCTTCAAAGCATGAATAATAGCTTCCAACTCAAGATCATGAGTCACGTAGTTCTACTCGTGCTCATTCAATTTTCTGGACTCGTAGAATATCACCTATCCCTGCTGCATAAGGAATCCACCAAGCCCTCTCTTGCAAGCATATGTACACAGTATAAACTCTTTATCTGAATATGCAATCTTTAACACTGGAGCATTTTTCAACAACTGCTTCAACTGCTCAAAACTGGCTACACACTCCTTTGTCCATTCAAATTTCTTACCTTTTCTTTGTAAGGATGTAATAGGATATGCAATGCATGAGAAATTCCTGATGAAACTCATATAGCAACCTGTTAACCCCATAAATGATCCGACTTCCTCCACATTTCTAGGATTTTACCACTCCATGATAGTCCTTATCTTCTCCGCATCTACTGTTATGCCATTCTTGGAAATAACATGTACCAAGTAGTGTACTTATTTCTGAAATAAACTGCACTTGCTAATATTATCATACAACTGATGCTCTCTTAGAAATCTCAACACTGCTTCTAAATTCTCAACATGCTCTTCCTCATTCTTAAAATATACCAAGATGTTATCAATGAACACCATTACAAAATTGTATAGATAAGGATGAAACACACTATTCATCAAACAAATAAAAGTAGTTGGAGCATTAGTAAAACGAATGGAACTACAACAATCTCATATTTCACATACCTGTTCCTAAAGGAAATCTTGTAGATATCCTCTTCTTTGAAGCATACCTGATGATATCCTGATCTCAAATCAATTTTGAGAAGACTATTTCTCCCTTCAACTGATCAAAAAAGTCATCAATCCTTGAAATGGGTACATCCTCTTGATCGTCACCTTGTTCAACTACCTGTAGTTAATGCATAACTTGAGAGTACCATTTTTCTTATTCACAAAAAATATTGGTGCACCCCAAGGCGATACACTCTGCCTAATGTATCCCTTATCAAGCATGTCCTTCAACTGCAACTTCAACTCTACTAACTCTGGTGTTCTCATCCTCTAAGGTGCCTTTGATGTTGGTGTTGCCCCTAGTACTAATTCAATAGAAAATTATTCCTCCTTGTACGAAGGAAACTCTAGAATATATGCTAGAAACACATCCTGAAACTATTGTAATACAGGGTAACTCTTGAATATTTATGCATCCAAAATCCTTACCCTTGTCACTGGAAATATGAACTGCAAACATGACGCACCCTTTTCTGCAACTATGCTTCGCCTGCACAGCTGTGACCATATTTACTGATGTAGGATTATTCTTTCCCTGCAATATTCTCTTCTCTCCATTATCTTCTAGGAACACAATATCTTTGTCATAGAAATATACTTTGGTTCTGTGAAGATACAACTAGTCCATACCGAAAAGCATATTATACGATCCCAATGGCAGTAAATTCAAATCTGCTGTTGTAGTCATATTCAACTCAAATGAAAAATCTATTACCCAATGATGAACTCTCTTCTTCATACCTGTATCCAACTACACCAACCAAGAATCTGCATGCACTTTTTTTCTCAAGCCACACTTATCCACCAGGTCAAGATTAACATAACTATAATTAGATCCAAGATCAATCAAAATAGAAATAACTTGATCATAATTGTGATGATGTCTCCTGGGTGAGGAACTACAATGATTCCCATACATATCAGTCTTCCTGTTAGGTGTGTCCAAAAATATTATGCCTCTGATTGTGTCCCATCTATCTAATCTATATCTGGAACAAGATCTGCTTCCATAGGATCCATTATTTTTCTCTTCTTGCTCTTGAATGATCCTCAATTGTCCCTGTTTTTTCAATTTTTATAAGCACTAAAGAATCGATGCATTAACCTCTACTTGCTTCTCCTGAGCCATTACAAGTATTTCCAATGTATCTGCTATACCAGGAGAATACTCTTCTCCTTGCTTCCCAACCGATCTGTAGGAAGTGTCACGGGAAGTAGTCTACCATTTTTCTTGTAATCTTTGATTCTCTTCTTCCTGTAAGTGTACCATGTTAGCTAAACCAATAAGATACCAAAATCAAATCCATACCTCAGTGATGATCAAGGGAGGCTTATCTCATCTGCAAGATCATTCCATATTAACATGTACATGTATAATCATAAACATATCCATGTAACAACATAATATCACAACAACATCATGCATGACCATGCCAACTATATACCATGACCTCATGCATGAAAAATATAACCTTGACAACATCAGATGTTACCTAAGGAGAGAAAAACCCAACTCTGATACCAACCTGTAACTGAATCCTCCCACATTTACCTACTTTCATCGGCTTGCCTGGGGTAAACATGAGTTGAGGGTCACGATGATAAGACTCAACCTCTTAAGTGACCTTAAGTAAATGGAGTCGACAGCTTAAGACCTTACTGACTTCCCTCAGGTGCCATAGGACCTCTAGGAGTAACCCAACCCCTCCAGGTGTCCAACCCCTCAGACAACCTACTTTTTCAATAACCTAGATCCCCAGTCGCTCCCTTACCAAGGCCTATATGCGACAATGTGTTCCCAGTCGCACTCATAAGCCTGCCTCCATGCGATTATGGAATTTTATGCTTAGTTCTATGCCAACAAATCTGAATTATGTGCCACTTTTTCAGGGCCGGGACTTTGGTCTCTTCCAAGAACTCGTTGAAACTTTCAGAGAATATAAATGACATAGAAACAATACTTGTAAAATGAGAACTAAAACTAAGACATGACCTTGCCATCCCCAACTGGGATTGACATTCTGTCAAACACTTTGTGAATATACAACCTACATGTCATGGATGAAAGTCTGAACATAAGGGACTAAAAAATTATCTGAGGTTTAACAAAAAAGGTCACTACCTTCTCACATTAGCTATCATAACACCAATTAGGTATTGCATTAATTATTCATTCAGTTACAAGTGAAAAAATAAAAAAAACCATGACTAAGACCTATCATATAACCATGCTTAAAACCAACATATAACCAGGTAAATAACAATAAGATAACAACCATTAAATTCACATAATAACTAGTACAATTCTTCATCAAAAGTAAGAGAAAAATAGCTTTTATTAAAGATAGGAAAATGTTGACTGAGTTCGGGACTTCCACATTCCACGTGACCATAGATTGGTAAAACTAAATCTTTCTTTCAAAAAATCACCCTCGTGCCATATTCCAATCATGAATCTAAGATCTCATGGGATAAACCAATCCAAAGACAACCAGGGGAATCCAAAGGTTAAACCACCTCCACCCTCGCCATATCATGATCTCACCTAAACCGGTGTCGGGATCACCAAACCTAACCGATCTTGGATGCCTTAGAATTTCATCCCCAATACCCTGAGGAATTTTCATGTCTCCACCCTCACGCTTTACCGTGTATCCCGCCTTTACCGGTCAAGGTTTTCCTAGGCCTTTGGGAATTTTCCTAAGACCACCTCACCCAGATCCAAAATCTTCTGTAAATCCAAATCTCACAACCGAGAACAATGCCATCACACCATGGTTATCTGGAAATAGAAAGTCTAGGATAAAATCCATTGTCGAAACCCAGAAAAATCCATGCCAATGACAACAAAAGAACCAAATACCAACATGCACATGCCATGCATGTCAAAACCAGCTAGGAAATCCTATATGCAACATGTTACCTGCAAGTATTCCCGCTGAAGTTTCTCGATCCTTTCCTCCATTTTCCTTCATTGTCCTTCTTTAATTTTACTTTCCTTAATTTTTCCTTCTTTTGCTTGCTTGCTTTCTTTCTCCTCTTGGTGCTCTTCTCCTCTTTGAGACTAATTCTAAAACTGAACTGACAAAAATCTACCAACTGATCCTTTGAGGTATTTTTATTGACGATGCCTCTAACTTCTTCAATTTTCCATTATTTTCCTTCATTTTCATCCACACATGCAACCAGTGACCTTTTACCTCCCTTTTCTCCTAATTTACATTATTTTCATAAATAATGTGCCAAATATACCTTTTTGCCTTTCCAAATCCTTAACCATTTCCTTTTCCAATTTACCTTAGCCATAAACACATCAAGTGATGCCCACCAGTGTATTTTTCCCAACATTAAGCTTGGAATAGTTTTCCCTTTCCTGTGGTCTGATTTTACCTTTATTAACTTTTATTACATGATCTTTTAACCCGGGGATGTCACAAAATATTTTAAGATATTTGGAATACTGTAAAAGAATCCATTTTAGGAATAAATAATATATTGTATAAATGTATGAAGGAAGAATATGTATTGTTACAAATGAGGGCCTGCTTATATACCTAGCGAGGTGTCCCTTCATGAAAAATCTTGTCTTTTGAGATATGCCTCCTTAATATATAATTAATATTAATTGTTAATTATTAATTACTTATATTCATAACATTGTTTTCCTCTTAAGAAAAGCTTTATCCTAAAATATTGTTTTTGACAAGGCATGTCATCTATTTCTTTGTCTTATAATATATTTTCATCTTTCAGAATTCTGTAAGTTGCCATCTTCGATGATACAAGATAATAAAATCCTATGAGTGATAAAAAAATATGTCGAACTAAGAAGGGGTCTAACCATCCTAAGTCAATCTTCTACGGAACTTTGCAATTGTTTGATAGCTGGAATAAATTTCTATCATAAGATCGAATTTTGCATAACATTAATATTCTTTGGAACATAAGTCTGTTGTTTATATTCTTGGTGATACTAATACAAAGGCTGATCGAGTTGTATGCTCTTGTGATTCAGATGTCAATAAGGAGTTTTTGTGATTTGATTTTCCCTTATCATGTGTGTGGAAATTTCCTTATTTACTTTAGGTACTAATGTTATTGAGTTGGTTGTATAATCTTCACTTGGAGTTTTCATCGTCTGAATTGCAGCATATGAATATGTTTTTACTTCATACAGTTTTTCATTTTCTTGAGTTGTGACATTGACTAGATCAATATTCATTCCTTTATCTTGGACTTGAACATATAAATATTTTCATGCTTCCTTCTCGATAAATTGTTGTACTTAATTTTCCAACATATTCTTGTGCTTCTTAAGCTTCTTAATTTGCATTATTAATTTCTCAATGTGGTCATTAAGGCAAGTAGCTTCTTCATTTTTTTCTACGATAATATTTTCAACTTCCTTATGCATATTTTTCATTGCCTTCTGGTCTTCTTGAAGAATTACTTTTGAGATTTCTTTTTTTAGGAAAGTGTCAAAAACGTATTTTTTATATTTAGGATGAAGAACCCTAGTTATTCCATCTATGGCAAGCCAAAAATTACATCAATATCTTCATAAAATGAGGATATAATGGTGAATTGTGAGAAAAATTATAGTCTCAAATACTTTGTTGTAGATTTCTTATGTCATATTGTTTTTTATTCATCGAATCCAACTTTTCAATTATATTCGATTTAGGAATCTCTAATTAGTTAGCACATTTAGTACTAACATAATTATTATATTGAGTAGGATCGATAGAGATTATAATATACTTTGCTACAAGTGGTCCTTTGATTTTAAATAACACATTAATACTTTTACTAAAAGTTTTAGGAAATATTTCATTTATGGTCTCAATTTTGTGCTTGTCCATAATTTCGTCAAATGATACATTAATTATGTAGTTTATATATTCTTCGTAACAAGTGTGAGACCCACTTCTTCTTGGAATTCCTTTTAACTCGTTCCTTTTTAACTCAGTTGTTTCACTTGAATATATATAACTTAAATATATAATTTTCATTATATAACTTTCACTGAACTATGAAATGTTCAAAGATCATTTTATAATTAATTTGTTTTTTTAATAAAACCTTAGGGGGGAATGAATAAATGTGACCATATGATGCTACATACAGATTGGATGAACAACGTGGATGTAAGTGGTTGCAACGGAATGACTATGGTGAATGTTGTCGGTCGGCGTGCAAACCCAGTGGTTTGGAAAGGTTGCAACGTGGGTAGAACGACGACTCTATGAAAACAACAGGGTGGGATGAACGAAAACTCTACAACAAAAACAAAAGGGTGGCATTTGGTTGGCAGTGAAATCAGGGCATCGACAAGAATGGTTGGTAGTGGAATTGGGGTACAAGAAGTGGAATGGATGGCAGTAACAACGAACATCGAAATAAAACTGACTCATCAGGAGGCATCTATGAAGAAGGTGGAAGCTAGAGGCTATGGCGGTGGATGGTTGTCATGAAGCATTGATCATCTATGTTGTGATGGTGACTGAATGGTCGAATGGGTTGCGACCGTTTGTGCTCTTGTGGCGGCTGGCTAGTTGCAAGGACTGCACCCTCTGTGCTTGCTGGCCTAGGTAAGTTAATTTAATTATTTTTTTAATTATTTCATATATGTTTTTAAACTCTTTTTTTTATAATAACTTTTTTTATAGATATATATGTAATTTATTTTAATATATAATTTTTTTCCTTTTTTCCTCGTTAATGGCCAAGGGCCATATTTTTTTGTTTTTTGTTTTAAATTCTAATGACCAAAATTCAACTTCAATTTTTGATGGCCAAAGGCCAAAACCAAACTATCTGTCAAGATGTAGGAGAAACTCCAAAATATTCGAGTATGCAATAAAATCTTGTCTAATGGCTGAGATCAAAGGACGAGGCTTTGAGACCAATGTAACAAATAAAGTTTGTACTCACAAGCTAAATACTCTAGAGCACTTGGAATATGAATATGTCCATTAAGGATACCCATTTATACATAAAATGTATGAATGAGAATATGGCTGAAGAGTATGTCTTGTTACAAATGAGGGCCCGCTTATATACCTACGCATGTATCCCTTCATGAATAGCCATGTCTTTTGCGACATTCCTCCTCAGTACCTAATCATTATTAACTACTAATTATTAAATATTTTATTAATAACAACCTATAAATCCCCCATCTCATTAGAATTCCTATATTTTAGTTTGTACAGATTATGTTACCAAGTTGATCAAAGCCAAGGAACTCACCAAATCTATTGAGCGAGATAATTCAAACTTTTTGTTTGAAGCTATATTTTTTTGGTTATGGAATTCAAAATGAGATAGTTATAGATGGAAGGCCACAAATTACTTCCCAACTGATTGAAAAGCTTGTCAAGAAGCATAATATTAATCATTGAATTACTTCACCTTAGTACCCACAAGCTAATGGACAAATGGAGAGTACCAACAAGGTGATTGAGGCTATTCTTGCAAACAATGTGGCTACTGGGCCACCAAGTTTGGGATGAGAGACTTCTAGAGTCACTTTGGGCCTACAAAACTACATGGAAAAACACCACGAACTTCTCTCCATATGAGCTTGTGTATGGTAAGAGTCTTATTGTTGCTATTGAGTTCAAGATCAAGACACTCAAGCATGCTTTAGAAGTGAATTTGGATTTGACTACAATACAAGGACACTATTTTGACCAACTGAATGAATTGGAAGAAATTCACTTGGATGCCATACAACGTACTTATATCATCCAACAACAATGTGCTAAGTGGCATGATAGTTTTATCAAGAAGAAGGTGTTTAAGAAAGATGACTGAGCCCTATTATATGAATCTAGGTTCAAGGATTTTAAGGGAAAGCTCTGTACCAAGTAGTTAGGTACTTATGAAGTGGACATGGTATTTAACAATGGGACAATTAAGTTGACAGCTATCAATGGATCACAAATTTCTTTGATTTCCAATGGACACCGTCTATGATTGTTTCATAAACCACCTTCTACGGATTCATTTTTTCACATTATCTTAGATTCAAATATTGAGATTTTTGGAGAAATAAAATGAATTTAATGGTGAAAACCCCTTTTGGGGTGTTGCTAGATAGGTGTCGACTCAAAACCAACATATTGTTGGTCGATAGATCACATATTTTTTCCTGTAGTATACTTTAACTTACGAAAATTTTCTTGTATTTGATGAGAGGATAACTATTTTTGGATAATTTTATTGACAAAATGACAAGAAGTATATTTACATGATGACTCAACTTGTTAGGATGCTTCTACTCCCTTTTCCCCAAACTATGCTTGCTTCTCTTCTAGGGTTTTTCAATGCTATCACACTAGTTGAGGCTCTGTTGATATTCATACGTCTTTATTCTATTTCATGCTAATGCACACTCTGTTTTCTTGGTACCATTTTCAAGAGTCAATATGGACGTTGCTACTTAGCTAGGTAAACCAAGACCGTTGTTCCAACAAGGATTTGACTACTCTTCACAATTCATCTAACTTGGCTATAACCATCATAATCCTCCATTTTTGCTACTAACCAAAATTCGTCATCATTATGGAATTAATTTTATTTACGTTGAATTCTTGTAATTTGTTAAGAAAAGAGCCTTAGTTTGAACAAATTGAGAATCAAAATATTTTCATGGATAATTTTGGTACCAAGATTAGATAGTAGGATAACCTATAAGACAGAGACTCTTTGCCTCGTACAGGGGGTGGCACCATCATTTCCAAAACTGTGAATCTTGTATTCTATTTCTCAGAGTTAATGCTAGCATGTGGGCTATGATTTACCAACCCCCTGCTAAGGAGGAAGGGCCCTCCTCTTTAGCAGGAATCACTGCACTGTAGAGGTAGCGTAGCTATTTTATTTTAATATAATGTAGGTTATGTTATTTCAGTTCTTGTTATAATTTCAATTATCATAGTTATAGATTGTTGCTGATACATTTTTGTTACTATTGGTTAAATTAGCTTGCAAAATATATAATATATATTGATCGTGTTCCAGTGTAGTTACTCTTGGATCGATCCTTACTAATTGTGTGCTACTACTGTTCAATTTCTGCTACAAAATTATAGCTTGCTGCTGATACAAATATTATGTTGGTTGTTGGTACATCTGTTACGGTGTGTTATGAAATTAATGAGTGGGTTGATTTTGATTGTCTTTATGGTTGTGTGGTTGTGATTGAATATTTTTGTGCAATTGAAGAATGAATTTCAATAAGTGTTATTTTATTTTCACTGTAAGAGTGATCTTAGAGTATATGTGTGCTATTTTATTATGCAAGTATGATTTCATTTCCAACATTGTGTGCATAGTGTTATTTTTATGTAAGTGAGGGTTTGACAGTGTAACTTTTGTTGAATTGATTTCTTTTCCTGCAAGTGTGAGGAGTAACAACAAATTTTGGTTTGATTAAGTTCCAATTTCCCATAGAAGAATATTTAGAAATAATTAGGGATATTCAATGTTATTTTTCAGTTGCTTCCTGCATATACTATTCATGATAACCTTGAAATATCAAAATTACGCTAGTTGAATAATTTATGTGTGACTGATTATTTAGTTTTATTAAGTACACTTAATTCACCCATTAAAATTTAGTACATTCTTTGAAACCTCCCAATAACAATGCAAAAAAGTGGCAGTCCTCAGTATTTTCACAAGAATGTTGCAACTCTCGAGGGTCTCGAATTTAATTATCAACCTGGGGTTCGAAAAAACTTAAGAGGGGTCAAAAATATATGTGTAACATGCACTCTCATGAAAATGTAACTGCCATAAATGCTAGAAAATGAAAAAATGAAAACCATAATACTAAGTACATGAGGTATCTGCAGCTCTTAGGGTGGGCCCAACCTAATGATGCTCTGAGAATCCTAAAAGGATAACCAAGCTACGAGATTCAATACAAAATCGCTTCCATTAATTGAAACAATGTTCTTACATTACAAGACTACAAAAATTGCTTGAATATACAAGAAGCTTATTCTTGCTTTTTACTTCTATTTTTTCTCTCTATCTTCTACTGGCTAACTTGAGCCTCTTATTTATACATAAAGTATGGAGTAGCCTCCTTGAGAGGAAGGTTGCATTTCCCTCCAAAAATTCCTAGAAAATGGAATCTTTCTCCTTCTCCACCTCACAATAACCGGAGGGGGCATTAAATTCCTTGAGGCAACATAGTTTAGGACTTCCTACTATAGGGAACAAGTCCCATAAATCTATCCATTGCTAGATCTCTTGGAATATGCTCAATATAAAGTCTTTAAATCCTGCACAATAAACATGTTAAGGCACATAAAATATAAAAACCACATTGAACTCTTTTAGGAACCCTTTGAGCTAGGAGAATATATATCATTAATTGCAAAATGTGGGTTCAAACATAGATTTATATTCTTAGGAGTGGATTAATAGGCCTTATAATTTATCTATTTTGGATGCCCATCATCTTTCTATCAACAATATCCATAACCACCATTTGAATTCCTTCATTTTTTGGCCACTCAAGACTAATTCAACTCCTATGCTCTTCTTCGCATGAGTATGAGAAATATTGAGATCTCTTAGGCCTAAAAACAAGAAAGGGAGATGGGAACCTCATGAAGCAAGCGCTTCTTGGGAGACGAAGGTCATACAAATTGTAGGGATGTGATGGGTTTGACTTCTTTCGGTGAGAAAACCACTTGGATATAACAACAATGCTTGTGTTTTCCTCCTTCCATTAGGCTTCTTTTATACCATTTCAAGATGGTTGATACCATTTTTCAGTAGGGGACATGAATAAAAGTGTTAAAAGATGCCACAAAAATATATACTATTGATGTTTTAAGTACGTGTGTTTAAGATGTTGTCCATGGGCTAGTTCTAATTCTCTTAAGTAATATACCTTGATGTGTATCCTCAACAACAAATTTTGGTAAATAAAGAAGATTGTAGGCTCTATATTATGGTTAAATGCATCTCAACCATAAAAAGAATCTAAAAAGACAAATGCATCTCAAAAGGGTTAGATTGATAATTTGATTTAAAAAATTATTTTAATTTATGATGAAATGTAAATGTATATGGAGTACAATTACACTTGTCAATATGAATGTATTCCACTAAAAAATATATGTTTAAAATCTAAAAATGATTAGAGAAACACTTACATTATTAAGAACTTCTAGCTTGTTTTTTTTGTTATTTTTTTAATAATTAATAATTAATTAATAATAATTTTTTATAAGTTAATTTATTGACTTGTTAGTTTTTGGGACTGAATATTAAATATCACTCCAAACTAGTTATTTTATTTATTTAATATTCTCATTTTTCCTATAAAAATATCACTCTAAAGTAATTACGTTATTTAATTAATATTCTCATTTTTCCTATAAAAATAAGAATATTATAAATATTTATCAAATTTGTCTATAACAATTTTGATAATATTAAAACATCATTATTATACAAAATTCAAATTCAAATTAAAAATATATAACTTAATCATCATATCAACTTTTTGACTCTAGCTAATATTTTATTTTATTTTGTTACAAATGTTAAATACAACATAATTCATTTTCCAAATTTTAAATTAAAAAAAAAAAAAACAACAAAATATTATTCATTAGTTGGTTCTAAACGCGTAGACAATGTTCCATTGCATGTGATTATTACCGAAAGATTTTTTACAACATATTCATTTTATTGCATGAATGTTAAATCTTTTACTGTAAGAATATTTTTTCATTTCCACATAGTTTTTTTAAATAAATATTAAATACAATATCATAAATATTTTCTAACTTTTTAAATAAAAAAACTTATCAAAAATATTATTCTGCATTGCTCCATAATAAACATTATATTATTTTTATATGTGTAAATAAAGAAACAAATGACAAAAATATTATTTTTAATAAAAAAATAATTTAACAAAAATATCCTATTAAGTTGATAGGTCCAATATCTTTCCACCTCACCTTTATATTTTTATTAGAAAAAAAAGTACCTATATATCTCTTTACATAAACAAATATCTCCTCCACCATATTTTTCTTATAAACATTCATTACAACATCAAATTCATTTCCCATCTTTTAAATATCATTCCAAATATAGGACTTCACAATGAGCTGACATATTATAATGAATCGAAATATTTTCCCACATAATTTTTTATAAACATTAATTACAACATCAAAGATGCAACAAAATATATTTCCAAATAATGGACTTCGCAATGAGCTGACCTATTATAATGAATTGTTAAGTGGTGAAGTTTGATGAATACCGATGTGTATATGCAGGTAGCAACATAGAAGGGAATTGTAGCAGCCATATAGTCAGAAGAAGAAGAAAGGGAGCAGAAGTGCAAAAGCCGGAGAAGAGCAAGAGAATTCTCAAAAGGGTTCTAGAGGAAAGAGAACCAATTGATCCCAAGAGATCAAACGTGAGAGGGAAGCTTGATAGGGGATTGTGTAGTAGTAATTGAGACTGGCTACAAGAGAGAGGCTTTAGTGTAGTTCCTAAGTGGACATGGAAATTTCACAAGAGGAAAGGTGAAAATGACTTTAGACAGTAAGAGGAAAGGCTTAGCAGAAATCCATAGAAAGAGGAAAGAGGATGCCATAACATATGGCAGAAGGGGAGTAGATGATGAATAATTTGATAGAGAGATGGTTGAGTTAAGGCCACAACTCAATCATTTGGAACAACTGCTACAAAAGGAGATTAGAGAGGATCTGAAATATGGAATGAATGTAAGGAAAAGAGTCAAGTGGCATGTTATGAGGTTATTTTCCAAGAATTTGATGCAAAAGATGAAGATTTGGATGAAGATTAGGGTAAACATGAAATGAGGGTCATTATGATAAGACTCAACCTCCTAAGTGACCTTAAGGAAACAAAGTTGAAAACTTAAGACCTTACTGACTCCCCTCAAGTGCCGCAAAAGCTCTAGGAGTAACCCAAACCCTCCTGATGTCCAACCCCTTAGACAACTTACTTTTCCCTAACCTAGAGCCCCAATCGCTCCCTTGCTAAGGCCTACATGCGACTATGGGTTCTCAGTCACACTCATAAGCCTACCTCCATCTCACTATGGAATTTTATGCTCATTTCTATGCCAATAACTCCAAATTATATGCCACTTTTTCAAGGCTAGGACTAAGGTCTCTTCCTAGAACTCATTGAATCTTCTAGAGAAGATAAATGGCCTGGAAACAATGCTTGTAAACATAAAACTGAAACCAGGACTCGACTTGACTATCCTCAACTAGGACTGACATTATTTCAAACACTTGGTGAATATACAACCTACATGTCATGAATTCAAGTCTAAACATAAGGGACTGAAAACTTATCTGAGGTTTAACAATAAGGGTCACTTCCTTCTCACATTAGTTGTCATAACACCAATTACATATTGCATTCAGTTTTCATTCAGTTACAACTGAAAACATGAAAAGAGCCATGACTAAGATCTATCATAGAACCATGCTTATAGCCAGCATACAACAAGATAAATAACAACAATACAACAACCATTAAAGCCACCTAACCATATATTGGTTGAACTAAATCTTTATTTCAGCCAATCAGCCTTGTTCCATATTCCAAGCATGAATGTGGGATCTCATGGGATAAAGAAATCCAAAGAAAACCAAGGGAATCCAGAGGTTAAACCACCCCCACCATCACCATACCATGATCTCACCTAAACCGGTGCCAAGATCAAAAAACCAAACCGAGCTTGGATGCCTTAGAATTTCTTCTCCAATACCTTGAGGAATTTTCCTGTCTCCACCCTCAGGCTTTACCATGTATCCTGCCATTACCAGTAAAGGGATTCCTAGACCTTTGGGAATTTTCCTGAGACCACCTCACCCAGATCCAAAATCTTCTGGCAACCCAAAGCTCAAAACCAAGAACAATCCCAACACACCATGGTTATCTAGAAATGCTAAGGCTAGGCTAAAATCCACTGTTGAAACCTGAAAAAATGCATGCCAATGACAACAAAAGAACCAAATACCAACATGCACATACCATGCATTTCAAAATCTACAAGGAAATCATACATGCAACATGTTACCTACAAGTATTCTTGTGAAGTTACTTGATCCTTGCCTCCCTTTGCTTTCCTTGTACTTCTTTTATTTTCCTTTCCTTTTATTGTCCTTCCTTTGATTACTTTCATTCTTTCTCCTCTTGGTGCTCTTCTCCTATTTGAGACTAATTCTAAAACTGAAATAAAGGATGCCAACTGATGCTCTAAGGCATTTTTATTGACGAGGCCTCTAATTTCTTCAATTTTCCATTATTTTTCATCATTTTCTTCCTCACATGAAACTCGTGGCCTTTCACCTTCCTTTTCTCCTAATTTCCTTTATTTTCATAAACAATGTTCCAAAAATACATTTTTTCCTTTCCAAAGCCTTAGCCATTTCCTTTTCCAATTTCCCTTAGCCATAAACACATCAAGTGATGCCCACTACGATATTTTTCCCAACATTCAGCTTGGAATAAATTCCCCTTGCCCATGGTATTATTTTACCTTTTTTAACTTTTATTACATTACCTTTTAACCTGGGGCTGTGAGACACCCCTCCCCCTTAGGAGAACACTATCCTCAGTGTAAAACCACACATATACCTATAAAAGCCACTGAAAATAAAAAACATACTGCTTATGGAGATTTATAACCCAACCCATTGAAATATTTACAATAACATCACCCTCAAAAGAAAAACAATCATGTAAAACATGACATCATGACAACGATATTGCTTATTAAAGCTTTATAAATTAATTCATTGTGGTATTTATAATAATATCCATACATCAATATGTAAAAATATTAAGAATCATTTTCCTTCACCGGAAAACAATGAAGGATACATAGCCCGCATATGATCAACCATCTCCCATGTACCTTCATCAGGCCCAAAGTGCTTCCACTACACTTTAAACTTCTCGAGTGCTCTATTCTAGAGCACGAGATGTTTTCGCTCCAATATGCATTAGTGTTCTGGCTGGAATTCTCCTTCTTTCTCCACTTGCATTACAAGCCAATCAATAAAATTATCAACATCCTTTGCATATATTTTAAGCAATGAAACATGAAAAACATCATGGGCTTTCACTGTCGGAGGTAGTGAAAGTCTGTAGGCCACTTGTACAATCCTCTCAAGGATCTAAAAAGGCCTGCAATATTGTGGTTCCAACTTGTCACATGATACGATCCTCAAGGATCTCTCCTTGGGCTTGATGCGTAAATACACATGCTACCCAACCTGAAACTTCTTAAGTTCCTTGTGTTGGTCTGCATAACTTTTATACTTGTCCCATGTTGCATTTAGATTCTTCCATATAACCTGAATTTCATGTTCCATGTCTGCCAACATGTATGGTCCAATAATTAAATTTTTCACTGGATTACTCCAACTTATGGGATTGTTCAACATCCTCCCATACAATGCCTCAAACAGGTTCATCCTCAATGACTCTTGATAACCGTTGTTGTATGAAAACTAAACCAATGGAAGGTACTCCTCCCATAACCTTTGATAATGCATGAAATACATCCTCAACATATCCTCGAGTATCCTGTTGACCCACTTTGTCTTTCCATCTATCTATGGATGATAAGTTGTGCTGAAGGCCAATTCTTTCCCCAATCTTGCAAACAAATCCTTCCAAAACTTGGAAGTGAAATTGAATCCTTGTCCGATACAATATTATTTGGAACACCATGCAATCTCACGATCTCCCAGATGAAGACATGTGCTACCTCATTGGTTGAATAAGTAGTCTTAACTAGAATAAAGTGAGCTACCTTGCTCAACCTATCTACCGTGACCATGTTATAATCACGCTACCTCGATGTCCTCAGAATACCTGTAATGAAATCCATGAAATGAACTCCCATTTCCATTCTGGAATTGGAATAGGCTGATGAAACCCACCTGGATGATTACACTCTACTTTGACCTGCTTCCAATCCAAACATCTCACCACAAACGTTGCCACTTCCTTCTTCAGATTCGGCCAATAGTAGAACCTATTCACTACTATCAACATCTTTGATTATCCTTGGTGACCTAAATATGGTTTTACATGAAACTCTCTTAAGATAAACTTCTTGAGTTCACTGTCATCCGTCACATAGATCCTATCCCTAAATCTCACCAAGCCATCTATTGTGAGATGATAGTCCACATCCTGTTCACCTTTACCTTGTTGCAACTAGTGCATAAGTTCCCTATACCTGTCATCTTGATGTCCTGCCTCTAAGATTCGATCCTGTAAATATATCCTATATGATCTCACTGCTACAGCATGTTTCAACTATACTTTCCAACTGAGAGCATATGCAACCATGTTCTCCTTTCCCTTAATGTACTTGATCTCAAAGTCAAACTCAATAAGGGCAGCCAACCATCTAGCTTGAATGGCATTCAAATTAGGCTGGTAAAATATATATATCAACCCACTGTGATTTCTCATTAACAAAAACCTTCTGCTAAGAAGATAATGTTTCACATCTTCAAAGCATGAATAATAGCTTCCAACTCAAGATCATGAGTCACGTAGTTCTGCTCGTGCTCAATAAATTTTATAGACTCGTAGCATATCACCTGTCCCTCCTACATAATGAATCCACCAAGCCCTCTCTTGTAAGCATATGTACACACTATAAACACTTTATCTGGATATACAATCTTTAGCACTGGAGCATTTGTCAACAACTACTTCAACTGCTCAAAACTGGCTACACACTCCTTTGTCCATTCAAATTTCTTACCTTTTCTTTATAAGGATGTCATAGGATATGCAATGCATGAGAAGTTTCTGATGAAACTCCTATAGCAGCATGTTAACCCCATGAATGATTTGACTTCCTCCACATTTCTAAGATTTTACCACTTCGTGATAACCTTTATCTTCTCCAGATCTACTGCTATGCCATTCTTGGAAATAACATGTACCAAGTAGTGTACTTATGTCTGAAAAAAACTGCACTTGATAAGATTAGCATACAACTGATGCTCTCTTAGAAATATCAGCACTGCTTCTAAATTCTCGACATGCTCGTCCTCATTCTTAGAATATACCAAGATGTCATCAATGAACGCAATTACAAAATTGTATAGATAAGGATGCAACACACTATTCATCAAACACATAAAAGTAGTTAAAGCATTATTCAAACCGAATGGAACTACAACAAACTAATATTACACATACCTGTTCCTAAAGGCACTCTTGTAGATGTCCTCTTCTTTGATGCATACCTGATGATATCCTGATCTCAAATAATTTTTTCAGAAAACTACTGCTCCCTTCAATTGATCAAAAAAGTCATCAATCTTCGACAATGGGTACATGTTCTTGATCGTCACCTTGTTCAACTACCTGTAGTCAATGCATAACCTGAGAGTACCATCCTTCTTATTCATGAAAAATATTGGTGCCTAATGTATCCCTTCAAGCATGTCCTTCAACTGCAACTTCAACTCTACTAACTTTGGTGTTCTCATCCTATAAGGTGCCTTTGATGTTGGTGTTGCCCCTAGTACTAATTCAATAGAAAATTATTCTTCCCGGTATGGAGGAAAATCTGGAATCTATGCTAGAAACACATCTTGAAACTATTGTAATACAGGGTAACTCTTGAATATTTATGCATCCAAAATCCTTACCCTTGTCACTGGAAATATGAATTGCAAACATGACACACCCTTTTCTACAACTATGCTTAGCCTGGATAGTTGTAACCATATTTATTGATGTATTATTATTCTTTCCCTATAAGATTATTTTATCTCCATTATCATCTAGGGACCCAATATCTTTGTCATATAAATATACTTTGGTTCTGTGAAGATACAACTAGTCCATACCCAAAAGCATATTATACGATCCCAATGGCAGTAAATTCAAATCTGCTGCTATAGCCATACCATTCAACTCAAATGAAAAATCTATTACCTAATGATGAACTCTCTTCTTCATACTTGTATCCAAATACACCAACTAAGACTCTGCATGCACTTTTTTTCTCAAGCCACACTTATCCACCAGGTCAGGATTAACATAACTATAATTATATCCAGGATCAATCAAAATACAAATAAATTGATCATAAATCTTACCGTCCATCTCAATGATAGATTCCTGGTGATTTGTCTTCCTATTGTCCACAACTGCATAAATATGAGGAATACTATGAACAACATCCCCATATGTCTATGCCTCCTAAGAATTATAAATCTGAGGCCTACCTCCTTGGTACAATGGATAATCCTTCTTACGATGATCTTTTCCACATATCCAACACTACAACAATGCTCTACCATCACCTCTAGTTTGCAGCTCTCTAGGCTGTGACATGTGTCCCTTCTCGATTGCATTGAACCTACTGTAAGGAGAAAAAATTTCTTTCTCACCTGCATCTTGAGGTCTTCCCCGGTTTAGTGTCCATTTCACATTCACTTTCTCATTCCCCTTCAAGTCATGTTTAGGATCAACTTTTCGCTTTGTCTGCTCCTAAAAATGCTTCAATTTTCGAATGGATTCCTATAATGATCTAGGCTCATCAAACTCAACCCGGTCTCTATATGTTGCTGGAAATCTGCTAATGAATCTCTAAAAATTAGCCTTCTCCTCCTTGAGTTATGGAACATACCTCAAAAACTCCAAGAATATGCTACCATACTCATCATTTCTCATAGAAACCATCTGTAGCTCATAAAACTCCTTATCTCTATCATCATAGTACCTATCTGATATGTAGTTCTTCTTGAAGTTCCTCTCAAATTCATCCCAACCAAAGTATTCCTCCCGAATTCCCTTGACATTCTTTACATTTTCCCACCAGATATCTATTTTCCCTTTAAGATTGAAGGTGAATATCTTGGCTTTCATGTTTTCTGAGTAGCTATGTAATAAAAATAATTTCTTCATCCCAAGCAACCATTCCTCTGCATATTCATACTTATTCATATCTCCATCAAATGGAGGAGGCTTCCATTTCTTGAACTCCTCAGGTAAATACTCCCTCCTCCTATAAGGATGATGACAATGAAGATTTTGATGATGTCTCCTGGGTGAGGAACTACAATGATTCCCATACATATCAATCTTCATGTCAGGTGTGTACAAAAATATTCAACCTCTAATTGTGTCCCATCTATCCAATCTATATTTGGAACAAGATCTGCTTCCACAGAATCCATTAGTTTTCTCTTCTTGCTCTTGAATGATCCTCAACTATTCCTATTTTCGCAACTCTGATAAGCACTGAAGAATCGATGCATTAACCTCTACCTGCTTCTCCTGAGCCCTTGCAAGTATTTCCTGAGCCTCAACTAACTTGTCATTGTACTCTTTGCATCTTCTGATCTTATCCTTCAAGCTTCTAATGTATTTGCTTTACCGGGAGAATACTCTTCTCCTTGCTTCCCAACTGATCTGTAGGAAGTATCACGGGAAGTAGTCTACCATTTTGCTTGTCATCTTTGATTCTCTTCTTCTTGAAAGTGTACCATATTAGATAAACCAATAAGATACCAAAATCAAATCCATACCTCAGTGATGTTCAAGGGAGGCTTATCTCATCTGCAAGATCATTACATATTAGCATGTA
Source organism: Pinus albicaulis (assembly GCA_034641835.2). Taxonomy (NCBI): domain Eukaryota; kingdom Viridiplantae; phylum Streptophyta; class Pinopsida; order Pinales; family Pinaceae; genus Pinus; species Pinus albicaulis. The sequence continues at coordinate 124,895,103 of CM076584.1, read as the reverse complement.
CATGAATAATTATACACATATCCATGTAATAACATAATATCACAACAACATCATGCATGACCATGCCAACTATATACCATGACCTCATGCATGAAAACTATAACCTTGACAACATCAAACGTTACATAAGGAGAGTGAATCCTGTAACTCTTGAGGGTCTCGAATTTAATTATCAACTTGGGGTTTGAACAAAATTAAGAGGGGTCAAAAATATATGTGTAACATGCACTCTCATGAAAATGTAACTGCCATAAATGCTAGAAAATGAAAAAAAAGCAAAGCATAATAATAATTACATGAGGGATCTGTAGCTCTTAGGATGGACCCAACCTAACGATGCTATGAGAGTCCTAAAAGGATAACCAAGCTAAGAGATTGAATACAAATTTGCTTCCATTAATTGAAACAATGTTCTTACATTACAAGACTGCAAAAATTGCCTGAATATACAAGAAGCTTAATCTTGCATTTTCCTTCTATTTTTTCTCTCTATCTCCTATTGGCTAACTTGAGCCTCTTATTTATACATAAAGTAGGGAGTAGCCTCCTTGAGAGGAAGGTTGCATTTCCCTCCAAAAATTCCTAGAAAATGGAATCTTCTTCCTTGTCCACCTCACAATAATAGGAGGGGGGCATTAAATTCCTTGAGGAAACATAGCTTAGGACTTCTTACTATAGGGAACAAGTCCCATAAATCTATCCATTGCTAGATCTCTTGGAATCTGCTCAATATCAAGTCTTTAAATCCTGCACAATAAACATGTTAAGGCACATAAAATATAAAAACCACATTGAACTCTTTTAGGAACCCTTTGAGCTAGGAGAATATATATCATTAATTGCAAAATGTGGGTTCAAACGTAGATTTATATTCTTAGGAGTGGATTAATAGGCCTTACAATTTATCTATTTTGGACGCCCATCACCTTTCTATCAACAATATCCATAACCACCAATTGAATTCCTTCATTTTTTGGCCACTCAAGATTAATTCATCTCATATGCTCTTCTCCGCATGAGTATGAGGAATATTGAGATCTCTTAGGCCTCAAAAAAAGAAAGGGAGATGAGAACCTCGTGAAACAAGCACTTCTTGAGAGACGGAGGTCATACAAATTGTAGGGATGTGACGGCTTTGACTTCTTTGGGTGAGAAAACCACTTGGATATAACAACAATGCTTGTGTTTTCCTCCTTCCATTAGGATTATTTTATACCATTTCAAGATGGTTGATACCATTTTTCAGCAGGGGACATGAATAAAAGTGTCAAAAGATGCCACAAAAAATATATACTATTGATGTTTTAAGTACACATGTTTAAGATGTTGTCCATGGGCTAGTTCTAATTCTCTTAAGTAATATACCTTGATGTGGATCCTCAATAACGAATTTTGGTAAAGAAAGAATATTGTAGGCTCTATATTATGGTTAAATGCATCTCAACCATAAAAAGAATCTATAAAGACAAATGCATCTCAAAAGGGTCAGATTGATAATTTGATTTAAAAAATTATTTTAATTTATGATGAAATGTAAATGTATATAGAGTACAATTACACTTGTCAATATGAATGTATTCCACTAAAATATATATGTTTAAAATCTAAAAATGATTAGAGAAACACTTACATTATTAAGAACTTCTAGCTTGTTTTTTTTTTGTTTTTTTTTTAATAATTAATAATAATTTTTTATAAGTTAATTTATTGACTGGTTAGTTTTTGGGACTCAATATTAAATATCACTCCAAACTAATTATGTTATTTAGTTAATATTCTCATTTTTCCTTTAAAAATATCACTTGGAACTAATTATGTTATTTAATTAATATTCTCATTTTTCCTTAAAAAATAAGAAAATTATGAATATTTATCAAATTTGTCTATAACAATTTTGATAATATTAAAATATTATTACTATTCAAAATTCAAATTCAAATTAAAAATATATAACTTAATCATCATATCAACCTTTTGACTCAAGCTAATATTTTATTTTGTTACAAATGTTAAATACAACCTATATTCATTTTCCAAATCTTAAATTAAAACAGACAACAAAATATTATTCATATTCATTTTATTGTATGAATGTTAAATATTCATTCATTTGCACATAACAATTTTGATAATACTATTATAAATAATAATAATAATAAAATATATAACTTAAACATTACTTAACCTTTTTACCTTTACTCAATTTTTTTAAATAAATATCAAATACAATATCATATTTATTTTCTAACTTTTTAAATAAAAAAAATTATCAAAAAAATTATTCTACATTATTCCATAATAAACATTATATTATTTTTAGATGTGTAAATAAAGAAACAAATGACAAAAATATTATTTTTAATAAAAAAATAATTTAACAAAAATATCCTATTAAGTTGATAGGTCCAGTATCTTTCCACCTCACCTTTATATTTTTATTAGAAAAAAAAATACCTATATATCTTTTTACATAAACAAATATCTCCTTCACTATATTTTTCGTATAAACATTCATTACAACATCAAATTCATTTCCCATCTTTTAAATATCATTCCAAATATAGGACTTCACAATGAGCTGACATATTATAATGAATTGAAATATTTTCCCACATAATTTTGTATAAACATTAATTACAACATCAAAGATGCAACAAAATATATTTCCAAATAATGGACTTTGCAATGAGTTGACCTATTACTAGCCTAGATCCATCTAACTCCGGATCTATCATGCACTGAGAGGGATCAAATCTCTCGAGGTGCAAACCTATTTTTTGAGTGCAAAACTTGAGGAAAGGTTCGCACCTCAAGAGATTTGATCCCTCTCGGCGCATAATAGATCCGGAGTTAGATGGATCTAGGTTGGTTTCAGTCGTGTGCTGCCAAGGAAAATATATCGAAGATATGATTAATTTTATCAATAATATGTAAATATATCAAATATTAATATAATCATTTTAAATATGCTAAATATTTCTGAGATTAACTTGGTTATTTTAATTTTAAATTTTCTTAGTTACCTCAGTTCGTTGAGATGATAAATATTGTTGATAACTATAATGATAAAAAATGATGAAATATTTTTTTTGAATGCAAAGTGACAATAATAGTGTTGAAAGGTAGAAAATGTGAATAATAAGAATGTACTCATGTTACAAATAGTCTTCATTGTGATCAATCTCAAACTATTTTCTTCTACTATTCTTATTGCCACCCTTGGTAGTTTTGTTATATTTTCATATCGATTATATGAAAAAGAAAATTTAAATCGTAAACCATTTAAATTTTTAGCTCGAACTGTTGTAGTAAACATGATCCCTTGTCTCTCTTGCTCTCCAATATTAATAGGTTAAATTACTATAACACAAAAATCAATGTACATTGTCAATAACGTTTTGTTCTTACACTAAAATCAATGCATATTGTTAATCCAATCACTTTAAAAATAATGTACCATCATATATTCAATTACATCAAATCATAAATGAACATATACATTGAAATCAATGCATTTAATGCAATCAATCAAATAAGATTAGAAAATAACTTCTATATTGAAATCAATGCACCTAATGCAAGCAATCAAATAAGATTAGAAACCAACATCTACACTGAAATCAATGCATTTACTCAAAGAAATCAAATAGGATTAGAAATTTCCATCTACACATCGAACCGTACGAGGCAAAGACAATAAACAGGAATACTAATCTATTGAAATCAATGCATCTAGCAAGCAATCAAATATACTATAAATTCCACAGCTCCAAACTAAAACTGTTACCATCCAGCAAGCAATCAAACAGTATTAGAAATCACCACCTGCACTGAAATCAATGCATCTAGTGAAAGTAATCAAATATCATTAGAAATAAATATCTACACTAAAATCGATGCATATAGTGAAAATAATCAAATAGGATTATAAATCACCATCTCCACTTATATCAATCCATCTAGTGTGAGAAATATTCTTTCCTCTCTCCACCCTCCATCCATATCTATATCCCCCTCCATCTCTTATTTTATGTCTCTCTATCTCACCCCCCTAAACACACACACTCTCGCAATCCATATATATCAATCTCTTTGTCAATCCCCTCCTCTCCCCATCTCTCTCTTCTTCTCTTTCTTCACCTTCCATCTATATCTTTATCTTCCCCCTCTCTCCCTCTCTCCCCCCCACACATTCTCTCTTTCCTCCTTTCTGTCCCTCCCTCTCTCCATCTTCTTATCACTCACTCTCTCATAGAACCAACATCTACATTGGAAATCAATGCATTTACTCAAAGAAATCAAATAGGATTAGAAATTAAGCATTCACATTAAAATTAATTTACTTAGCAAACAATAAACAGATTAGGAAATTGCATTCACATTGAAACCAATTTTATCCAGTGAAAGTAATAAAATATAACGAAATTGGTACATAAATTGGAAATCAACACATCCAAAGGCAAGCAATCGAAATCTTATTAGAAATCACCACCTACACTGAAATCAATGCATCTAGTGCAAGGAATCAAATATCATTAGAAATAAATATCTACACTAAAATCGATGCATCTAGTGCAAATAATCAAATAGGATTAGAAATCACCATCTCCACTTATATCAATCCATCTAGTGCGAGAAATATTCCTCTCTCTCTCCACCCTCCATCCATATCTATATCCCCCTCCATCTATTCTTTTTTGTCTCTCTATCTCACCCCCCTAAACACACGCGCTCTCGTACTCCATATATATCAATCTCTTTTTCAATCACCCCCTCCCCATCTCTCTCTTCTTCCATATCTTCACCTTCCATCTATATCTCTATCTTCCCCCTCTCTCCCTCCCCCGCTAATATCTCTCTTTCCTCCTTTTGTCCTCTCTTCCTCGCTCTCCATCTTCCTTATCACTCTCTCTCTCTCTCTAAAAACCAAAATCTACACTGAAATCAATGCATTTATTCAAAGAAGTCAAATAGGATTAGAAATCACCATCTCCACTGAAATCAATGCATTTAGTGGAAGCAATCAAATAGGATTAGAAATCATCTACATTGAAATCAATTCATCTAGTGTAAGTAATCAAATATAATTATAAATCAACATCTAAATTGAAATCAACAAATTCAGTGCAAGCAATCAAATTGTATTAGAAATCACCACCTACACTGAAATCAATGCATCTAGTGCAAGTAATCAAATATCATTAGAAATAAATATCTACACTAAAATCGATAGAGAAATAATCAAATAGGATTATAAATCACCATCTCCACTTATATCAATCCATCTAGTGTGAGAAATATTCTTCCCTCTCTCCACCCTCCATCCATATCTATATTCCCCCTCCATCTCTTATTTTCTGTCTATCTATCTCACCCCCCTAAACACACACACTCTCACAATCCATATATATCAATCTCTTTGTCAATCCCTCCTCTCCCCATCTCTCTCTTCTTCCCTCTCTTCACCTTCCATATATATCTCTATCTTCCCCTTCTCTCCCTCTCCCTCGCTAATATCTCTCCATCTTCCTTTCACTCACTCACTCTCTCTCTCTCTCTCTCTCTCTCTCTCTCTCTCTCTCTCTCTCTCTCTCTCTCTCCACCTTTCTCTCTCTATGTCTTTCTTCTTACCTCCCTCTCCCTCCCCCTTCAAGTCCATCTCTCTTTCCCTCCCTCTTTCCACTCTCTCACATCATCTCTCTTCCTTCCTCTCTTTCCCTTTCTCTCCCATCTCTCTCTCTCTTCACCCACCAACTATGTTACTATATCCTCCCCTCTCTCCTTATATCTCCTTCTCCCCCCCTTATCTCCATCTCTCCTTATTTGTCTCTTTATCTCAGCCCCAAACATACATGCTCTCTCTCTATCTCTCCCTTGTCACTCCTTCTCTCTCTCCACTTCTCACTCTCTATATTTCTTATTTCCTACATCTCTCCCCCTCCAACTCCATCTCTCTTATCGATCCCTCTCTCCTCTCTCTCGTCCTTCCTCTCTCTCTCTCTCTCTCTCTCCAACACTCTCTCCCCCACCGCCCTCCTCTTTCTCTCTCTCTCTATCCTTACTCTCTCTCTCCTTTCCTACCTCCCTTCTCTTTTTCCTCTCCGAACTTTCTCTCTCTTCCATCCTCCTTTCTTTTTCTCTTCTTTCCGTCTCTCTCTCCCAAATATTTACTATATCGCTCCCTCTCCTTCTTCTTCTTCTCTCCTTCATTCTTTCCATACACACATCTTATTTTTGTCTCTTATCTCTGTCTCTCAAACATTTATTAAGTACTCTCTCTCTCTCTCTCTCTCTCTCTCTCTATTTCTTCTTAGTTATGTAACCTAATGAACATAAATATTCGTAAATATAAAACAGATTATGGAGTAAATATGAAAAGAGGTTTTATTTACTTACCATACCTCTAGTTTATTTATATATTTTTTTATTTACCGTACCTCTTTTATTTACTATGGTATTTGGCCCATAGGCTTGTTATATAATTAGATAACTATAATAAGTAAATATAAATGCATTGAAAAGCAGATTATGGAGTAAATACCATTGTATTATGCTCCTCAGATACTTGGTATATGAGAAGACACTCAATGACATAATACAACAACTGCTCAAAACATATTTCGAGCTAGTTAATAAGTGATAGTAGGTCAATTTTTTTTATCAATTCAGCCTTAATTTTTTACGATTTAATTTTGTAAATTTGAATTAATTTACTATAATTTTCGGATTAATATTTTTATTTAATTATAATTATGAAAATAATTATTAAACAATGAATACAAATTTTTATTTAAATTGAATTTATTTATGCCATCGAAATATTCTTGGTCTCTCCTTCGAATCACAAATCATTTGTGGCTTCTCAAGCATCATTTAGAATAAAAAATAAACATGGAGTAGAGGGTTTTGTGGTTGATTCACCCGGCAAAGAGGAGTTGAGGAGGTACTCCAAATATTCGTTGGTTATGTGTTGTGCTCCAATTCTTCCTCCTCTTGTAAATAATATTGAAGAGACAGTCAAATTTACGATCACTTATTCCTACAGTTTATTGTACGAACGGATTTGTTTTCTCTGCAATTTTCACCACAATCTTGGTGAGGGCTCAGTTATGAATTTGTGGTGGGTCTCTCCGGTGATTCGTAGATCTCTGATGCTAACACCAATCTCCGTGGCACTTGATATATTTCGAAAAATTCTATGTCGTGAACCCTAATCTATGATGCAGTTAATAACTTTTGCACTTTTATATCACAATTATAAGAAGATTTGAAGTGAGGCATTGGCTCCACAACACTTAATACAACTATGACAGATTTTGGCTCACATCAAGTTTTTCTGAACTTCAAATTTTGGATAGCATTGGCAAGATTTATAATATGATTGTTAAAATTTATTTGTTAAGCCGACACTTTTTTTTTTTTTTTTAATTTAAAACTTAAGCCGACATTTTGTATGAGGACGTGACATACCTGACATCGAGGTCAAACTAGGCTGTAGATGCGCCTCTCGGCGCAATAATGAATTGACATATTTTCACATTTTCAACATACATAAAATGTCTTTGAAATCTCCTACACAAAAGTGTAATGTTTTTTAAATATATAAATATCTCCCCCACTTCCAAATAGGCCATTTTTTATGTAATTTAATTAATTAGATTAAATAATAAAATGTTATTTCTGAAATCTATAAAAGTGTATTTTATAATATGGTGTTGCCGTGTTGCATTTAAAAATGTTTTATATTTAATATTGGAAGATGTGGTTAGGTTAGTGTTTCAAAAAATATAAAAAATAAAATTAGATCATTTATAATAATAATAAGTAAATAAATAAATTATACATATATTATATATTAATTTGATTTAGTTAGTATAAATTTTAGCACTTTATTTTGTTCATCAATATTTTATTAAGTTTACTCGTAAAGAGAATTTTTAAACTGTGAAAAATAAAATCAATATATTGTAAATATTAAGATGGAGATGTGGGATAATGGTGAATTATAGGTATTGGGATATAAAAAGAGTATTTGATAAAAACAGAGTTATATTTTTAAATTTATGGTTATTTTTATTAGAAAGATAGAAAATTGGAGTAATCATGGTTCACACAAAACTATTGGTATGTTATGTTCAAAGCCAAATTACAAGTCACATAAATAGTGATCTTAAGATTCAACAAATTCCAAGAAACTGTTTGTTGAGAAAATATCTCAACAAAACTCAACAACCAACAAACTAATCTCACCTATTTACTAATGTAAGCATATTTCCAAGTGCCTGATGTAGGAGCATCCTACTCCATAAATTCATTTTTGAAGAAACCTAAGGGGAAGGTTTATTTTATGAAGGGAGAGATTCCCAGATGTTTAATTTATTAAAATGATGATTAATCTGTGATTGTTCTCGAATGTGTGGGAACATTTGAGATCTTAGGTGTTACAAGTTTCATGCATATTTTATGGAGCTGAAATATCTCTTAGAGATTAAGTTAGGGATTTTAGGAGTTTGGTGAGGAGATTTTATAGGATCTGAACTGAAATTAGTTTAGAATCCTTTCATTGTAAATATGATATGTCTTGAAGGCATTTGAGGTTGGATTAGATAGGAAGCAGATAGAGTGAGGTTGGTGTGATAGGAAGTGTGATAAGGCCAATTAAGGCCAGAAGACTCAAAAGGGCCAAAGGAATGAGATCAGACCTACGCAGGCTATGTGGAAGCTTGTATATACTTATGTATATTTATGGGATTGAAAGAAAATTATCTATTTGTGTGTGGGAATTAGACCTTTGGATATTATTTTTTACATGTGATGTTAATTCATGTTATAATATTTGAGAAAGGTTATATTCTGGATGAATAAAGCTTTGTCTATAGGGTTGGCAGTCGTAAGGCAACCCTTTTAATTGAATTATTAATTAGAATACCTAAGTCAGAGACGAGATTGATTAAGATCATTGATATATTATATGAGAAAATGATCTACATAACGAACATCTGTGAGTTACGTTTTGGGGTTAAATTTATATGGTTGTTAATCCTGTAAAATTTGGTTTCTATTTTATGTTATTCTCTCACATCTTGCATTGTAGTCGTGACGGAGAAACAACTTGCTAAGAGTCCAGGTTGAGAACAACTTGAACTACATGCTTTTGGCCAGATCAAAATTTTGTTAGATCCTTCAAGGATTTATTAGTTGAGCTTGTGGGTCATGTCTCAGAAACTAAGAAATTGAAGAAATCAGAGAAAGTCCGGTGAAGAATTGGAGTGTTGGGTGAAACAGAGTATCGGCAGACCTTTGATGGATAGACGCTATAGTCAGGTCGCGAAAGCAGAAACCATGAGTTTTCCCCAAAATTCTAGAGAATTTTGAAAGGGAGTTAAAGATTGGATGGACGATCGAGATTAGATCGCAGAAATGATATCGAGAGATGAGCGAACCAAATTACATTACATCTGGCCATAAGATTTTAGTGCACATCGCATGCGATAAGATATTGCGGCGATCAGAGGAATTGAAGATTGGTGAAGTGCAATATGTTATAATCGTCGATGTGCGAAATGTAATATTTTCCAATTTGCGACAATGTCATCGCATATCTCAATCGAGTGAATTAACCTCATTATTGCTATGAGCCAAAATGTGCGACATGTGATAAGGTATTCACTACGATTTGCGAAATCGCAAAATCGCAAACATTGTGATATGGTTAAAACTGTGATATTGTGATTGGCTGATTTGCGATGAGTTAAAATGTGTGATGCGCGGTGAGGCTAAAGTTTGAAATTTGCGATATGGTGATAAGAAAACACGAAGAAGGTAGGTAAACGTGTATCGGTCACGTGCAAAATCGGAAAAGGGAAATGAGGTAAGGTATTTCAGTATTTTCGGCCATATGGTTGCATCATTTTTGGTATCAGAGCAGGTTTTGCTCTAAAATATGATCAAGGAGGCTCAATTCAGCTCATTTTGAAATTAAGGGACAAGTATATTTATATGTTGGAGGTTTAAATAAGAACAGGATAGTGGAAAGAATACAAAAATATTTAGAGAGGGAGATATTTAAATTGGGAACAAAGCTTGTAATGCTCTTTGAGGCAGCATAGGTGAAACCTGTGCATGGAGATTGAATGTTTATCGTAGAAGTGAATGTCCAGTAGTGGAATTGCAGAAGAGTGTAGTGAATTACAGAGGAGAGTTAGCAGAAGGTACTTGAAGACAGAGGAGAAGTACAACTTGAGATCATTCCATCTAAGGGCAGAGTGAGAAAAAGACAATATCATGGGAAAAAAGGTCTTGTTAAGTGGTGAAGTTTGATAAATACCGATGTGTATATGCAGGTAGCAGCAGAGAAGGGAATTGTAGTAGCCATATAGTCAGAAGAAGAAGAAAGGGAGCAGAAGTGCAGAAGCCAGAGAAGAGCAAGAGAATGCTCAAAAGGGTTCTAGAGGAAAGAGAACCAAGTGATCCCAAGAGATCAAATGCAAGAGGGAAGCTTGATAGGGGATTGTGTAGCAGTAACTAAGACTGGCTACAAGAGAGAGGCTTTAGTGTATCTCCTAAGTGGACATGGAAAGTTCACAAGAGGAAAGGTGAAAATGACTCTAGAAAGTCATAGGAAAGGCTTAGAAGAAATCCATAGAAAGAGGAAAGAGGATCCATAACATATGGCAGAAGGGGAGTAGATGATAAAGAATTTGATAGAGAGATGTTTGAGTTAAGGGCACAACTCAATCATTTGGAAAAACTGCTACAAAAGGATATTAGAGAGGATTTGAAATATGGAGTGAATGTAAGGAAAAGAGTCAAGTGGCATGTTATGAGGTTATTTTCCAAGAAGTTGATGCAAAATATGAAGATTTGGATGAAGATTAGGGTAAACATGAGATGAGGGTCACTATGATAAGACTCAACCTCCCAAGTGACCTTAAGGAAACAAATTTGAAAACTTAAGACCTTACTGACTTCCCTTAAGTGCCACAAAAGCTCTAGGAGTAACCCAAACCCTCCTGATGTCCAACCCCTTAGAAAACTTATTTTTTCCCTAACCTAGAGCCCCAATCGCTCCCTTGCCAAGGCCTACATGCAACTATGGGTTCTCAGTCACACTCATAAGCCTACCTTCATCTCACTATGGAATTTTATGCTCATTTCTATGCCAATGACTCCAAATTATATGCCACTTTTTCAGGGCTAGGACTAAGGTCTCTTCCTAGAACTCATTGAATCTTCTAGAGAAGATAAATTCTATAGAAACAATGATTTTAAACATAAAACTGAAACCAGGACTCGACTTGACTATCCTCAACTGGGACTGACATTCTTTCAAACACTTGGTGAATATACAACCTACATGTCATGAATTCAAGTCTAAACATAAGGGACTGAAAACGTATTTGAGGTTTAACAATAAGGGTCACTTCCTTCTCACATTAGTTGTCATAACACCAATTACATATTGCATTCAGTATTCATTAAGTTACAACTGAAAACATGAAAAGAGCCATGACTAAGATCTATCATAGAACCATGCTTATAGCCAGCATACAACAAGATAAATAACAACAATACAACAACCATTAAAGCCACCTAACCATAAATTGGTTGAACTAAATCTTTATTTCATCCAATTAGCCTCGTTCCATATTTCAAGCATGAAAGTGGGATCTCATGGGATAAAGCAATCCAAATAAAACCAAGGGAATCCAAAGGTTAAACCACCCCCACCCTCACCATACCATGATCTCACCTAAACCGGTGCCAAGATCAAAAAACCAAACTGAGCTTGGATGCCTCAGAATTTCTTCCCCAATACCTTGAGGAATTTTCCTGTCTCCACCCTCAGACTTTACCATGTATCCCACCATTACTGGTAAAGGGATTCCTAGACCTTTGGGAATTTTCCTGAGACCACCTCACCCGAATCCAAAATCTTCCAGCAACCCAAAGCTCAAAACCGAGAACAATCCCATCACACCATGGCTATCCAGAAACACCAAGGCTAGGCTAAAATCCACTGTTGAAACCTGAAAAAATCCATGCTAATGACAACAAAAGAACAAAATACCTAAATTCACATACCATTCATTTCAAAACCTACAAGGAAATCATACATGCAACATGTTACCTACAAGTATTCTTGTGAAGCTGCTTGATCCTTGCCTCCCTTTGCTTTCCTTGTACTTCTTTTATTTTCCTTTCCTTTTCTTGTCCTTCCTTTGCTTACTTACTTTCTTTCTCCTCTTGGTGCTCTTCTCCTATTTGAGACTAATTCTAAAACTAAACTAAAGGATGCCAACTGATTCTCTAAGGTATTTTTATTGACGAGGCCTCTAATTTCTTCAATTTTCCATTATTTTTCGTCATTTTCCTACTAACATGCAACCCGTGACCTTTCACCTTCCTTTTCTCCTAATTTCCTTTATTTTCATAAATAATGTTCCAAAAATACATCTTTTCCTTTCCAAAGCCTTAGCCATTGCCTTTTCCAATTTCCCTTAGCCATAAACACATCAAGTGATGCCCACTAGGATGTTTTTCCCAACATTCAGCTTGGAATAAATGCCCCTTGCCCATGGTATTATTTTACCTTTTTTAACTTTTATTACATTACCTTTTAACTTGGGGCTGTGAGAGACCCCTCCCCCTTAGGAGAACACCGTCCTTAGTGTAAAACCACACATATACCTACAAAAACCACTGAAAATAAAAAACATACTTCTTATAGAGATTTATAACCAAACTCATTGCAATATTTACAATAACATCATGCTCAAAAGAAAAACAATCATGTAAAACATGACAACATGACAAAAATACTGCTTATTGGAGCTTTATAAATTAACTCATTGTGATATTTATAATAACATCTATACATAAATATGTAAAAATATTAAGAATCATTTTCCTTCACTGGAAAACAATGAAGGATACATAGCCCGCATATGATCAACCATATCCCATGTAGCTTCAACGGGCCCAAAGTGCTTCCACTACACTTTAAACTTCTTCAGTGCTCTATTTTAGAGCACGAGATGTTTTCGCTCCAATATGCATTGGTGTTCCGGCTGGAATTCTCCTTCTTTCTCCACTTGCATTACAAGCCAATCAATAAAATGATCAACATCCTTTACATATCTTTTAAGCAATGAAACATGAAAAACATCATGGACTTTCATTGTTGGAGGTAGTGCAAGTCTATAGGCCAATTGTATAGTCCTCTCAAGGATCTAAAAATTCCTGTAATATTGTGGTTCCAACTTGTCACATAATACGATCCTCAAGGATCTCTTCTTGGGCTTGATGCGTAAATACACATGCTACCCAACGTGAAACTCCTTATGTTCCTTGTGCTGGTCTGCATAACTTTTATACTTGTCCCGTGTTGCATTTAGATTCTTCCTTATAACCTGAATTTCATGTTCCATGTTTGCCAACATGTATGGTCCAATAATTAAATTGTTCACTGGATTACTCCAACTTATGGGAGTGTTCCAACTTCGCCCATACAATGCCTCAAACAGGTTCATCCTCAATGACTCCTGATAACTGTTGTTGTATGAAAACTAAACCAATGGAAGGTACTCCTCCATAACCTTTGATAATCCATGAAATACATCCTCAACATATCCTCGAGTATCCTTTTGACCCCCTCTGTCTTTCCATCTATCTATGGATGATAAGTTGTGCTGAAGGCCAATTTTGTCCCCAATATTGCAAACAAATCCTTCCAAAACTTGGAAGTGAAATTGAATCCTTGTCTGACACAATATTATTTGGAACACCATGCAATCTCATGATCTCCTAGATGAAGACATGTGCTACCTCATTGGATGAATAAGTAGTCTTAACTAGAATAAAGTGAGCTACCTTGCTCAATCTATCTATCGTAACCATGATATAATCACGCTACCTCGATGTCCTCAGAATAACTATATGAAATCTATGAAATTACCTCCCATTTCCATTCTGGAATTGGAATAGGCTGATGAAACCCATCTGGATGATTACACTCTACTTTGACCTGCTTCCAATCCAAACATCTCACCACAAACGTTGCCACTTCCTTCTTCAGATTCGGCCAATAGTAGAACCTATTCACTACTGTCAACATCTTCTAATAACTTGGCTGACATGAATATGGTTTTACATGAAAATCTCTCAAGATAAGCTTCTTGAGTTCACTGTCATTCGTCACATAGATCCTGTCCCTAAATCTCACCAAGCCATCTATTGTGAGACGATAGTCCACATATTGTTCACCTTTACCTTGCTGCAACGGGTGCATAAGCTCCCTATACCTGTCATCCTGATGTCCTGCCTCTAAGATTCGATCCTTTAAATATATCCTATATGATCTCACTGTTGCAACATGTTTCAACTGTACTTTCCTGCTGAGAGCATATGCAACCATGTTCTCCTTTCTCTTAATGTACTTGATCTCAAAGTCAAACTCAATAATGGTATCCAACCATCTAGCTTGAATGGCATTCAAATTAGGCTGGTAAAATATATATATCAACCCACTGTGATTTCTCATTAACACAAACATTCTACCAAGAATATAATGTTTTCACATCTTCAAAGCATGAATAATAGCTTCCAACACAAGATCATGAGTCACGTAGTTCTGCTAGTGCTCAATAAATTTTCTGGACTCATAGCATATCACCTGTCCCTCCTGCATAAGGAATCCACCAAGCCCTTTATTGGAAGGATGTGTACACACTATAAACTCTTTATCTAGATATAAAATCTTTAACACTGGAGAATTTTTCAACAACTACTTCAACTGCTCAAAACTGGCTACACACTCCTTTGTCCATTCAAATTTATTACCTTTTCTTTGTAAGGATGTAATAGGATATGTAATGCATGAGAAGTTCCTGATGAAACTCCTATAGCAACATATTAACCACATGAATGATCTGACTTCCTCCACATTTCTAGGATTATACCACTTTGTGATAGCCTTTATCTTCTCCAGATCTACTGCAATATTGTTCTTGGAAATAACATGTACCAAGTAGTGTACTTATGTCTGAAAGAAACTGCACTTGCTAAGATTAGCATACAACTTATGCTCTCTTAGAAATATCAGCACTACTTCTAAATTCTCGACATGCTCGTCCTCATTCTTAGAATATACCAAGATGTCATCAATGAACACAACTACAAAATTGTACAGATAAGGATGCAACACATTATTCATCAAACACATAAAAGTAGTTGGAGCATTAGTCAAACCGAATGGAACTACAACATACTCATATTACACATACTTGTTCCTAAAGGCACTCTTGTAGATATCCTCTTCTTTGATGCATACCTGATGATATCCTGATCTCAAATAATTTTTTCAAAAAACTACTGCTCCCTTCAACTGATCAAAAAAGTCATCAATCCTCCACCATGGGTACATGTTCTTGATCGTCACCTTGTTCAACTACCTGTATTCAATGCATAACCTGAGAGTACCATCCTTCTTATTCATGAACAATATTGGTGCCTAATGTATCCCTTCAAGCATGTCCTTCAACTGCAACTTCAACTCTACTAACTTTGGTGTTCTCATCCTATAAGGTGCCTTTGATGTTGGTGTTGCCCCTAGTACTAATTCAATAGAAAATTATTCTTCCCTGTATGGAGGAAAATTTGGAATCTATGCTAGAAACACATTTTGAAACTATTGTAATGCAGGGTAACTCTTGAATATTTATGCATCCAAAATCCTTACCCTTGTCATTGGAAATATGAATTGCAAACATGACACACCCTTTTCTGCAACTATGCTTAGCTTGGATAGCTGTAACCATCTTTACTGATGTAGTATTCTTCTTTCCCTGTAATATTCTTTTCTCTCCATTATCATCTAGGAACCCAATATCTTTGTCATAGAAATATACTTTGGTTCTGTGAAGATACAACTAGTCCATACCCAAAAGCATATTATACGATCCCAATGGCAGTAAATTCAAATTTTCTATTGTAGTCATACCATTCAACTCAAATGAAAAATATATTACCCAATGATGAACTCTCTTCTTCTACCTGTATCCAACTACACCAACTAAGACTCTGCATGCACTTTTTTTCTCAAGCCACACTTATCCACCAGGTCAAGATTAACATAACTATAATTATATCCAGGATCAATCAAAATACAAATAACTTGATATAAAGCTTACCGTCCATCTCAATGATAGATTCCTGGTGATTCGTCTTCCTGTTGTCCACAACTGCATAAATATGAGGAATACTATGAACAACATCCCCATATGTCTATGCCTCCTAATCATTATAAATCTGAGGCCTACCTCCTTGGTACAATGGATAATCCTTCTTATGGTGATCTTTTCCACATATCGAACACTGCAACAATGCTCTACCATCACCTCTAGTCTGCGGCTCTCTAGACTGCGACATGTGTCCCTTCTCGATTGCATTGAACCTACTGTAAGGAGAAAAATTTTCTTTCTCACCTGCATCTTGAGGTCTTCCCCACTTTAGTGGCCATTTCACATTCAATTTCTCATTCCCCTTCAAGTCATGTTTAGGATCAACTTTTCGCTTTGTCTGCTCCTAAAAATGCTTCAATTTTCAAATGGATTCCTATAATGATCTAGGCCCAACAAACTCAACCCGGTCTCTATATGTTTCTGAAAATATGCTAATGAATCTCTAAATATTAGCCTTCTCCTCCTTGAGATATGGAACATACCTCAAAAACTCCAAGAATATGCTACCATACTCATCAGTTCTCATAGAACCCATCTATATCTCATAAAACTCCTGATCTCTATCATCATAGTACCTATCCGATAAGTATTTCTTCTTTCAGTTCCTCTCAAATTCATCCCAACCCAAGTATTTCTCCTTAATTCCCTTGACATTCTTTACATTTTCCCACCAGATATCTACTTTCCCTTTAAGATTGAAGGTGAATATCTTGGATTTCATGTTTTATGAGTAGCTATGTAATAAAAATAATTTCTTCATCCCAAGCAACCATTCCTCTGCATATTCATACTTATCCATATCTCCATCAAATGGAGGAGGCTTCAATTTCTTGAACTCCTCAAGTAAATAATCCCTTCTCTTATAAGGATGATGACAATGATGATTGTGATGATGTCTCCTGGATGAGGAACTACAATGATTCCCATACATATCAGTCTTCCTGTCAGGTGTGTCCAAAAATATTCCACCTCTGATTGTGTCCCATCTATCCAATCTATATCCGGAACAAGATCTGCTTCCATAGGATCCATTAGTTTTCTCTTCTTGCTCTTGAATGATCCTCAACTTTCCCTATTTTTGCAACTCTGATAAGCTCTGAAGAATCGATGCATTAGCCTCTACCTGCTTCTCCTGAGCCCTTGCAAGTATTTCTTGAGCCTCAACTAACTTTTCATTGTACTCTTTGCATCTTCTGATCTTATCCTTCAAGCTTCTCAATGTATTTTCTTTACTGGGAGAATACTCTTCTCCTTGCTTCCCAACTGATCCGTAGGAAGTATCACGGGAAGTAGTCTACCATTTTTCTTGTCATATTTGATTCTCTTCTTCTTGAAAGTGTACCATATTAGATAAACCAATAAGATACCAAAATCAGATCAATACCTTAGTGATGTTCAAGGGAGGCTTATCTCATCTGCAAGATCATTCCATATTAGCATGTACATGTATAATTATACACATATCCATGTAATAACATAATATCACAACAACATCATGCATGACCATGCTAACTATATACCATGACCTCATGCATGAAAACTATAACCTTGACAACATCAAACGTTACCTAAGGAGAGTGAAACCCGAGTCTAATACCAACGTGTAACTGAATCCTCCCACATTTACCCACTTTCACCAGCTTGCCTAGGGTAAACATGAGTTGAGGGTCACTATGATAAGACTCAACCTCGTAAGTGACCTTAATTAAATGGTTTCGATATCTTAAGACCTTATTGAATTCCCTCAGGCGCCATAGCACCTCTCGGAGTAACCCAACCCCTCTAGGTGTCCAACCCCTCAGACAAACTACTTTTTTAATATCCTAGATCCCCAGTCGCTCCCTTACCAAGGCCTATATGTGACAATGTGTTCCCAGTCACACTAATAAGCCTACGTCCATGCGATTATGGATTTTTCTGCTCAGTTCTATGCCAACAAATCTGAATTATGTGCCACTTTTTCAGGGCCAGGACTCTGGTCTCTTCCAAGAACTCAGTGAAACTTCCAGAGAATATAAATGACATAGAAACAATGCTTGTAAAATGAAAACTAAAACTAATACATGACCTTACCATCCCCAACTAGAATTGAAATTCTATCAAACACTTTGTGAATATACAACCTACATGTCATGGATGCAAGTCTGAACATAAGGAACTGAAAACTTAACTAAGGTTTAACAAGAAGGGTCACTGCATTCTCACATTAGCTATCATAACACCAATTAGGTATTTCATTAATTATTCATTTAGTTACAAGTGAAAACATGAAAAAAACCATGACTAAGACCTATTATATCACCATGCTTAAAACCAACATATAACCAGATAAATAACAATAAGATAACAACCATTAAAGTCACATAATAACTAATACAATTCTTCATCAAAAGTAAGAGAAACTTAGCTTTTGTTAAACATAGGAAAATTTCGACCGAGTTCGGGACTTCCACGTTCCACGTGACCATAGATTGGGAGAACTAAGTATTTCTTTCAGCAAATCACCCTCGTGCCATATTCCAAGCATGAACCTAAGATCTGATGGGATAAACCAATCCAAAGACAACCAGGGGAATCCAAAGGTTAAACCACCTCCACCCTTGCCATACCATGATCTCACCTAAACCGGTGTCGAGATCACAAAATAAAACCGAGCTTGGATACCTCAATATTTCTTCCCCAATACCTTGAGGAATTTTCCTGTCTCCACCCTCACGCTTTATCATGTATCCCACCTTTAACGGTCAATGGATTCCTAGGACTTTGGGAATTTTCCTGAGACCACCTCACCCAGATCCAAAATATTCCAAAAATCCAAATCTCACAACCGAGAACAATGCCATCACACCATGGCTATCCGGAAACAGAAAGTCTAGGATAAAATCCATTGTCGAAACCTAGAAAAATCCATGTCAATGATAACAAAAGAACCAAATACCAATATGCACATACCATGCATGTCAAAACCAACTAGGAAATCATATATGCAACATGCTACCTGCAAGTATTCCCGCTGAAGTTTCTTGATCCTTTCCTCCATTTTCCTTCATTATCCTTATTTATTTTTCCTTTCCTTAATTTGTCCTTCTTTTGCTTACTTGCTTTTTTTCTTCTCTTGGTGCTCTTCTCCTCTTTGAGACTAATTCTAAAACTAAACTAACAAAAGTCTACCAACTAATCCTTTGAGGTATTTTTATTGATGAGGCCTCTAACTTCTTCAATTTTCCATTATTTTCCTTCATTTTCCTCCACACATGCAACCAGTGACCTTTCACCTCCCTTTTCTCCTAATTTCTATTATTTTCATAAACAATGTGCCAAATATACCTTTTTGCCTTTCCAAATCCTTAACCATTTCTTTTTCCAATTTACCTTAGCCATAAACACATCAAGTGATGCCCACCAGTATATCTTTCCAAACATTAAGCTTGGAATAATTTTCCCTTTCGCGTGGTCTGATTTTACCTTTATTAAATTTTATTTCATGATCTTTTAACCCGGGGATGTTACAAAATAGTCTAAGATATTTGGAATACCGTAAAAGATTCCATTTTAGGTATAAATAATATATTTTATAAATGTATGAAGGAAGAATATGTATTGTTACAAATGAGGGCTTGCTTATATACCTAGCAAGGTGTCCCTTCATGAACAATCATGTCTTTTGAGACATGCCTCCTCAATATATAATTAATAGTAACTGTTAATTATTAATTATTTATATTCATAACATTGTTTTCCTCTTTAGAAAAGCTTTATCCTAAAATATTATTTTGACAAGGCATGTCATCTATTTCTTTGTCTTGTAATATATTTTCATCTTTCAAAATTATCTAAGTTGTCATCTTCGATGATACAAGATAATAAAATCCTATGAGTGATAAAAAAATATGTCGAACTAAGAAGGGGTCTAACCATCCTAAATCAATATTCTACGAAAATTTGCAATTGTCTGATAGTTGGAATAAATTTCTATCATAAGATCAAATTTTGCAAACATCAATATTCTTTGGAACATAAGTCTGTTGTTTATATTCTTGGTGATACGAATACAAAGGTTAATTGAGTTGTATGCTCTCATGATTCAGATGTCAATAAGGAGTTTTTGTGGTTTGATTTTCCCTTACCATGTGTGTGGAAATTTCCTTATTTACTTTAGGTACTAATGTTGTTGAGTTGGTTGTATAATCTTCACTTGGATGTTTCATCGTCTGAATTGTAGCATATGAATATGTTTCTACTTCATACAGTTTTTCATTTTCTTGAGTTGTGACATTGACTGGATCAATATTCGTTCCTTTTTCTTTGACTTGAACATATATATATTTCGGTGCTTCCTTCTCGATAAATTGTTGTACTTAATTTTCCAACAAATTATTGTCCTTCTTAAGCTTCTTAATTTGCATTAGTAATTTCTCAATGTGGTCATTGAGGCAAGTAGCTTCTTCATTTTTTTCTACGATAATATTTTCAACTTCCTTATGCATATTTTTCATTGCCTTCTGGTCTTCTTGAAGAATTACTTTTGAGATTTCTTTTTTTAGGAAAGTGTCAAAAACTTATTTTTCATATTTAGGATGAAGAACCCTAGTTATTCCATCTATGGCAAGCCAAAAATTACATCAATATCTTCATAAAATAAGGATATAATGGTGAATTTTGAGAAAAAGTATAGTCTCTAATACTTGGCGTTGTAGATTTCTTATGTCATATTGTTTTTTATTCATCAAATCCAACTTTCCAATTATATTCGATTTAGGAATCACTAATTAGTTAGCACATTTAGTACTAACATAATTATTATATTGAGTAGGATCGATAGAGATTATAGTATCCTTTCCTACAAGTGGTCCTTTGATTTTATATAACACATTAATACTTTTACTAAAAGTTTTAGGAAATATTTCATTTATGGTCTCAATTTTGTGCTCGTCCATAATTTCTTCAAAATATATGTTAATTATGTAGTTTATATATTCTTCGTAACAAGTGTGAGACCCACTTCTTCTTGGACTTCCTTTTAACTCACTCCTTTTTAACTCAGTTGTTACACTTGAATATATATAACTTAAATATATAATTTTCATTATATAAATTTCACTGAACTATGAAATGTTCAAAGATCATTTTATAATTAATTTTTTTTAATAAAACCTTCAAGGGTAATGAAGAAATGTGACCATATGATGCTACATACAAATTGGATGAACGTGGATGTAAGTGGCTTCAACGGAATGAATGTGGTCAGTGTTGCATGTCGGCGTGCAAACCCAGTGGTTTGGAAAGGTTGCAACGTGGGTAGAACGACGAATCTATGAAAACAACAGGGTGGGATGAACGCCGACTCTACAACAAAAACAACAGGGTGGCAGTTGGTTGGCGGCGAAATCAGGGCATCGACAAGAATGGTTGGTAGTGGAATTGGGGTACAGGAAGTGGAATGGATGGCAGTAACAATGAACATCGAAATAAAACTGACTCATCAGAAGGCATCTATGAAGAAGGTGGAAGCTAGAGGCTATGGTGGTGGATGGTTGTCAGGAAGTTGTGATCATCTATGTTGTGATGGCGACTGAATGGTCGAATGGGTTGCGACCGTTTGTGCTCATGTGGCAGCTAGCTAGTTGCAAGGACTGCACCCTCTGTGCTTGTTGGCCTAGGTAAGTTGATTTAATTATTTTTTATTATTATTAATATATGTTTTTAAACTCTTTTTTTGATTTTTTTAGAATAACTTTTTTTATAAATATATATGTAATTTTTTTTAATATATAATTTTTTTCCTTTTTTCCTCGTTAATGGCAAAGGGCCATATTTTTTTTTTTAATTATAATGACCAAAATTAAACTTCAAGTTTTGATGGCTAAAGGCCAAAACCAAACTATCTGTCAAGATGTAGGAGAAAATAAAAAATATTCGAGTATGCAATAAAATCTTGGCTAATGGCCAAGATCGAAGGACATGGCTTTGAGACCAATGTAACAAACAAATTTTGTACTCACAAGTTAAATACTCCATAGATCTTGGAATATGAAGATGTCCATTGAGGATACTCGTTTATACATAAAATGTATGAATGAGAATATGGCTAAAGAGTATGTCTTGTTACAAATGAGGGCCCGCTTATATTCCTACGCATGTATCCCTTCATGAATAGCCATGTCTTTTGAGACATTCCTCCTCAGTACCTAATCATTATTAACTATTAATTATTAATTATTTTATTCATAACAACCTATCAATCCCCCATCTCATTAGAATTCCTATATTTTAGTTTGTACAGATTATGTTACCAAGTGGATCAAATCCAGGGAACTCACTAAAGCTACTAAGCGAGATACTTCAAAAATTTTGTTTGAAGCCATATTTTTTTGGTTATGGAGTTCCACATGAGATAGTTACAGATGGAGGGCCACAAATTACTTCCCAACTGATTGAAAAGCTCGTCAAGAAGCATAATATTAATCATAGGATTACTTCACCTTAGCACCCACAAGCTCATGGACAAGTGGAGAGTACCAACAAGGTGATTGAGGCTATTCTTGCAAACAATGTGGCTAGTGACCCACTAAGTTTGGGATGAGATATTTCTAGTTCAAGACACTCAAGCATGCTTTAGAAGTGAATTTGGTTTTGACTACAATACAAGGACACTCTTTTGACCAACTGAATGAATTGGAAGAAATTCACTTGGATGCCATCCAACGTACTTATATCATCCAGCAACAATGTCCCAAGTGGCATGATAGTTTTATCAAGAAGAAGGTGTTTCGGAAAGATGATTGAGCCCTATTATATGAATCTAGGTTCAAGGATTTTAAGGGAAAGCTCTGTACCAGGTGGTTAGGTACTTATGAAGTGGACATAGTATTTAACAATGGGACTATTAAGTTGAAAACTATCAATGGATCACAAAATTATTTGATTGCAATGGACACCGTCTATGATTGTATCATAAACCACCTTCTACGGATTCATTTTTTCACATTGTCTCAGATTCAAATATTGATATTTTCTGAGAAAGGGAGAATCTTCCTACGGCTCCAACCACCTAATTCATTTTTCATCTATTTAAAAAATAATAATAAAACAAATAAATAAAATAAATTTAATGGTGAAAACCCCTTTTGGGGCGTTGTTAGATAGGTGTCGACTCAAAACCAACATACTGCTAGTCGATACATCACATATTTTTTCCTGCAGTATACTTTAACTTACACAAATCTTCTTGTATTTGATGAGAGAATAACTATTTTTGGATAATTTTATTGAGAAAATGACAAGAAGTATATTTACATGATGACTCAACTTGTTAGGATGCTTCTACTCCCTTTTCCCCAGACTATTCTATGCTTCTCTTCTAGGATTTTTCAATGCTATCACACTATTCGAGGCTCTGTTGATATTAATATGTTTTTATTCTATTTCATGCTAATGCACCCTCTGTTTTCTTGGTACCATTTTCAAGAGTCGATATGCATGTTGCTACTTAGCTAGGTCAACCAAAACCGTTGTTCCAACAAGGATTTGACAACTCTTCACAATTCATCCAACTTGGCTATAGCCATTATAATCCTCCATTTTTGCTAATAACTAAAATTTTTCATCATTATGGAATTAATTTTATTTACGTTTAATTCTTGTAATTTGTTAATAAAAGAGCCTCAGTTTGAACAAATTGAGAATCATAATATTTTCATGGATAATTTTGGTACCAAGATTAGATAGTAGGATAACCTATAAGACAGAGACTCTTTGCCTCGTACGGGGGGGTGGCACCATCATTTCCAAAACTGTGAATCTTGTATTCAATTTCTCAGAGTTAATGCTAGCATGTGGGCTATGATTTACCAACCCCATGCTAAGGAGGAAGGGCCCTCCTCTTTAGCAGGCATCATTTCACTGTAGAGGTGGGCGTAGCTATTTTATTTTAATATATTGTAGGTTATGTTATTTCAATTCTTGTTATAATTTCAATTATCATAGTTATAGATTCTTGCTGATACATTTTTGTTACTATTGGTTAAATTAGCTTGCAAAATATATAATATATATTGATCGTGTGCTAGTGTATTTACTCTTGGATCGATCCTTACTAATTGTGTGCTACTACTGTTCAATTTCTGCTACAAAAAGTAAGTTGGTTGTTGGTACATCTGTTACGGTGTGTTATGCAATTAATGAGTGGGTTGATTTTGATTGTCTTGATGATTGTGTGGTGGTGATTGAATATTTTTGTGCAATTGAAGCCTATGGATTTCAAGAAGTGTTATTTTCTTTTCACTGTAAGAGTGATCTTAGAGTATATGCGTGCTATTTTATTCTGCAAGTATGATTTCATTTCCAACATTGTGTGCATAGTGTTATTTTTATATAAGTGAGGGTTTGACAATGTAACTTTTGTTGAATTGATTTCTTTTCCTGCAAGTGTGAGGAGTTACAAAAAATTTTGGTTTGATTAAGTTCCAATTTCCCATAGAAGAATATTTAGCAATAATTAGGGATATTCAATGTTAGTTGTCAGTTTCTTCCTGCATATACTATTCATGATAACCTTGAAATATCAAAAGTCTTACGCTAGTTGAATGATTTACGTGTGACTGGTTAATTAGTTTTATTAAGTACACTTAATTCACCCAATAAAATTAAGTACAATCTTTGAAACCTCCCAATAACGATGCAAAAAAGTGGTGGTCCTCAGTATTTCCACAACAATGTTGTAACTCTCAAGGGTCTCGAATTTAATTATCAACCTGGGGTTCGAACAAACTTAAGAGGGGTCAAAAATATATGTGTAACATGCACTCTCATGAAAATGTAACTGCCATAAATGCTAGAAAATGAAAAAATGCAAAGCATAACACTAAATACATGAGGGATCTGCAACTCTTAGGATGGACCCAACCTAACGATGCTATGAGAGTCCTAAAAGGATAACCAAGCTAAGAGATCGAATACAAATTTTCTTCCATTAATTGAAACAATGTTCTTACATTACAAGACTGCAAAAATTGCCTGAATATACAAGAAGCTTAATCTTGCATTTTACTTCTATTTTTTATCTCTATCTCCTACTGACTAACTTGAGCCTCTTATTTATACATAAAGTAGGGAGTAGCCTCCTTGAGAGGAAGGTTGCATTTCCCTCCAAAAATTCCTAGAAAATGGAATCTTGTTCCTTGTCCACCTCACAATAATAGGAGGGGGGCATTAAATTCCTTGAGGCAACATAGCTTAGGACTTCCTACTATGGGGAACAAGTCCTATAAATCCATCCATTCCAAGATCTCTTGGAATCTGCTCAATATCAAGTCTTTAAATCCTGCATAGTAAACATGTTAAGGCACATAAAATATAAAAACCGCATTGAACTCTTTTAGGAACCCTTTAAGCTAGGAGAATATATATCATTAATTGCAAAATGTGGGTTCAAACATAGATTTATATTCTTAGGAGTGGATTAATGGGCCTTATAGTTTATCTGTTTTGGACGCCCATCACCTTTCTATCAACAATATCCATAACCACCATTTGAATTCCTTCATTTTTTGGCCACTCAAGATTAATTCAACTCCTATGCTCTTCTCCGCATGAGTATGAGGAATATTGAGATCTCTTAGGCCTCAAAACAAGAAAGGGAGATGGGAACCTCATGAAACAAACACTTCTTGGGATACGGAGGTCATACAAATTGTAGGGATTTGATGGCTTTGACTTCTTTGGGTGAGAAAACCACTTGGATATAACAACAATGCTTGTGTTTTCCTCCTTCCATTAGGATTCTTTTATACCATTTCAAGATGGTTGATACCATTTTTCAGCAGGGGACATGAATAAAAGTGTCAAAAGATGCCACAAAAAATATATACTATTGATGTTTTAAGTACACATGTTTAAGATGTTGTCCATGGGCTAGTTCTAATTCTCTTAAGTAATATACCTTGATGTGGATCATAAATAACGAATTTTGGTAAAGAAAGAAGATTGTAGGCTCTATATTATGGTTAAATGCATCTCAACCATAAAAAGAATCTATAAAGACAAATGCATCTCAAAAGGGTTAGATTGATAATTTGATTTAAAAAATTATTTTAATTTATGATGAAATGTAAATGTATATAGAGTACAATTACACTTGTCAATATGAATGTATTCCACTAAAATATATATGTTTAAAATCTAAAAATGATTAGAGAAACACTTACATTATTAAGAACTTCTAGCTTGTTTTTTTTTGTTATTTTTATAATAATTAATAATTAATTAATAATAATTTTTTATAAGTTAATTTATTGACTTGTTAGTTTTTGGGACTCAATATTAAATATCACTCCAAACTAATTATGTTATTTAGTTAATATTATCATTTTTCCTTTTAAAAATATCACTCAGAACTAATTATGTTATTTAATTAATATTCTCATTTTTCCTTAAAAATAAGAAAATTATGAATATTTATCAAATTTGTCTATAACAATTTTGATAACATTAAAATATTATTACTATACAAAATTCAAATTCAAATTAAAAATATATAACTTAAACATCATATCAACTTTTTGACTCAAGCTAATATTTTATTTTGTTACAAATGTTAAATACAACATATATTCATTTTCCAAATCTTAAATTAAAACAGACAACAAAATATTATTCATATTCATTTTATTGTATGAATGTTAAATATTTATTCATTTGCACATAACAATTTTGATAATACTATTATAAATAATAATAATAAAATATATAACTTAAACATTACTTAACCTTTTTACCTTTACTTAATTTTTTTAAATAAATATCAAATACAATATCATATTTATTTTCTAACTTTTTAAATAAAAAAAATTATCAAAAAAATTATTCTACATTTTTCCATAATAAACATTATATTATTTTTAGATGTGTAAATAAAGAAACAAATGACAAAAATATTATTTTTAATAAAAAAATAATTTAACAAAAATATCCTATTAAGTTGATAGGTCCAATCTATTTCCACCTCACCTTTATATATCTATTAGAAAAAAAAAATACCTATATATCTTTTTACATAAACAAATATCTCCTCCACCATATTTTTTTTATAAACATTCATTACAACATCAATTCATTTCCCATCTTTGAGTTGTCTTTAGTGCGACTTTTTGAAGTTTCAGGTGCCGGAATCCGGTGAAAATTTTTGAGGTAAAATCTTGGTTTTTGTTATTGAAACTGGTTTTTTGACTCTATATATAAATTCAGCACCCTCAAAAACCTCTAGGGCACTTCGATTGTGCAAAGTTAGTAATCAAACTTCTCTTTTCAATAAATACCTGCCGAAATTTAGAGAAATTACACCGTAAAAGCCTTCAAAAAATCACACTAAAGACTACTCGTTTAAATATCATTCCAAATATAAGACTTCACAATGAACTGACATATTATAATGAATTGAAATATTTTCCCACATACTTTTTTTATAAACATTAATTACAACATCAAAGATGCAACAAAATATATTTCCAAATAATGGACTTCGCAATGAGCTGACCTACTATAATGAATTGACATATTTTCACGTTTTCAACACACATAAAATGTCTTTGAAATCTCCTAAACAAAAGTGTAATGTTTTTTAAATATATAAATATCTCCCCCACTTCCAAAGTAGGCCATTTTTTATGTAATTTAATTAATTAGATTAAATAATAAAATGTTATTTCTGAAATCTATAAAAGTATATTTTATAATATGGTGTTGCCGTGTTGCATTTAAAAATGCTATATATTTAATATGGGAAGATGCGGTTAGGTTAGTGTTTAAAAAAAAAAAAATTAGATAATTTATAATAATAAGTAAATAATTAAATTATCCATATATTATATATTAATTTGATTAAGTTAGTATAACTTTTAGCATTTTATTTTGTTGATCAATATTTTATTAAGTTTATTAGTAAAGAGAATTTTTAAATTGTGAAAAATAAAATTAATATATTGTAAATATTGAGATGGAGATGTAGGGTAATGGTGAATTATAAGTATTGGGATATAAAAGAAGTATTTGATAAAAATAGAGTTATTTTTTTAAATTTATGGTTATTTTTATTAGAAAGATAGAAAATTGGAGTAATTATGGTGCACACAAAACTATTGGTATGTTATATTCAAAGCTAAATTACAAGTCACATAAATAGTGGTCCTAAGATTCAACAAATTCTAAGGAATTGTTTGTTGAGAAAATATCTCAACAAAACTCAACAACCAACAAACTAATCTTACCTATTTACTAATGTAAGCATATTTCCAAGTGTCTGATGCAGGAGCATCCTACTCCATAAATTCATTTTTAAAGAAACCTAAGGGGAAGGTTTTTTCTATGAAGGGAGAGATTCCCAAATGTTTAATTTATTAAAATGATGATTAATTTGTGATTGTTCTCAAATATGTGCGAACATTTGAGATCTTAGGTGTTACAAGTTTCTTGCATATTTTATGGAGCTGAAATATCTCTTGGAGATTGAGTTAGGGATTTTAGGAGTTTGGTGAGGAGATTTTATAGGATCTGAACTGAAATTAGTTCATAATCCTTTCATTGTAAATATGATATGCCTTGAAGGCATTTGAGATTAGATAGGAAGCAGATGGAGTGAGGTTGGTGTGATAGGAAGTGTGATAAGGACAATTAAGGCCAGAAGACTCAAAAGGGCCAAAGGAATGAGATCAGGCCTACATAGGGTTGGCAGTAGTAAGGAAACATTTTTAATTGAATTTGTAATTGGAATACCTAAGTCAAAGACGAGATTGATTAAGATCATTGATCTATTCTATGATCAAATGATCTACATAATGAACCTCTGTGAGTTACGTTTTGGGGTTAAATTTATAAGGTTGTTAATCATGTAAAATGTGGTTTCTATTTTATGTTATTCTCTCGCATCTTGCATTGGAGTCGTGACAGAGAAACAACTTGCTCAGAGTCCAGGTTGAACACAACCCGAACTGCATGCTTTTGAACGGATTGAAATTTGGTTAGAACCTTCAAGGATGTATCAGTTGAGCTTGTGGGTCGTGTCTCAGAAACTAAGAAAATCAAGAAATCAAAGAAATTTTGGTGAAGAATTGGAGTGCTGGGTGAAACAGAGTATCTGCAGACCTTTGATGGAAAGATGCTACAATTAGGTCGCGAAAGCATAAACCATGAATTTTCCCCAAAATTACAGAGAATTTATAACAAGAGCTGAAGATTGGATGGACAGTCAAGATTAGATCGTAGAAATGATAGCGAGAGATGGGTGGACTAGATTACATCGCATCCGGTCATAAGATTTTAGCGCACATCACATGCGATAAGATATTGCGGTGATTGGAGGAATTAAATATTGGCGAAGTGCGATATGTTATTATTGTCAATGTCTGAAATCTAATATTTTTCGATTTGCGATAACGTCATAATATATCTCAATCGGGTGAATGAACCTCATTATTGCTATGATCTTAAATGTGCTTCATGCGATAAGGTATTTGTTGCGATTTGCGAAATCGCAAAATCGCAAACATTGTGATATGGTTAAAACTGTGATATTGCGATGGGCCGATTTGTGATGAGTTAAAATGTGCGATGCGCGATGAGGCTAAAGTTTGAAATTTTCGATATGGTGATAAGAAAACACGAAGAAGGCCGATAAACGTGTATCGGTCATGTGCAAAAGCGGAAAAGGGAAATGAGGTAAGGTATTTGGGTATTTGCGGCCATATGGTTGCATCATTTTTGGTATCAGAGCAGGTTTTGCTCTAAAATACGATCAATGAGGTTCAATTCAGCTCATTTTGAAATTGAGGGACAAATATTTTTATATGTTGGAGGTTTAAATAAGACCAGGATAGTGGAAAGAATACAAAAATATTCAGAGAGGGAGATATTTAAATTGGGGACAGAGCCTGTAATGCTCTTTGAGGCAGCATAAGTGAAACCTGTGCATGGAGATTGAATGTTTAGTGTAGAGGTGAATGTCCAGCAGTGGAATTGCAGAAGAGTGTAGTGAATTGCAGAGGAGAGTTAGCAGAAGGTACCTGAAGACTGAGTAGAAGTACAACTTGAGATCATTCCATCTAAGGGCAGAGTGAGAAAAAGACAATATCATGGGAAAAAAGGTCTTGTTAATTGGTGGAGTTTGATGAATATCGATGTGTATATGCAGGTAGCAGCAGAAAAGGGAATTGTAGTAGCCATACAGTTAGAAGAAGAATAAAGGGAGTAGAAGTGCAGAAGCCAGAGAAGAGCAAGAGAATTCTCAAAAAGGTTCTAGAGGAAAGAGAACCAAGTGATACGAGGAGATCAAGCGCAAGAGGGAAGCTTGATAAGGGATTGTGTAGCAGTAATTGAGACTGGCTACATGAGAGAGGCTTTAGTGTAGCTCCCAAGTGGACATGGAAAGTTCAAAAGAGAAAAGGTGAAAATGACTCCAGACAGTTAGAGGAAAGGCTTAGAAGCAAGCCATCGAAAGAGGAAAGAGGATGCCAAAACATATGGAAGAAGGGGAGTAGATGATGAAGAATTTGATAGAGAGATGGTTGAGTTAAGGGCACAACTCAATCGTTTGGAACAACTGATATAAAAGGAGATTAGAGAGGATATAAGATATGGAGTGAATGTAAGGAAAAGAGTCAAGTGGCCTGTTATGAGGTTATTTTCCAAGAAGTTGATGCAAAAGATGAATATTTGGATGAATAAGGAAAAGAAAACTAGTAGAAGTAAACATAGAGAAGAAGTTCGCTTTTGTGAACCTGAAGAAGGGTCAATCCTAGGAGAGGATGATGATGATGAGTGATGGAACGATGGAGTGCTTGGAGCAACAAAAAAAGGAGATGTCGATGACATCAAGTGAAGAAGGAAATTGTAATGTATTTCACACTTATTGTTTATATGAGTGTGAAATTGCAGGTACTAAAGATCAAGCAAATGGAGCTGAACAAATTCAAGAAATGGAGGAAGGAGTAGAAGTCCAAGAAAATGAATATGTTTGTAAAGGACAACAAGAGGTAGCTGATTCTGGAGTTGGACAGTTTCAAAGGACTGTTTTAGAAGAAGGAATTTTAGCCTTGTGTCATGAAGACAACCTTGAAGAAGGTTATGAAAGAAATCGGATCAAAATTTCACAATTTTTTGGAAAGAAGAGTAAGATGGGAGGTATAATTTTTTGGTTGTACATTTTCTTATTGAGTGTTTGTCTAAATATTTCTGAAGAAATTGTTTGTATGATTCAGAGTTATTGGAAAATGGCAAAGGAGGAGACAATGTATGTCTTGCAGATGTGAAATTATGGCAAAGGAAGAGATGATAAGGAGAGTGCAACTCAAGAAAATTCTATCAAAGGAAAATAAACGGTAAAGAATCAAAGACCAGGAAGCAGCCAAGGACCCGAGGAAGAAGAGATATTTTTATCTCATGCGGCCAGGAAAAGAAGGAGACTAACTTATGAAGCCAATCGTGGAGAAGAAATTGTAGAAATTTCTCAAGGAAGGACAGAACAGAGCTATGATTTGAAAGGTCATGAAGGGGTTTATGCAGAACCAATAATTAATTTGGATAGAAATCAGATTGATGATTATGATCAGAGAAATACTGAAGATGGACAACAAGTACAATAAGAATCTCATGTAATAGAAAACTGCAGCAAAAAAGAAGAGACATGTATGTTGGAAATTGAACATGACCCTAAGGGATGTCAGGAAGAATGTAATTTCTACAAAATGTTTGAATGTGCAAGTACAGAAGATGGAAAAAATCAGCCTTCCATGGAGCAGATGAAAGGAGAATGGTCAAAGAAATCATATTATTTGGAAGTTTATGAAGGAAAGTGGGAGAAAACTCTTGAAATTCTCTCACAGTACAAGGTTGGAACATTGATGGCTGAATGGAAAAGATTGCTTCAGGGTGACAAAAATTGTAAATTTAGGTTTGAGGAAGGAAGACATGTTTGGTAGATTGACAGAGATCAAAGGGATAGGCTTGAAGACAATTCATATTTTAAATTTCTGAATTGGTTGTAGCAGGAATATCAAAATTTTGAAGATGTAATTGTGTATGATCATTGCTAGATGACCATGATGATCATGAAATATTTGATTTTTAATTTTGTTCAGGTTTTAGAGAAAAATTTAGTTGATGATTTGCATGAAGAGCAGTGTTTCCAACAGGGTGGAATTTGGGATGAAGAAAGAAAAATTTTAACAATTCTTACTATTGAAGCCAAAGAGGACTGTAGAGAAAGAGACATGGAAGAATTTGAACAAAATTTGTTCACAAGTCCAAAATGAGGTGAATACCAAAGATTTGATGATGTAGAAGTTGACAATGCAGATAAATATTATGTGAATGCAAAGATAAATTGGAAAGATGAAAAAAATCAAGGGAAAAATTTCACAATTGAAAATCAACATACAAGAAATTGGTTTTATGTTTTCATACCAAGCAAGCAGTCAAGCAGGTTTGAAGATGAAGGAATTCCACACAAAGCATTGGATGTGCGGATAATAGGAGAAGCAGAGGAATGGTACATTATAACTTCTACCAATGAATTGTGGACTGATATACATCATGATCAGAAAATATGGATTCCTCTCTTTAGCTAGCAGTGGCTTGCTATATTGCACTCCTTCCATCTAGAAGTAATTACTCAAATTAAGCATTTATGGGCAATAAATCCATGTACTGTTGAACCTTATAGAATGTTTTGCACTTATGTTATGTTCAAAACACCCAGATGCGCACATGCCTTAAACTTGGGTTAAAAAAAATTTGTGAGCAAATCCATTCGTGACCTCCATTCGTCACCCACAATAGATTCTGACTAGGCCTCGTGCTCCATGTTGGCTGCTATTATGGAGTTGAGCAAACTGAGCCTGATATGATCATTGTGATTAATTGCGATTTCCAGAGACGCCCACAACTCAATTCTTAGCTAATTCACGCCTTTCGAACTCTTCCCTATAGATTTCAGAACACAACTCCACACAGAATTGACCAGTGAAGATCTATACCATCACTAGATCAAAAAATCTCTACCTTCCTACATTGTGCTTGTTTGACAAGCACACTTAAAAAAAACACGAAACTGATATTTTCAGTGTTATCTAACTTACACCTATGTACATTGCTAAAATTTCATTCACAGCCCTCTGGTTAGCCCCTCTCAACTTGCTATGATATTAACAAGAAAATTGGAGCAGTCATAGTGCAAAAAAAACTATTGGTATATTATATGGAAAGAAAAATTACAAGTTATATAAATAGTGCTAGTGAGATCTGACGGATTTCAAACAAGAAATTGTTTCTTGAGAAAATATTTCAACAAAATTCAACAACCAACAAACTAATATTACCTATTTATTAATGTAAGCATTATTTCCAAGTAAAATATATATTAAGTGATGTTGAACAAACAAATTTTGAGATATTTTTATTAAATTTAGCCAAATTAAGAATATAAAAAAATATCCTAGACATATGTTGAATAAGTGAAGACACTATGTGTAGAGAATGATTGAGAGAAGATTTCTTTATATTTGGAGAAGCATAACACTTTCAGACAAAGTGTGAGGATCATTGAAGTAAGCCCATGAAATGGAAATTTGTTGAGTGAGAAGGAATCAAACATACCTCTATATACACAGTAGGGTGAATACTCCAACACTTTTAAGTATGGATCTTACATTTACATTACACGTGTTAACTTCTTCTTCTTCTTCTTCTTTTCAAATTATTAATTTGTAAGTGGTTAAATAAACCTCTCCCTTTTGAGTACTTATCATGTATCTAGAAAGCATAAGTTAATTCTCTTAGAGTTTATTTTGAGCTTATGAATTATGGGGCATGGGATATTCAAAGATTAATAAACTGATGATCCTAGAATATGGATAGATATCATTCCTAGGGTAGTGTTTTTATTCTGAATGCCATCCTAAAAATAACAATGAAAATGTTGAATTATTACTATTATTAATAAAATACATATTTAAGGATTTATTGCCGTAATAGTGGGATTTAAGGTTAAATAGATAAAATATGGAAAGTTAAAATCTATTTGAATCCTATGGACATTCTATTTACTACAACTAAAAGTAACAAATATAATTTCAAGAATAAAATATTACAATATTATAATTCACTTATTATATGGTTTTAATTTGAGAAAAATGAAAGAAAACAAATATGATTTATTCAACATTGAAAGAATATTATAACATGTTGTTTAAAATAAATTAGTCTAAATTCATTTTAACTTCATATTTGAGATCAAATTGTACACTAAAAAAAATCACATCTTGAGAGTTCTAAGTACTTCTAAATACTTGATAAATCCAAAATTAAGATGTATATAAGATGATGTAATGTTTGTATCATATCACTTACATTTTGTTTGTTGAACAAATTAATATAAAACTTGTTGCACTGAGGCATATTCTACAACCCAATATGAGAGATATGTGTAATTTTACCCGTGTGCCCCTTTTAAAATAAAAATAAAGTATATTCTAAATAAAATAACAACAGAGTATGAGAGAGATGTGTAATTTTACCCATGTCAAACTCAAGTTGAAACCTGCCCCTTTTAAAATAAAAATAAAGTATATTCTAAATTAAAAAACAATATCTACTCTAATAAATGAATATACACATTTGGCTAGTTTTAATTAAAATCTAGTATAAAAAAAACAATCCCACTCTCATAGTTTGTTTTTGTTGTTAATATTACAACCCAATAAAAAGGAGATGTTGTAAAATATTTCACTTTCACTCTGTTAGCCATAAATAAAATATTTGGATGTTTATGTTAAATAACATAATTTTATAGTAACTTTAGAGAGATAAAGTAATTAAAATTTTTAAAAAATAAAAAATTATATTTACCTTATAAATATTTCAATATAAAACCTAAATAAATGATTAACTAATATTTGATCCCTCTCCAGGCTTGATAGATTTGGAGTTAATATTAATCTAGGCTGGTTTAACATACATACATACATAGTTTTCTAGTTTATGTGAATCTTGAGATGATTGCAAGACTAACCTATAACTTGAGTAGCCAAGACCTAAGGATGGTACCAACTTAGCATGACTAAATTTTTTCCACAGAGTTTTGAACTGGTGATCTTTACACCACGTAGTGCCTTAAAAAAATACCCTATCAACATCTATTCTACATTCGTGGGATATATATATATATATATATATATATATATATATATATATATATATATATATATATATATATATATATATATAGCACTGAAAAAACTATGGGTTTTCAAAACTTAGAACCCAACATTAATTTGACTCTATGACCTCAATTTTAGGTGAACCATAGTAGCAATATTTATGAGTATTAGTTTGTTATATTTATTTATTTTATTTCCCTAAGTGAAGGTGTTTACATAACATTTCAACATCTTAAGAGCATCAACACAATAATAATAAAAATATTTAATGTGAGTCATAAATAAATATTTCACCATATAAAGTTAAGTTAATAAAATAAATATTTTAATATGAACAATGTGATCCATAAATAAAATAAGCTATCTCACTGTTGGGAAAAATACTGAGAGGGGGGGGTGAATCAGTATTTAGGGCATACTCAAAAAATTTTACTTTTTCATGCTCTAAAACCCATACGCTACTTTACAGAACCAGACTCGCGTATATACGCGGATACCCTTCACAAAACTCGCGTATATGCAGAGATCTTATTATGCCATTAATTCTTTACTTAGATCTATGCAACATTCATTCATCAGATGTTTATATATCAGTAGACATGTGCAGTAATGACAGAATAAATCATCATACATAAGCATCACACATGAACACCAGGATTTTAGGTGGAAACCCAAGTCGGGAGAAAACCACCGCTGCTGTTGTCTCAGCCTTCAATATTTTATTATAGAGAAAGCATCTTACAACTATGTGCTGGCGCAGACTCATACCAGCACGCAGGCACCCACCTGCGCTCGTTTACCAGCCTCTCCTGGAAGGGAGCTACGACCCCCTGCTCTCATTTACCAGCCTCTCCTGGAAGGGAGCTACGACCCCCTGACTAAAGGCTACCACCCTCAGCACCACCATGGACCACGTTTCATCAATTTTCACACTAGATCCAAAAGCTTTCTTTAGATCACAACTTGCAGGCCACTTTTCATCATATTTTCAGACTGGACCCACTCCACACATTTAAGCTCAATCATAAAATTGATACTTATCAATTCAGACAACCCAGAACTGTAGAATGCAGATAGCAGTAACACAGCAGAACAGATCAGACATTTCATACTTCATACTTCATCAAAACTCTAGTTTTAATACGCGCTTTCCTTTCACTGCTCCCGCGTATAGATCTTCAGACATTATAGAGCAGCATACTTTTTCAAATCAGATATTCAGTTCAGATTTAACCCCTCACTTCAGACAGATGTTCGCCTCATCTCAGATCTAAACATTTCATAAACAGATCTAGAAGATACAAATACATTTCAGATCTAGATTCCCTTCTTCGTCATTTTCTTCATAGGTGCATCACAGATTCAGATCTATCATCAAATAGTTACCCTTTCCATTCAGACATACTTCATAGTAAAGTATTCATTCAAACCCAGACTCATGCACACCCTTTGCACAATGAAATTCTTCTCCTTATATAGATTTAGCCTTTTTCAATACCATGAGTCAAAACCACATTACTTCTGATGGTTTTCCTGGACGAGATCAAATAGACAATCCAGCGCTCAATACAATGGGTCAATACCATGGTAATGCCCCTTGGTATTCTAATTTTGGAGCGCAAAAGACCATACACGACTTGGCACGTACTTTTCCGCGTGCATACGCTACTTCTCCTAGACAAATCCACGTATGCATTGAGACACACACTTTTCATCATTGTTCTAGCACATACTGGAATTCCTTACTTCTGCAACTTCTGTACTACTTGTAGAACATCAGATTTACATCATTAATTAGTATATCAAGTCAGTTCCATCAAGTACAACTTCATCAAGTGGGTTTCCATCATCTTCTTCAAGTGTTGCCATCATCTTCATCAAGTGGGTTGCCATCAAGGACAACACTCTGCATCATATTGCCAACAATCTCCCCCTTTGGACTTGATGGCAACCACGATGGTGTTTGATCACAAAAGATAGATACATTAAGCATAATGATATTCTCCCCCTATTCAAACACCATGTCACTCTCCCCCTTTGACATCAAGGGCAAAGGGCGGATCAAAACCAACACAAGGTTTTTCTCCTCATGTAGATAGAAGAGCGTTGTATATTTGATGTGCATTGAAGTTACCATGCTCCTCCTGAGTTCATGCTGAATGTTCAAATATATTTTTCAATGAAGTACATGACTCTATGACCTTCCTATCACCAAGGACTCATGCTTACATCAAAGATCCAACCAAGTGGATTTTCATATGAGACTCAAATACCCAACCAAGACGGTTTACATATTTTGACTCAAGTACCCAACCAAGTGGGTTTACACATTTGACTCAAGTACCCAACCAAGTGGGTTTACACATTTGATCAAGTCCTTACATGACTGAATATTACAATTTTACATCATAGGTCTCAACATGACCTTTTCATCAAATTACAAATATGACTTTTCATGACCAATACCGGAAGGACCTCAAGAGAGATCATATTTCAGAATCATAATGCCAACAATGCATTATACACAGCAAGGCTAATGCTCCCCCTGAAAATGTGCATCCTGACCACTTTTAACTGCAAATCACCAAGGCATCTTCACCCAAAATAAGGGAATGAAACATAAATATAAGAGCTAAAACATCATCAAAGAAACCATACAGTATCAGAGATACCAAACAGCACCACAGTTTGTGCTCAAGAAATGCTGACCCAGAAAAATTGTCAGCAACCACGTATACGCGGTTTTCTGTGTATGAACTCGCGTATATACGCGACTGTGTGTAAGGAAATCTGCGTATCCAATTCCATCTTCTGCATTTTACCCAGATCTGATCCTCTGTGAGGCAGAGACAGTTTTCAACTTCTTTCTGAGATATTTGAATGCTTCCATGAAATATATGAGAACAGATAGATAGAACAATGTAGTTGTGTCTTCAAGTGTCATCCAATGGTTGTAGCATAAGCACATTAGTAACCAAGCCTTCAAACTCTTTGCAGCATCAACATATTCTTCCCAAGAGGAATTATCATACCAGAACAACTTCTACAATAAACAATATGTGTCAAGCAATCATTCATGTGATCTGATATCACCAAGATCTTCAAGATTTATCATGATCATGATATAACATGTGTAAGAATTAAAAGAGGTCTCAACCAGCAACAAACTCTGCATGATTTATCCTTATCTCTGAATCACAAGACTTCCATCTTATCCATGTGAGAAAAGAAAAGATACTCTTCAGCAAAAACAATCAGGGCTCACCCATAATCTCATCATAAGAAACCATGTATCATGTCATCATCATTTAGAACTGAGAAATAAACAGATACAGTGCCAATGATACTATCATTAATAGACAGACTGATGCTCCCCCTGAACCTGTACTCCTGATCTTCAGCTGTCATAATAATTTTCTTATCATAAATGCATACGCGTATGTGTCCACTGGAACTCGCGTGTATACGCGACTTTACTTCATTAAACCCGCGTATGGAAAGTGAAATACTAAAAATTTCACACTCCTTCTTCTCCCCCTGAATTTGTACCACCTGTACCTGTCTTCTTTACAACAAATGTACTGTCAGAAATAAACATAACCAGAATTACCAAATCAACCATGAGAATCATCATACATTGCTCCCCCTGTGATGATACATTACTTATCCCTATAATGTATCTCACATTACTCCTGCAGTCATTAAGAGAAGTAAGCTTTAGAAGCTGATGACTACAGTAGGGTCAATATTCCCTACGTTTCTGACCGGTCCTCCTTCCTTTTCCAGCTTTGCTTGAAATTTCTAATTGGGTGATGGAAATTATCCAATTTCTCAGATCTGCTCATCCTGCATTCTTTTTCCACATGTCCATACTTGTTACAAGCATAGCATCTCATGTGACTAGAGAAGTAAGCATAAGGATCATAGTGTGTTTCTCTATTCTTCCTTCTATTGCAAACAGCTGCTTTATGACCATACTTGTTGCATGAAAAACAATATCCCTTGAAGCAACCAGAGTACCTTTCTTAATAGAATCTGTTTGATTGTGACTGAAATGATCTGTTTCTGCAATTTGCTGCAACATGCCCATAATTATGACATTTAAAGAATTCAACATTATTGAATGATTTCCTTTGAGAATTCATGATTGTTGGTTGACCTTTTGTTTCTTTCAACACTTCAGGTTTTGCTTTGACATCTTTTGAATCTTTAGCACTTCCTTGCGAATTATATTCTCCTTTGACTGTTTCATGAAAACCCAGACCAAGTTTAATAGAAGGAGACCTTTAACTACTAAGAATATTGTCCAGAATCTTAGTACTATCTTGAAACCTTAAAAGTTTATCCTTTTCTTCTAATTTACCTTTGAGAATGTTTACCTCAACCTCCAAGCTCTGGCATTGATTCTTCATACTTTCTTCAACCCTTTTTCCTTCTTCTACTTGATCATTCAGTTTTAGAATCTCTTCTTTCAACCCATTTTCTTTTTCTTCAAAAGTTTGTAAGAGTTCTTCATTCTTCTTATTCGATATTTCCGGATCTTCTTTGAGAGAGATAAGTCTTTCATTCTTCTTGTTTGATTTTTCCAGATCTTCTTTGAGAGAGATGATTTCAGCTTCAAGTCCTTCATTCTTCTTATTTGATTTTTCCAGATCTGCTTTTAGAGAGATGATTTCTGCTTCAAATTCTTTACTTCGATTGGATACATCATCGTACATCCTTTTCAGTCTAGAGACCAAATCTTTGTAGGCAGATTCCTTTTCATTAAATATTCTTTTTTGATCTTTGATAACTTCTTCTAGGTCCATAGCATTATTTTCACTATCTTCACCATTGCTTGCACAAAGAAGAATATCACAAGAACAACAATCACTACCTGTTTCATCTTCTTCATTTTCTGTTGCACATGTTTTCTGAGATATCTCCTTTCCTTGAGTTGCCTTCTTCTTTTGCTTCTTTCCCATTGTGACGAATCTCCTTCAAGCGATCAAGCTTCTGCAGAAGGACCTGCTCCGAAACCAATTGTTGGGAAAAATACTGAGAGGGGGGGGGTGAATCAGTATTTAGGGCATACTCAAAACTTTTTACTTTTTCATGCTCTAAAACCCATACGCTACTTTACTGAACCAGACTCGCGTATATACGCGGATACCCTTCACAAAACTCGCGTATATGCAGAGATCTTATTATGCCATTAATTCTTTACTTAGATCTATGCAACATTCATTCATCAAATGTTTATATATCAGTAGACATGTGCAGTAATGACAGAATAAATCATCATACATAAGCATCACACATGAACACCAGGATTTTAGGTGGAAACCCAAGTCGGGAGAAAACCACCGCTGCCGTTGTCTCAGCCTTAAATATTTTATTATAGAGAAAACATCTTACAAGTATGTGCTGGCGCAGACTCATACCAGCACGCAGGCACCCACCTGCGCTCGTTTACCAGCCTCTCCTGGAAGGGAGCTACGACCCCCCTGATCTCGTTTACAAGCCTCTCTTGGAAGGGAGCTACGACCCCCTGCTCTTGTTTACCAGCCTCTCCTGGAAGGGAGCTACGACCCCCTGACTGAAGGCTACCACCCTTAGCACCACCATGGACCACGTTTCATCAATTTTCACACTGGATCCAAAAGCTTTCTTTAGAGCACAACTTGCAGGCCACTTTTCATCATATTTTCAGACTGGACCCACTCCACACATTTAAGCTCAATCATAAAACTGATACTTATCAATTCATACAACCCAGAACTGCAGAATACAGATATCAGTAACACAGTAGAACAGATCAGGCATTTCATACTTCATATTTCAGCAAAACCCTAGTTTTAATACGCGCTTTCCTTTCACTGCTCCCGCGTATAGATCTTCAGACATTATAGAGTAGCATACTTATTCAGATCAGATATTCAGTTCAGATTTA
Source organism: Pinus albicaulis (assembly GCA_034641835.2). NCBI lineage: Eukaryota > Viridiplantae > Streptophyta > Pinopsida > Pinales > Pinaceae > Pinus > Pinus albicaulis. The sequence goes on along the minus strand of CM076584.1, from coordinate 124,853,725 downwards.
ACCCCTCACTTCAGACAGATGTTTGCCTCATCTCAGATCTAAACATTTCATAAACAGATCTAGAAGATACAAATACATTTCAGATCTAGATTCCCTTCTTCGTCATTTTCTTCATAGGTGCATCACAGATTCAGATCTATCATCAAACAGTTACCCTTTCCATTCAGACATACTTCAGAGTAAAGTATTCATTCAAACCCAGACTCATGCACACCCTTTGCACAATGAAATTCTTCTCCTTATATAGATTTATCCTTTTTCAATACCATGAGTCAAAACCACATTACTTCTTATGGTTTTCCTGGACGAGATCAAATATACAATCCAGTGCTCAATACAATGGGTCAATACCATGGTAATGCCCCTTGGTATTCCAATTTTGGAGCGCAAAAGACCATACGCGACTTGGCACGTACTTTTCCGTGTGCATACGCTACTTCTCCTAGACAAATCCACGTATGCATTGAGACACACACTTTTCATCATTGTTCTAGCACATACTGGAATTCCTTACTTCTGCAACTTCTGTACTACTTGTAGAACATCAGATTTACATCATTAATTAGTATATCAAGTCAGTTTCCATCAAGTACAACTTCATCAAGTGGGTTGCCATCATCTTCTTCAAGTGTTGCCATCATCTTCATCAAGTGGGTTGCCATCAAGGACAACACTCTGCATCATATTGCCAACACTCACTATTTTGGTCAACACAATAATAATAAAATATTTAATGTGAGTCATAAATAAATATTTCACTATATAAAGTTAAGTTAAAAAATAAATATTTTAATATGAACACTGTGATCCATAAATAAAATAAGTAATCTCACTATTTTGGTCTAGGTATTTATTTTTAGTAATTTTTTTCTAAAATCTAGCAAATATTTTTTGGAATTGCAACTTTAAGTGGTGTAACCTACACAATCCAATTGACCAAGTGGAATTTCAAGGCATTGTATCCATTTATGTATTCAAAAATGCAGTTTAAACAATAAAAAAATGCACATGCTATATGTATATATAGAACTAGTATAGATACATTTTAACCACATATTTATTAAGCCTCAAGAGGGATTACATTTCCTGAGATGCAGATCTTTGTTTTGCAGTGTAAAATAGGTTTGCATATCACGAAACTAGATCCCTCTTAGTACTTGATATATTCGTAATTAAAATAGATCTATACTGATTATGTAAAATAACGAATATTTCTAAAGTTTCCTTTTGAATATTCTTAACCTAAATAATGTAAAACTTGCATGATTATGCAATGGAGGATCATTGTATTCCACATTTTTTGTGTTTTGAATAGCTAGAAAAGTCTCATTTCTAACCATCTACATTTTGGGGAAGGGTCACTGTAAATTTATTCTAATTATTAAAAATATTTATTATATACTTAGGGTAGAGTATTATATTAACATGTAATAGGGAAAATAATTTAAACTTTAAGTAATTTACATTTTTAATAATTTTTATAATTTATTAATATATTTAAAATATAAATTTTATTTATATATGTTATAATTTATACATATTTTAATTAGTTATGTAATTGAATAGATTTTGATGTGTTTATATTTATCAATTTCTTATTAACTTTGAATGAAAAAAATATAAAAATTAGATGGTAACTTTTACTCTACAAAATAATACAATTATTTGTAGATTTCAAAACAAAAGGGTTGGCACTAATTATAATAATTTTTTTTTAAATTACCTCTACATGGGGTGGTCGACAAGAGCGAGGTGGAAGGGCGCATGGTAGCTATCACACCAAGTACACATGGTTGATGACATTTCATTGCACCATTCTCGATGATGACTACAAATAATCATATCAATGCACGATGTAACATGTGACGTTACACCATATCAAAGTTGGACCAATCTAGAATTTATGATGGTTTGATTGTAGAAACTGGATGGAGTTTATGGATGGTAAAAACGTTTGGTTTTGCATATCTAGAGCCACAAGAATTAACTTAACTCATCCTCCCAAGCATGATAATTAGGATCAACAAGTGAGGATACCAGTTTTAAGAGGAGGTCATAACTTAAATGAGGTAATCGCTCGTTCAAGTTACAAAGCATTGAAGGTTCAACAATTAGTAGCAATCATGGGCTTCTAATTCCCTTTATTTTCAAATAAGCTTGAGGTGGTTTCCCTAGATGTTTCACGTCTATGAAATCATAACCAAGCCTTAATTATGCAAATAAAGAAGCTTATAAATGACAAGAAATCACTAAATGAAAATTTAGAACAAGTTCAATAAGTAGTATCGAAGTCTCCGTTCGTCTCAGTCAAATTTGAAGATAAGAAAATGAATATTGATCCAGTCAAAATCGTAACTCAAGCAAAGGATAAACCTACTGAAGTGAAGACATATTCAGAAATTGCAGTTCAAACAACAAACTTTCCAAATGATTATTCAGTAACCAACTCAACAACAACAACGCATTAAGGAATTCAAGAAACTACCACTAACATGATAAAGGATAGTCCAACCAGAAGAAAGTTTTATCAACATATGAATGACATAGAATACTTTCCAATCAATCTATGTACTGGCATCACTAAAAACACAAACAACAGATGTACGTTCCAAAGAATACCGAAGTTTGTAAAATCCAGTCCTATGATAACTATTCATCACAAAATTCCAGTGATTAGAAGATTCCACATAAGGTTAATCTAGGATCGTTCAATCCATTCTCAGTACGACAATTTTGTCTATCACTCAGAGAATCATATCATCTTGTATCAATGAAGATGAAAGTTTAGAAACAAGAAGATATTTCGAAGGACAAAAAATATATGGTCCTTCATTAGTAAGATTTGAGCACAAAGCTTTTTGAAGAGGAAGGTAATGTTACAAATTAAATATATATATAAAACACAAATAATGTAAATGGAAATAATAATTATTAAATATTAATTAATTAGTAATTAATGAAAAGGTTTGTCCCTAAGGAAAAAACCCTTGATGAAGAGGTACTTGCTTAGGGTATATAAGTAGACCCTCATCGTGATTGTAATCATTTTACATCAATTCTTTTATAAAATATTCAATATACATCTACATGTCTTACAATGGAAAATTACGTCTTTGAAGTATTTTAAATATTTCTGCTGCATATACGATGTTTGGTCGTTACATCCTCAAACCAATTTATCCCTTTCACTTTGCACCCATTAAAATTTTTTATTTCCTTCTCCTAAGAAGTATTTTCCTTCCTCCAATATTTTCAAACATGTCTATATAGGCAACTAGAAGTAGACACGTGGTTGGTTATTATAGAGCTCGTGGATGATCCCAAGGTCAAAAAAGAGAAACATATTTAGCTCATTTATATTTCACTAAAACACCCCTAATTACCCAAGAGGAAATTGTAGAAGTTGAGAATGAAATTGCAAGGGAACTCGTTTGTTTGATTGATTATGAGGTTGCTAATGAATTTGAATATTGGGTGCCTGACCCAAGGCACACCATAGGACAATGTAGTTAATATATATACATCGTGGACATTTACTTGAACCTGAAAAATACTTTTGGGAAGAGTCTTATTAGATAGAACTAAAACCATGAAGGAAATCCTCATGCTGGATGAGTTGCATTTTCTCCTAAAAACCTTAGACAAGCACCTGAAATAGATTTAATAACACTCAGAACCAACCCTCAGATCCAAGAATCTTTCATATCAGTAGCAAGGATCAAATCACAATGGACGTCTCCAATTCATCTAAGTCTACATTAATGGTCTTCGTTTACCTAGTTACTCTAATTCTCTATGTTCATTTTTGTTTACATGTTAGATGATAGATAAATCTACAAGGGTCTACAAGCCAAATACTTAGTTTTTTGGACATCCTTTTTGATCTACATGTTTGGATGTTAAATGAATTAGGGTATTTCTATTGGTTTGGTTTCTAAACCTAGATTAATCTTAAATTCTCATCTATCAAGCACCGAGAGGGATCAAATCTCTCGAGGTGCAAACATTTCCTCAAGTTTTTCACTCAAAAAAAAGGTTTGCACCTTCAGATATTGTATCCCTCTCGACCCTTGATAGATCCAAAGTTAATATGGGTCTAGGTTGGTTGATATTTTTTAAACGTTACATATCAATTTTGTATTAAGAATTGAATGAATTACATATTCCATTTTTATTATAAAATAATTAAATTAAATTATTTTAATTGACTTTTTCCTTGTGAGCATTGAAATATTTTAATATGCTCAACACACATACTCTCTCTCTCTCTCTCTCTCTCTCTCTCTCTCTCTCTCTATATATATATATATATATATATATATGAAGTTAAAATTGAAATATTCAAATCATTTATCTAGGTTTTATATTGAAATATTTATAATGTAAATATAATTTTTTATTCTTATTTATTTTTAAATTTTAATTACTTTATCTCTCTAAAGTTGATATCAAATTATGTTAATTTTTTTTTCCAAAGAAAGAATTGTAATTTTATTCAAGACAAAATTAAATTTTGTAGATGCCTGGGGAATTATAAATACTAAAATTGAAAGGCCTACCAAAAAAGCTACCTCAAGACAACAAAAAAAATGAGAAGCCAACAAAAAAGCTAGCATCACATTAAACAATTCTTGGGCATAAGCCGCCTAGATAGCCCTGAAAACCCCAAAGAAACTGCAACAGAAACAAAAAAAATGCAATATCATCCACAAATGAAGTGAAAAGAGGCACGAAGCCAGGGCCAAAGAAATAAGGGAGCCACTTTGACCCCTCCCCCGCAACTCCCATCTCCACGACAAATATGGCAAGGGAGGCATGCCATAAATGACCCCAAAACACCCATCAACAACCAACGACGAAGAACCTATACTGAATCAATGCCAAGAGAAGCCACAAAAAAAAAACTCGTTCTGCAAGGCATAGAAGCCCACCCACAATGACTAACATGGAAAAACAGACGAGATAAAAGGGCCACAATCCTAAAAGAGAGTCGACAAAAAATTCATGAGAACTCAAAAAGAACCCCAAGGAGTGCATGACACTGATCACCTGCATAGCCGGGAGAAACCAATAGCAGGAATCCTAATAAAACCAAGGCAGCAATGCCCAAATTTCAAGTGAGCGCAAAGGAAACCACATGCAATCAAACGACCGACCAAAGAGATGAGGGCAACAATGACGTGAAGGAGAGATGACACCAACTAGAAGACGAAGCGAAGGCGATGCCAACAGCTATGAACCAACAAAAATCCCAACCCGCAAACAACCAAGCCCACCCACACAGATTCGACAAAAAAACTAGCGGAAGGGCCTCGAAAACTTGGATAGACGGAAAATAGTCGTCAAAGAAACGAACCAGGGAGGTGGTAGCTAGAACCCTAGAGGCCCCTCCTACTCTCTCAACTTCACCGGCCCTACTCCAAAATTATGTTAGTTAACATAAACATCATAATATTTTATTTATGGCTAAAAGAGTCAAAGTGAAATATTTTTACCACATCTCCTTTGTATTGGGTTGTAATATTGACAACGAAAACGAGCATTATGAGAGTGGTAATATTGTTTTTTATATTATTTTGGGTCTACAAACCAAATACTTAGTTTTTTTTTACATCCTTTTTTATATACATGTTTGGATGTTAAAGGAATTAGGGTATTAACATTGGTCTGGTTTCCCAAGTGGAAAACCAAGGAAAAATAGAACCAATTATTATGTATTATCTTGATGCATGAATAGAACTTAAAAATATATATATTGAAAATATGGTGATGTTATTTTGGGTTTTCCTCATGCTATTTTATGTTGTCAGCCTAACAAGGCTTGTTGCAGCATCTCATGGCTATACCTCCTAAGATCCTAGCTTTGTCTCATCTGATCTATCCCTTACACATAGATAGAAAAAAGAAACTTCACAAAATTTTTGAATGATGTATTGATCGAAACAAAGTAAGTACATCTATTTAATTGCATTAAATCAACCATCAAAACATTATGCATATAAAAAACATGAAATAAGGACGAGGAAACCATACAAGAAAATTTCATTAATGAAAGAAGCAATAATATAATGCGTTAAGAAATTTACCTTAACTCAACTATGTGTTGTATCTTACTTTGTGTTGTAACTATTTTTTATCCATGCAATTTTATTTTAAAAATGTATATTTAAAAAAGAAGAAGAGTTTATTGCACTTTGTAATAAAGCTTGACATATCTTTATAAATGTCGCTTTAATTTAATTTTTGGAGCGAATAAAAATATATTTAGTGGTTATGTTAAATAAAGTCACCAACACTTATCTTCCGTGCATGTTCCAACGACATCGATTTCCTCCACCGTAATCAACAATTATAAATGAATTGCGCACCCCCCAGACGTTTAACGAAGGGGGGGGGTGTCCACAATCTTGTTTTGGAGAAACCCTTGAGGATTACGCGTTAGTCTCTCTTTCATTGCGGGAAACCCCCTCACAAAAACAGCTTACCTCCACCCCAGAAACCACCTTCCTCCTAACCGTTTTCTCTGCTATTACTCTCGCCATTTTATCTGCTCTATTAGCTGACCGAAAAACTAAAGATCATAATTTTATCTAATATTTTAAATGATTTAACCATTGATTCATTAAATTCATTGTTGCCAACATTCCAATAACCGTTTTTCGACGCACCAACCATTAAATTCGTTAACGGGTATCCAAAATAATTTTCTAAACTAATTTATCCCCAATCAAACTTGTCATTTTCCTTCATTCCAATAGTGTTAGAAAAGGCGCATAGTGACAAAAAGATTCCAAATTATTTAGTTGACCATATCAAGTGGCCAACATATAACTAGGTAGTTGTAATTTCATGTTCTCCACTTAATTCATAATGAGTAGTCAAAAGGGAAAAAATAAAATATCTGTTGAAAACCCAATGTTTCCCTCGATCCCAAACTTATTTGAATTCCCTCTGGTAGATACTGATTTCAAAATAGTAGAGACCAAATGTGAATTTGATTTGTATGAATTTCACAATT